>JAJIBD010003570.1:152500-176541 GCA_021461705.1 Cryptotis parvus
GCAGACCCCTCCCAGGCTGTACTGCCATTCTGACCAGCCCCCCCTCGTGTTTTGGACAGAGAAACAAACTGAAGCTGGAAAATGTTATCCAACTCAATTACATTAAAAACTGGAGGCAGACCATCATGCTTCTTTGGGTAAGTGAGTTGGGGTCTGGGGGCCTTGGGATCAAGAGCTTCAAACCTGTGACATATGGGGATGGGCAGGAAGGGGTGGCTTAGGGTACCCAGGGAGGTGGCCTTGAGAATGGGGCACTGCGGCATGAGACAGGCTGGGAGCAGGAGCTGCGAATCTCACTGATCTCTGCATCTCAGAATTGTCCTCTGTGGGCAGAAGGAGGAGCTGGGTGTCTCTGTCCACCCCAGAATGTTACGAGCAGGGAAATGATCAGAGCTCTAGGGCCCCGGACATGGAACCCTCGTTACAGCCCTGTCTCTTGCACCCCCTTCCGGCACTGCCTGTAGGGATCCACTGGGTCCAAACAAGGAAAGAATTGACCTCAGAAGGGACCCGAACAGCTGAGGGCTGTGAGCAATGAGTGGCCCTCAGATTCGAGAGGAGGAACCCCAACTACAGGGATGTGGACCATGAAGTCTGGGGTGTGGTGAGGCTCCGGGGCCTTGACTGTCTGCTCCCTTTCTGGAACATGGACCCCTGGGGTTCCCCTGACTCAGCCATCAATGCTTCTGAATCTTAAAAGGTCAGAGGTCAAGAGAGTCCAGAAAGACCAGGTGAGCCTGGAGAACAGGTACAGACTCACATATGGGCCGAGGGACTGAGCTGGGTGTCCAGGAGCAGGGGCAGCGCCTCCTGCAGTCAGAGCCAGAGGTGGGGGATGAGCCGGCCTAGGCTCAGGTGGGGGTCCCAGACACAATGGAAGGTGATCGGACACCTTTACCTGCACTTATGCCAACACAACGAGGCCAGGAGCAGCCAGCCGAGCTCAGGACACCTTGTGAAACAGATGTAGGGATCTTCTGCCAGACTCTCTCCCCTCTACCCTATGCCTTTCATGGGAGAAGACCCTTCAGCCCTCTGACTTTAACTTTCCAATATGTGGAATAGGTTGGTGGGACTAACTGTGAGTCCAATGCCCCACATTAGGTGATGGAGAGAAGGGCAGGCCAGGATGTCACAAAGGGTCAGCAAAAGGGTCAGCAAAGGGCAGGCCAGGATGTCAGCAAAGGATCCTAGGAGGTGTGGGGCTGGGGGCTGGATTAAGGGCTCGAGGCAGGGAGGCCCCATCATTTAGGCAATGGTTAGAGACCCCAAGGGGGTCAGTGAAAGGACAGATGCCCCAGGGGCTGCCTGTATTGGGCTTGGGCATGAGTGTCTGAGAGCTGCATCTCCTGGCTGGGATCTGGACATTTCCCCTGCCCGTCCCTCACTGCCAGCATCCTGCCCACAGATTTAGGCGCAGGACCGAGTGGGCACACAGCCTGCTGCCACACTGGGCACGATTCTGCTGCAAAATGGAGCAGCAGGTAGCTGCAGTTCAACACTACCTGGAAGAGTATCATCACTCTGGCTCTGAGTGCAGCAGCTGCACCAGCAGGTGCTGCAGCAGAAGCAGCTCCTGGACCAGCTGCAGGAGCAGCGGTCAAGAGACCAGGTCCTATTGGAGGCCGCCATCATGGAGCTGAGCGAGACCAAGGTGACAGAGGGGCCATGGGTTCCGGGACAGGAGGCCTGGCGGCCAGCTCCCCGCCCCTGCCTCCTCACCCAGTGCCTTCACCTTTAGGGGCTCCTGGGACAGGCCATCAAACAAAACCAGCAGCTCCGGAGCCTGATGTTCCCAATAGGGTGTCCTGGAAAGGGTGAGTGGCTGGGTGCCCAGGAGGGAGAAGGCCCTGTGGGCGCCAGGACGTGGGGCTTCCAGGGAGGGGGGGTAGGAAAGACCCCACCAGGCCCTATCTGGCCCCCATGGTTGGCTGAGACCCTGGGGCTGCCCCACAGCCAATCCAGTGCCGCGGGGCAGAGCGGTGGAGGCGGACTTGCTGGAGGTGCCTGAGCAACATGAGGAGCTGCTCACAGTGCTGAAGAGGACAGACTGGAGGTATCTGAAAATTTCTTGGAGCTGGGGCAGTATTGAAGACAGAGGAGCACCACAGAACATGTTAAACAAGAACTAAAGGGCCGGAGCGATAGCCCAGCGGGTACGATAGCCCAGCGGGTAGGGCGCTTGCCTTGCATGGGGCCGGCCTGTGCCGGCCCGGGTTCAATCCCGGCATCCCATATGGTTCCCCGAGCACCGCCAGGATTAATTCCTGAGTGCAGAGCCAGGAGTAACCCCTGAGCATCGCCGGGTGTGACCCCCCCCAAAAAAAAAAAAAAGAACTAAAAACACTGAGTCTGGGGCCGGAGCGATAGCCCAGCAGGTAGGGCGCTTGCCTTGCACGCGGCTGGCCTGTGCCGGCCTGGGTTCGATCCCCGGCAACCCATATGGTCCCCCGAGCACCGCCAGGAGTAATTCCTGAGTGCATAGCCAGGAGTGACCCCTGAGCATCGCTGGTGTGACCCAAAAAAAGCAAAAAAAAAAAAAAACACTGAGTCTGTGAGGCGACTGAGCCACCCAAGGGGCCTTGGTGAGCCTCACACTCCCCTCAGTGGCTCCTGGAACCCCCTGATTACTCTTGCTTTCCCTCTGATTTCTCTCAACCCCAACGGGCCTGCCATACTCACAACCTCCTTGGGGCCCCAAGTGTCCTGTGGGGGGACAGAAAGGACTTTCCTTCCAGATGACACCCCCACAATCAAACCCCCTGTGTCCACTGTCCATTGATCAGGGGACAGAGATGTCCCCAGTGTAGTCACTTTAATCTGGGGGATGTGGATGCCCTCCCCCGTCCAATGCGGGCCTCTTGATCCAGCCTACCTCTTTACCCATACCACAGTTGAAAATCCAACCCAAAGCCAGAGCAGACCTCAGAGAAAAAACTAACAAAGACAACCTGTCACCCGAAGATCAGGACAGACTTTGCCGTCCCTGAGGTGCAGGAGGCCACAGACCTGGCCAGAAGCCCAGAGTGAAAACTCTTGAAAATGACACAGCCCCAAAGCATGACAATGGGTTCCACTGGAATCCATGTTAAACTATAACTTCATTTCTTTACTATGTTGATGGACCCTACACACATCAAATCATATTAATCTGGCCGCAACCTGTCCTTCCTGCCCTCCTCCTCCCTGCCTCCCTCCTCCTCACCCTCCGCTTTCCACGTTCCTCCTTCCACCTGTCTCCCTCTGCCTCTCCTCTTGGCCTTCTCACTGGGGATGGGACACTGACTATTCTCTGGGAACAAACCAAATAATGGCAGACCCTCATGGCAGGGCTGCTGCCCGCTGGGATGGCAAGGGTGAGACCTGCTGTTCCTACAATAGCGTTGAGTCGCATTTCTCATTTGTGAACAAGTCAGACAGCCACCACTGCATCCTGTGTTGGTGCAGTGGAAGAAACTGAGATCACACACCCAAAAAAATTCAAATTATTTCATCTCAGTTTTTAAAATTTTAACTGGGGGAGGAATGGTCCATGGTGACCATTAGGGCTTAAGAGCCCCCCCATATAGTCAGGACACCCCTAGGTCCCCACCACACTTGGCAGTGAGGGAGTAGTTTATCAGAAACAAAAAAGCCCAGAAGGGGGAGAAAGAGCAGTAGGCACAGTAAAGGATGACGGTGCTGTTCCCCACAGACACACACATGACCCTGGGGGCCACACGCACATGAGATTAGTAAAAGCGACTGTGTGTGTCCCCTTGGACACATGACTGGGGAGGGGCTAGAATGACCCACCCCATAAACGCCAAGCATTTGGGAGAAGTGTCCCCTGACACAAGCCTTGGGGACTCCCAGAGGGGACAGGATCCCCCAACTAGACACGTTGTTCTGGGGGACAGAAATCAACCCCAGTGTAGGCACATTGGCCTGGAAGGTTTCTGTGTAGGACCCTTCAGCGTGCAGACACTGGTGTAGGCAGCTTGATCAGGGGGACAGAGATGTCTCCCAGTGTAGCCACTTTAATCTGGAGGACATGGATATCCTCTCCTCCCAGTGTGGGCCGCTTGATTCAGAGGACAGGGATGTCCCCTAGTTGGGCATCTTGATCTGGGGGACAAAACATCCTCCAGTCTAGGGACCTTGATTCAGAGGACAAAAATGTACCCTATTGAGATACTTCTATCCGAGGAACAAAGAGGGAGAGAGCTGTCCCTCAGTATTTATTAGTCACCTTGATCAAGGGGGGCAGACTTGTTCCCCCAACACTAGAATCAGGTTTGGGGTGTGGATGCATCCCCCAAAACTAGACATCAGGGATTCACAGGTACAGACATAGTACCCAATTTAAACACCATAGATCTGGCTGTCAGAATTGTCCCCTACCACTGGACATCAATGTTTCAGGGGCAGAAATGGACACTCCTGCCCCCAGCCCCCAGCTCTGCCAGAGAAGAGTCGGACGGGCAGTGATCACACCCATCCCTTGACTAAAGCTCAGGGAAGATTGGAGTAGAAAAGGCCTCCCCCACCTCCACTGACTGCTCCAATGTTAGGAATATGGGAAAAGGTAGTGGCTGCTCTTGTGGTGGGCCACGGAATCTCCCCCCAATTCTGACTTAAAAATTCTGTCCAGAAGGACCAGAGACAAGGCGCGGGTGACTAAAGTGCAGGTTTTGCATTCAGGAGGTTAAGTCCGTTCCTGGACTCCCTGGGTGTCCTGAGCACAAAGCCAGGAGGAACCCAAGACCCCCCCACACACACACAAAAACCTCAAATATACGTGCAGGCAATGAGGCTCAATAAAGCAGTTCTTAGGATGGCTCAGTGCCTTAGGGGAGCCCCCATTCAGAGGGGCTCATCCTCAAAAAGGCACTTTGGGGGCAAACACACTCCCTCACTGACCCAAATTAAAACTAGGCCACACTCAATCCTTATTCCTAACGGCTCCCAAAGCAAAAACGGTCTGAGCTGGAGCTCCCCCTCCCCACTGTGCATTTTCTGTTCTGGGAAGGGCACCCCTGTAAGTAATGGAGGCTGGGATCCTCAAAGCAACTGAATTCTAGACACTGTTCTGGCTGTTTGCAGACTAATGAATTGTGACAGAGCAGAGAGGAAGGACGAGGCTGGGTCCACTCTCCCTGACATTCACTGTCCTGCTCATGAGTGCTTTAATACATGGACATGGATCCGTAGCAGGCCCCTGTGGGTGTGGCTACTGGGTGGGGCAGGTTTGTCAGAGGAGGGCACATGATTCTGGATTGTGGGAACCTTTGCCATGGGGTCTCATCATGTCCACAGCCTGCACACCCCTCATACCTTTTCCTTCTGTCCCCTCTGCAGAGACCCCACCTTGCCCCTAGTTTCACTGGGTGCCTGACCCCTAGTGACCAGATCATGTTTTGTTTTGTTTGCAAAAAAGTTTTTCCTAATGTTTCTATTCACAAGGTGTTGGAGTCTATATTCTTGGATTCCTGCCAAAGCCCTAATATCTCTGTTTGTGATTAATCTTGGAAAGTGTCTTTTTGTCTCACCTAAGATTAAGCTACAGGTATGGTTACCGGTGCCAGTGTTCCCTTGCTGAAGATGCCTAGCAAGATGCCTGTACCAGTGTTCCAGACACCTGTTCCGTGCTTGAGATGTTTATTCCAGCGTTCCTGATACCTGATCCAGTGTTCCTGATACGTGATCCAGTGTTCCTGATAACTCATTGAAGTTCCTGATCCTTAATCTCCAAAGATTCATTCACGTGATCACCACTGTCGCTGTTTCAGAAGCAGTTCTTCAGACTTTGTTCCAGACACGTGACTTTATTTAAAATATGGCAAATTGATTCTCAGAATTTATGGACAGCGCAAACTACAGTCAGTTATAATCAGACAGCTAGAAACACTGTGTCACGAATTTGGCTTTTAGGTCAAGAAAGAATTTAGGATCCTGAAGTAACATGTAATATTGCGTTGTAATTGGAATTGTTCCTTTTTAATTTTCTGTATGTGTTAGCCCAAATTTTGTATTTTTTCAATTTTATTTTAGTAAACTAAACGGGGAGTTGTTGCAGTACACTGTTGCCCAAAGCCTCTGAAACTTGCCTGGAGTTACCTCCTGAAGACCACTTTGCGGATGGGGCAGGAAACAGTTTGGATCTGTGATTTTATGTGGCAGTATATCTTACCATATATTCTATGTTTGCTGGTATAAATATTTTCTCTCATGCTACCACAATCATCGTGGGACTAGACAGATCTTACCAGTATTTTTACCTGGCTACGTTGGATCTCTAAGTATAATATAGTTATAATTAAATCAGAGAGAAATGCTGCTTGCCACCAAGCAAGCAAGCAAGCATGGCTCTCTAAGTCTAAAGGCTAATACTCAAAACAACTTTGAAGTAAAGACAAGGATCTTGTGAAGGCTTGGAGAAATATATACCTGGCTGTAGAATATCCATGGTACAGACAAGTGACCTTCCCCCACTCTGCATAGGGCCTGCAGGGAAACTGCAAGGACAGACCTTGGCTGGGGCAACATTAACATTTCAATGGGACTAGGTGAGGTCCTGGGAGAGGCTGAGGGACTGACCTTAACTGCTATCCACTGATGTGGGCCAGTCAGGGCTGAAAATATGTGCTCTCTCGCTCTTTCTCATTTCTCTCTGCCTCTGCTCTCCTTTTCTCCATTCTCTGCCCTGTTGGGCCTTAGCACATGGTAGCGGCCATCTTAGCCTAAAGATGGCCTTAGGATTCTAAACCTACATGTGGCCAGGGCCCAACCAAGAACCTAAAGTCTGGGGTTTTTCCTATTACTGAATTGTATACAGAATCTGTGAGAGTAAAGCCCTTTGAAACTTCCTGGATTCGCAAGTCTTTCTCTGTCCGCCCAGCAGCCGGTCCCGGAGCAAAAGGGGATCCAAGTACCTGCTCCTGGATTATTTGGGGAATCCAGCATTATCTGACAGTCCCTCCCCAAATCCTGCACACCAATGTTGAATTCTCTTTGCCCACTGAGACTGCCAAATAGCACAGACCCACAAACACACTGTTCCCCTCATTCAGAGGATTTTATTCTCAGCCCAGATCCAGCGAGTCAGGGATTCAGGAGGCAGCCGCAGGGCATGGAGGTCAGGGGCACTTAGCAGGTGACATAGTGTGCAGGAGGTGACGTGGGGCAGTTGGGGTCCCTTGTGGTCAGGACACAGGACTCCCAGAGGCTGAGAGTGTGCATTAAGAGGATTTCCAGAACAGGTCAGGGGCAATACCAGAGAAGGATCCGGCTTCCCCACCACCACGTCTGGGTGTCCAGCTCCCCACTAGGATGGACAGAATCTCGGGAAGGGGGCAGAGCTGGGGCTGGGGAGGGACTGTGGGGTCATGGAAGAGCCATCCAGGAAGGCTCAGAAAGGGGTACCTCTGTCCAATGGGGGATCTGGTCGTGCTGAGGGGGCGGGGCTCAAGCACCTCATGGGCTTGCCTGCAGCCAGTTGAGAGCAGAGAGAGGACAGAGGACAGGGAGAGCAGGAAGGGCAGGAGCAAGAACTCTCAGAGGAAGGAGAAGGCAGGGGTGGGGGGTGGACAAGGGCTGTGCAAAGGAGAGAAAGTGGGTCGGGCAAGGTGGGGGCTGAGACTGGGGCACACCCCCTCTCTCAGGATTCTGGCTTCTCACAGGCAGGGCACCCTAAGCAGGGTGCATTAGTTAATAATGATAGTTATTGAGCCCCCAAAGAAAGCCCCCTTTGGTATTGCCCCTGACCTGTTCTAGAAATCCTCTTAATGCATACTCTGTATCTATGACCACTCAGCCTCTTCTTTCCAGACAAGGAAAGGAAAGGCATGGGCCGGCAGCCCTTCCTCTTGTCAAACTTATCTGCCTACACTGGCAACTTCCCAAACTTCTGAGAGGGGAGAAAAGCTAATACGGGTGGGTCAGAAAGCTAGTACACGGGCCAAGGGGCCTGTCTTGCCTTGCCTGCCACTGACCCCGGCTGGATCCCCAACACTGCACTGCTAGGAGAGACCCCCCAAGTTCAGAACCTGGAATAGCCCCTGTATACTATAGGCTATACCCCCACCACTCAAGAAAGGGGTGACCCAGAGGGAAAAACCAGAAATAGCTTCCCTGCCTCCCAGAAACAGAGAATGAGTCTTTTGCAAACTCAGCAGTTGGTTTAATGACTAAAATTATTCTAGTCCCAATAGAAGAGTAGTTGCTGCCGATGGGGCTTTCCTCCAAGCACAGGCCCAGCAGGAGGAGACAGAGGAGATGGAACCTGAAGCTGAAGGGAGGGAGAGAAATCCCCTCTGCTTCCCTACCCCGAGGCCCAAGGGCCTGGTGTTTGAGAACCAGAGCTCCCGGTGGAGGCCAGGGTGCTTCCGCCTAACTGTCCTGCAATCCCTTGCTCACAGACGAAGAGGCTGCACCATCTTTCCCGTAAACACGAACTCGGACTCAGACTCGGACTCAGACTCGTGGTCTCCCTCCACATCCTTCTCTTTGTCCTGAAGAATCCTCAAGAGTCTGAGCTCAGGGTTCCAGCTTACTACAGAACTGGAGGAGAAAAGGCTTGCTCGAACACTCCTGTGGACTTTCAGCACAAACTCCACCTCATCACTCACGGCCTTGGTGGGGGCTTCAACTTGGGTAACTGATCATCTGAAGTGACTGGCTGCACCGGTAGCTTCCTCCCTGGTAACTGTGATGAACAGAAGACAGGAAACGCTGGGCTTGGGCTGGGTGCGACTTACAGGGGTTAAGGCACTTGCCTGGCATGTGGTCGGCCACAGTGCCCTCCTCACAAGGCATGTGACCCCCTGATCACTGCCAGCAGTGATCCCTCAGCAGAGAGCCAGAAGCCAGCCCTGAACACTGTTGGGTGTGGCTCCAAACTCCCCCCCACGCAAGAAAGAGTCAGGGTCAGGAGCTTTAAGGACCTTCTGAAGGATGAAACTGCCCCTCCAAGGAGCGGCATCATCTGGGTGTACACAGGCGTGTTTGTCCTGTTGGTCATTTGCAGGCTCCTCTATTGGAATAACTGACCTTTCTTCCTCTGACCAGGATTCAAGAATTTCTGATGCTCCATCTCTGCACTCTCTGAAGAATCCTAAAATCCATTAGAGAGAGAAAACAAGTACAATTGGGCCAGAGAGAAAGAGAAAGGGCAGGTAACAGCACTGGCCTTGCATGAGGCCAAACTGGCTTTGAGTCATGACACTCGATATGGTCCCCTAAGCACCACTGGGGCGATTCCTGAGTGCAGAATAACCCCTGAGCATTACAGGAGGTGGCCCAAATGCAACCCCCCCCAAAAAAAATTTGGAACTAGTTTTGGGCCACATCTGGCAGTGCTCAGAATTGACTCCTGGTCCATAGCTCAGGAACCACTCCTGGAGATGTTCAGGGGAAACTGAGCCATATAAAGGCAAGTGCCTTACCCCCTGTAGAATATCTCCAGCCCTATATGCTGTTATTTGTTTTGAGGTTTGTTTTTATTTCGAGTGGGAGGGGACACCTAGCTGTGTTCGGGCTCTGTACTCTGGTATCATTCCTAGTGGGCTCAGGGACCATATGGAGTACTAAGGATCAAACCTGGGTTAGCCAGTGTAAGACAAGCGCCCTACCCTGTACTACCCAAGCTATCGTTCCAGCCCCCATAAGCTGACATTTTGGACAGCAAATGAGATATACTGAGATAAAACAAAAACAACTTAGCCCACAGCCCCAATGCAGCTCAGGAAGCTATGTGAATGATGCAAAATGAGAGCAGAAAATGGTCCCGTCTGTAGGAGTATCACTGTATCACTGTCTTCCGTTCATCATCGATTGGCTCGAGCAGGCACCAGTAACATCTCCAAATGTTCTGTCTCATGGTAGTAGAGCCCAAGGGCACCTGCTTGCTCCAGGAACATAAAGAGCCTCAAACCATTCCATCAGGTCATGGGAAAGAGGTCTAAAATTGTTACTAGTATTTGGCATATCAAATACAACACGGGTAGCTTGCCAGGCTCTGCCGTGCAGGTAGCATACTCTTGCAGTCATCTCAAAATCCAGCATTTATTGATGAACCGAGTACTCTTTATTTTAAGCCCTACTTGCTAGTCCTGGTTTTGTATTGTAAGTGAAAGATTGCTTCTCCTTCCTGTAAGCCCTTTACATATGCTTATGATAGTTGAAAGGATTTTTTGTATACACATAGGAAGACAGTTAAGGCAATGCATTTATGAATTAATTAACTCTGAATTAGTTACTCCTAGGACTATATCATATTTCCTAACTAAAAACCTCAGTTGCTTTAGTTTGATTCTAATTCCTTACACCCCAATAGGAGGATCCCACCATGGGACTGGACAGACCCAGAAAAGGAGCAGTGAGTGAAACTACCCTGGCTTTGACATGGGACAATTAAGTGTCCCGCACAATATTCTAAGAGCAAGGTCTTGGAGTAAGCACTGTTCTGACCCAAAGATAAGCATGGATCAAGAGGACTCTGAGGGGATTGGGAATGATCAATCTGACGAGAGGAATGCTGTCTGGCCTATTTGGGCCATATGGCGCCATCTCTCCTGGAAAGGTAACCCCTGTAAATTGAATTCTGGGTATCTGTCTCTCTTACTGTGTTTATACTTGATCACTTGATCACTTGATCACTTGAATCCCGATCACTTGAATCCGTTATTCATCAATTTGCTCGAGCGGGCGCCAGTAACATTTCCATTGGACCCTATCACGTGCCAATGTAGCCCAATGGCATCTGGTTGATTCAGGAATATGAAGAGCCTCAAACCATTCCTTTAGGGTCTTGACAAGGAAGTCTGACCATCTTGTAGGTGGGCAGCCACGTGATCTTTTGACATCCCGTGGGATCCAGTCGGTAATGGCTCTAGTCCAGCGGTTGTCTCCAAATCGCATTACATGTCCAGCCCATCTGATTTTCCATGCCTTGGCAAACGAGACAGCATCCCTGATTCTGGAATAGCGACAGAGGTCAGAACTCCAGATTCCTTCTCTCACTTGAGTGAGGCGCGATATTCCAAGCATAGCTCTTTTCGATTCCTCTCTGGGGAGACCCGAATAGCATTCTCATCCTGCTTTCGTAGGGCCCAGGTCTCTGAGGCGTATGTTAATGCAGGGAGAATGGTGGAGTCGAAGAGATGTGCCCGGAGCCGGAGGTTCTTTGTCCTTTTAGCTATTTCTTCGATGCCTTTGAAGGCATTCCATGCCGCTCTCTTCCTCCTGCGCAGCTCAGGTTTTAGGTCGTTCATCTTGTTGATTTCTCGACCTAGGTACACATAACTGCTGCATTCAGAGATGTTTGTTCCATTGAGAGTGAATGGGGCCTCTGGAACTAGTTCATTCTTCATGAACATAGTTTTCTTTAGATTCAGCTGTAGACCTATCTTTCCACATTCTCGGACAAAGTCAGCCAGCATTTGTGCCGCTTGGCTAATGTTTGGTGTTATTAGAACGATGTCATCAGCGAAGCGGAGGTGGTGTAGGTTGCCGACCATCTATCTTCACTCCCATTCCTTCCCATTCTAATTGTCGCATGATGTTCTTTGAGGGTGGCGCGTGTTTATACAAAAAATGAAATATTATTGAAATAATTGTTTACCAGCCAAGGATAGTGAAAACAATGCACAGCACCCACGTTCCACCCTACAACCCAGGGAAGCTGGGGCGTGACCTCCTGGTGGTATTGCCCAGAAAAGGGGAAGCCCTTTTCTCACCTCATTGTTTTGGGATGAAGAGTCTTTACCGTTTGTAATACCTTCCCCAGCCTTTTGTAAAGTGTATATCTTTGGCAGAATCTATTTGACTTGTTAGAGGTAGTATGTGTGTCCAGTCAGTTGGAGTGAGGAATGTGTGGGAGAAAATTTTAAATCTCAGTTTTCTAGAACTGGTGGTAGTATTTCCTTGTCTATCAGTCATGGGAAGGTCATCATCCCCAAACACAGACAGGGAACACGCCAGACCCCAAAATCCATTGGGGACACTATCCAATCCCAGCACCATCAACTCAAAGAATCAGAAAACACTGAGCATTAGGGTTCAAGTGTTGAGGGTAAATACCATCATGGAGGGCTGCACTGAAGCCCTGGGGATGCTCTCGGGGAAACCATCTTCATTGGATGCACAGGCTGTTTCTCTCTTTCCTGATGTCGTTGAACTGCAAGATCTGGTAAGAACAAAGTCCACCTTACCAACTTACCAGCAACTCCACCCCATGCCCTGGTCAGGGCTTCTGGCTGACCCCTTTTCTACTACAAAGGACCCTTCATGCAGGACAAGACAGGAATAAGACAGTGAAACCTTCTAGTTCTCATGGCGAGTCTTCTCACCTGGAACTAGATCCAAGCCTACTGCAGATATAGAAATTAAGGTGTACAAAGAATAGGATTCCTCCAGGAAACGGAAGGGACAGGTATGTGTATATGCTCACAGCAAAGGAAACCTTGTACCTACCTTTTCCAGTTTTTTTTTTTGGTTTTGGGACCACACCTGGAGAGGTTCAGGAGTTACTCCTGGCTGTCTACTCAGGAATCACTCAGAATCACTCCTGGAGCACTGGGGGAACCATATGAGATGCGGGAATCGAATCCAGATTGGCCATGTGCAAGGCAAGTGCCCTACCTACTGTACTATGTCTCTGGTCCCTTTTTCTGTTTCTGAACCCTCTTCTTACCTTCTTGAACCATCCTTTATGCTTATGTTTCCATAGTGGCTTCTGAAAGCCAACCTCCCACAGTCCCAACACCCTCAAAAAAGAGAACAATTTTATTGTTCTCTTTGCATCAATTTTTTCACCTAAGAAGCTCCTAAATATATTTATTAAATGTATTAGCTGTTTTGAATGGGAAAGAATATTCACCCAATACACATCCGATAAGGGGTTAATATCCAGGATATATCAGGCACTGGTAGAACTTTACAAGAAGAAAACAAACAACCCCATCAAAAAATGGGGGAGAAGAAATGAACAGAAACTTCAGCAAGGAAGAAATTGAATGGCCAAAAAAACATATGAAAAAATGCTCATCATCACTAATCATCAGAGAGATGCAAATCAAAACAACAATGAGATACCACTTTACACCACAGAGACTGGCACACATTCAAAAGAACAAGAACAACAAGTGCTGGCGTGGGTGTGGGGAAAAGGGGACACTCATCCATTGTTGGTGGGAATGCCGGCTGGTACAGCCTTTCTGGAAAACAATATGGACTTTCCTCCAAAGACTAGAAATTGAACTCCCATTTGACCCAGCCATACCACTCCTGGGAATCTACTCTGGGAAGCCAAAAATACGCAGCGGAAACACCATCCCTACTTTTATGTTCATAGCAGCATTATTCACAATAGCCAGAATCTGGAAGCAACCAGAGTGCCCGAAAATCGATGACTGGATAAAAAAGCTTTGGTACATCTACACAATGGAATACTATGCAGCTGTTAGGAAAAAATGAAGTTATAAAATTTGCCTATAAATGGATGGACATGGAGAAGATTATGTTGAGCGAAATTAGCCAGAAGGAGAGAGACAGATACAGAATGACTGCATTTATCTGCATAACATAAATATATAGGTACATATTATGATACCAATATCCAAGATCAAGTGAAACATATATCAGGAGGTCCTGTCAAAGGTGGAAATTATCACAAACGTGTGGGATTCAGAGGCTAGGTAAGACAAATGGAACAGTGTGCTGACAATTGTTGAGGGTACTAATGCCAACCTAGAACTGAGCATTAAATAGAGGCAAAAAGATACACATGACAACCCTTTAATGTATGTTCTGTAATTCATAGTCTGGAGGGGAAGGAAAAGAGAAAGAGAGAGAAATGGAAAGAAATCAAGAACCTGCCATGGAGCAGGGCTGGGGGAGGGGGAGGGAACCGGGGATGTTGGTGGTGGGAGATGGGCACTGGTGGCGGGATGGGTGCTGCAACACTGTTTGACCAAAACCCAAATATGAACTTTTTTAATTGTATATCTTTTGTAATTTTAAAAATAAAAAAAAAATTTTTAAAAATGTATTAGCTGTTTTCTCAGTCTCTCTATTTGCTTTTTCTGTTTCTGTTTGTTTCTGGGCCATACCCCATGGTGCTCAAAGCTTACTTCTGACTCTGTGATCAGGGATCACTTCTGGCAGTGCTCGGGGACCATATGGGGTTCTGAGATTGAACCCAGGCCAGATGCATGCAAGGCAAGAGCCGTACCCATGATATACTCACTCACACTCTCTCTCCCCCCATTACTTTCTTTTTTTATTATTTTTTAACTTTATTTAAACACTGTGATTTTCAAAGTTGTTCACAATACAGTTGTTGCAGGTATTCAGTATTCCAACACCAGTCCCACCACCAATGTGCCCTTACTGCCACCAAAGACTCTAGTTTCCCCCCCCTCCCCCAAAGCCTGCTCCCTTAGCAGGCACTAATTTATTTACTTTATATTGTTTATTACAATATGTATCTCGTAATGGGGCAAGAGGAATAGTACAATGGGTCAAGTGCTTTCCTTTGCATGAGGCCTATTTGATCCTCAGCATTCCACATGATCCTCCAAGCCCCACCAGGAATGATCTCTAAATGCAGAGCCTGGAGTAAGCCCCTGAGCACCACTGCATATGACCCAAAAAACAAAACAAACAAACAAAAAAAAACCTTTTCTGAACTCCAGCACAGATAAACAAGAGAAGGATATGTCAGGAACCAGATACTGGTTGTGGAGTGCTGTTTATCCTGGCCATGGAGACCCCTTATATCTGGGAAGCAGAGGGAGCGTACCAGGCCCTAAGATGTATAGAGAGGCCCCAGGTCCCCTCTACTGTGTGGCTCAATGGGCTCTCAGGGGTGTCTGTTTTGGTAGCCTGGCACTAATGAGTGTTTCCCAGATTGGGCAAAGCAGCCTCTCCCTTGCCAGGACACTAGATAGCAGCCTCAGGGGCAATGGGGGTGGGGGGGTCACTCTGGAAGCATGAAACACTCCACAGGGTGAGGTGTAAATCTCTTTCTTAACGGAGGTGGAGGGTCAAGCAAGGTTGGGGACCTAGAACCTCAAACTCCTCCTCCTCTTTCTCCCTCAAGTAAAAGAAAGCCAAAAGAGTCTGAGTTAGGCTCCTGGTCAGCTCTCAAATGCCCATGTGAAGTGGACATCGGGCCTGCGCAGTGGGTCAGGAAATGCCTCCTGGTAGAAGGCTGATACAGGAAGACCAGCCACCGGAAACCACCCACAGTTCCACACGCCAGACAAAGGCAGCTTCCCAAGCGGATACATGCTCAGCTTGCCTGGACGCCACCTACGTCCTGGGGTCTGATCCCTCCGGAAGCCCACACTGTGCAGCCACAGCGCCCTCACCAACTCTGGCACCTGCACTCTGCCAAGCGCTCTGGCTCGCTGGCTCACTCACGGACGGCTGCATTTCCTCCTGAAATCCACAGCAACAGGAAGTGAATTAGGACTTGGAGAGTGTAGAAAAAACCCTTGTAAGAGTCGAAAGGGAAAGTCTAGACCGACACAGAACATGTCTCTCATGTGTAAGGGGCATAAAGACACATAACGCTGGAGCAACAAGAACCCAAAGGCAATGGAAACAAAGAACACGAAAACTGGGAACATGCTTCTCGCAGGGGCTTGGGAACTGCAAGGGCTGGCAACACCTATGGTGAGGGGTGCATTCAGCCGGGAGGGGGGGCTGTGCTGGAAGGTGGTAAAATGTTATGAATGAAAACCTACCTCTGGGGATACAGCAAACCAGTGTGAGATAGATATAGATCCAATATATAGAGAGAGATACAGATAGAGATTTGGTGCCTCTCATAGAAGCAGTCTGGTAGGTGAGTACAGAGAAGTGGACACTGGTGACTGGATCAGTTCTAAAACATTATAGGCCTGAAACCCAACCATGAATAGCTTTGCAGCTTCACAGTGAGTAAAGTGAAAAAAACTTTTTTAATTAAAAATAAAAGTTGGGGCCAGAGTGATAGTACAGAGGGTAGCGTGTTTGCCTTGCATGCAGCCAACTTAGGGACGGCCCAGGTTCTATCTCCAGCATCCCAAAGGGTCCAAGCATCACCAGGAGTAATTTCTGAGTGCAGAGCCAGAAGTAACCCCTGAGCATTGCTGGGTGTGACCATAAAGCAAAACAATAAATAAAAATCAAAAATAAAGGAGGGTCTAGAACCAAAGAAGGGAGACACCCGCCCCCCTCCCGTACCTTCCGCCCGGCATATCCCAGGCTCATGTTGCTACAGGCCCACCAGCCCCTGCCCCTCTCCCCACTGCACCTGCTTCTGTGGCTGTGGTGGCTTCACCTTCTCCCTTGGCCGCTGCCGGCCCCGATGTAGCTTCCTCTGCCCTGCTGACAGGGGACCCCCTCAATCCTCCACTCCCGGCAGCCCACCCTCAGCCAAGGCTGTTCCACAAAATGGAACCAGGCTCCACATCAGCAACCAGGCTCACGGGCAGGATGGGAGCCGCTTCCTGAGAGGGTAGTTTCCTGAGTTTGACCAGTGGTCCAAGAGAACGGGGATAGTGGCCCTCAGACACAACCAAGAGTCGGGAGTGACCCCAAGGGTGAGAAATGGGGACTAACAGAGGAATGGGGGTGCCTGCAGGGGGCGCAACCCTAGAGAACCTACCTTTGGCCTTCGACTTAGAATAGAACTTGCTCAGAGGGTACCCTCTCGGCTGGTGCCTGAGGGAAAGGAGAAGGAAAGGAGAAGGCCCTGCCCCGAGCCCTTCCCTTTCCCAGGATGAGCTGCTCAACAAGCACTTTCTGAGCATGGCTAGGCTGCAGCATGGTCCCTAGGGTTGCAGAATTGGGGGCAGCGGGGGACACCTTCCCACCGGCCTCCACCTAGTAACAACCTGGTCCTGGGGTGAGGGGGTGCCCAGAGTGGAAGGATGCAGGGAATCAGCCTCAGGTGAACAGGTCTGAAATGGGGGACCACGGGGATTAAAGAGGCAATTCAGAAAGGAGAGAGGCAGAGCACGGGTACAGAGGACCGGAGCCTCACAGGCTGAGAATCACGATTCTCCCTCCCATTCTGTGCCTATTGTCTTAAACAAAAACAAACATCAGAAGAGCAAGAGAAAACACATCTAACCAGGCTAAGCTTTTATCAAAGGGGACTAGCGACTAATGGGCCATCTCTAAAGTGGGGGGCCAGAGCAATACCACAGCAGAGAGGGCATTTGCTTGCACATGACTGACCCAGGTTTGATCCCCAGCATCCCATCCCTGGAGCACAGCCAGGAGGAATTCTTTTTTTTTTTCTTTTTGGGTCACACCCGGCAACGCTCAGGGTTACTCCTGGATCTGCACTCAGGAATTATTCCTGGCAGTGCTCAGGGGACCATATGGGATGCCGGGGATCAAACCCAGGCAAGGCAAACGCCCTACCCGCTGGGCTATTGCTCCAGCCCCAGGAGGAATTCTTAAATCCAGAATGACCCCAGAGGTCATCCAGGAGTGACCCAGAGACATCACTCGGTGTAGCCCACAAACCAAACAAAAAATGAAAGAAAAAATTTGCTTTCTAAAGTGGGTTTATCTCAAGTGAATCTTTGTTCTCTGGGAGAGGTAGGAGACATGAAATATTTCCCGGGTCTGTCAGGCTGCTTTCCACCTTGACGCCAGCTTTCTGGGGCTTAAGGGACCCATAAATCACTGATCCAGCCCTCTCTGACCCACTTAATCCTTTTTAAGTAAGTTTAATCCTACAGATTAGGATTACTACAGAAGGACAGAAGAGAACGCAGAGAGGAGCCACTCTTCAGGCCTGGCTGTGAAGTTGCAGACAGCCATCATTCTTGGGACGCCATACTCACCTGCAGGGTGAGGCCCTGACAGTTAAAAACATCCCAGTCAGATCCCCACTGTCAGGCTGGCTGTTTCCCATTATGTCCAAGGGGAGCAGCCCTCTGAAGAAGCTTCAGTTTTGGCTTTCCCTGAGGAAAATCTGAAATAAAGGCCAGAGAGACAGCACAGTGACTAAGGCTGACCCATGTTGGATCCCCGGCATCCTACATTGTCCCCTGAACTCCACCTGAGCGCCAAGCCAGGGTTAAACTCTGAGCATGTCTGGGTGTGGCTTAAAATAAAAGAAAGGAAGGAAGGGAAGGGAAGGGAAGGGAAGGGAAGGAGGAGGGAGGGGAGGGGAGGGAAGGAGGAGGAAGGGGAGGAGGGAAGGGGAGGAGAGAGGGAGGGAAGGGAAGGGGAGGGAAGGAGGGAAGGGGAGGAAGGGAGGAGGAGGGAGGGGAGGGAAGGAGGGAAGAGGGAGGGAAGGGGGAGGAGGAGGGAATGGAGGAACGGGAGGGAGGGGAGGGAAGGAGGAGGAAGGGAGGGAGGGAGGGAAAGGAAGGGAAGGAAAGGGGAGGGGAGGGGGGGGAGGGAAAGGAAAGGAAGGGAAGGAGGGAGGAGCGGAGGGAAGGGGAGGAGGGAGGGAAGGAGAGGGAAGGAGGGGAGGGAGGGAAAGGAAGGGAAGGGAAGGAAAGGAGGAGCGGGAAGGAGGGAGGGAAGGAAGGAGAGGGAAGGAGGAGGGGGAGGGAAAGGAAGGGAAGGGAAGGGAGGAGAGGGGAGAGGAAAAGGAAGGGAAGGGAGGGAGCGGAGGGAGGGAGGGGGGAGGGAGGAGGAGGGGAGGGAAAGGAAGGAAGGGAAAGGGAAGGAGGGGAGTGGAGGGAAGGGAGGTGAGAGGAGGGAAGGAGAGGGAAGGAGGGAGGGGAGGGAAAGGAAGGGAAGGGAGGGAGGAGGAGGGGGGGAGGGAGGGAGGGAGGGAAAGGAAGGGAAGGAAAGGGAAGGGGGAGGAGTGGAGGGAAGGGAGGAGGGAGAGGAAAGGAAGGGGGAGGAGGAGGAGGGGAGGGAGGGAGGAGGAGGGGAGGGGAGGAGAGGGAAAGGGGAGGGAGGGAGGAGAGAAAAGGAAGGAGGGAGGGAGGAGGAGGGGAGGGAGGGGAGGAGGAGGGAAGGGAAGGGAAGGAAGGAAGGGAAGGGAAGGGAAGGGGAAGGGAAGGGAAGGGAAGGGAAGGGAAGGGAAGGGAAGGGAAGGGAAGGGAAGGAAGGGAAGGGAAGGGAGGAAGGAGACCAAGACAGTGCCAGCTTTCTCCCGAGCCAACACAGAAAGATGGCACTGCTGAGAAATCTCTTACTTGGCAGTGCTGGGGATAGTGCCCAGGGCCTCACACATGCAAGCAGATACTCTACCATGGAGTCACACATCCTATCCAAGCAGACTTGACCTGGCCCTTCTCCACTTGGAAGTACAACCCTGGTTCCAGCTCTCCCACGGGCTGACAAACTTACTCCTGCAGCAGCTCCAGATATTCCAACGCAAACCGGTTCCAGACAGGGACCCGTGCTGAAATGACTGGCTCAGAGAAGTACACTGGGGGGGGGGTGGAGGCCTGTTGGCACTTCCGGGTCTTGACTCCTTCCCTGATGCGAACACGGGTCTCTCCGGCTGCAAGAGAAGCAAGGGGGTGGGGAGGGGGAGCAATAGTACAGCGGGGAGGGGTTTGCCTTGTATGTGGTAGACCCAGATTTCATCCCTGGCATCCCATATGGTCTCCCCGAGCACTGCCAGGAGTAATTCCTGTATGCAGAAGCAGGAATAACCCCCTGAGCATCGCTGGATGTGACCCAAAAAAAGCAAGAGAGGGGGCGGAGCGATAGCCCAGCGGGTAGGGCGTTTGCCTTGACGCGCGGCCGGCTCATGCCGCCAGGGTTCGATCCCCAGCATCCCATATGGTCCCCCGCGGCACCGCCAGGAGTGATTCCTGAGTGCAGAGCCAGGAGTGACCCCCTGAGCATTGCGGGTGTGACCCAAAAAGCAAAAAAAAAAAAAAAAAGCAAGAGAGAGAGAGAGGGGGCAATAGACAAGCTTCCTCAACACTCCTCAGAGCCACTGCTCCTGGCAGCCCCTGACACAGGCAAAGCAGGCTCCAGACCTAGTCCAGTGGCCCTGGTCTGCTGCACACGAGGGCCCTTCTCCCCCTCGGGCTACCCCCATGCTACTGTTGAACTCAGATCAGACAGAGATGAGCAGTCTGAGTCATCAACAGGGCAAACACTGATAGTACAACTCTGTGCCGGGTGGAAGCGGGGCAGGGATTCGGCAATGAACAAACTGGACGGAGGGGCCGGAGGAATAGCACAAGCGAGAAGGGCGCTGGTCTTGCACACAGCCAAACTGGGTTCGATCCCTGGCATCCCATATGGTCCCCTGGAGCACCTCTGAGCACAGAGCCAGGAGTAACCCCCTGAACATCACCGGGTGTGTCCCCAAAACAAACAGAAAAACTGGACAGAGACACTCTCCTCATGGAGAATGCCCTCTCCCAAATCCAGGCTTCTCTAGAAAGGGGTCAGGAGTTGAAGTACAAGGCCATAATTATTCCTGATCTGCTGAGAAATTCTACCCCATTGCACCAGAAATTCGTTTTGAATTGATGAAGATTTCTCTCAGAATACCCAAAATTCCTCCAAACATCTCTTCAAGGAGCTTCCTTTTATATTTGTTTTCTTGCCTCCCTAAAGCAGGGAGCTAAAGGGGAAAATTTCTTGAAGAAAGTGGGTTGGAGAGATATTACAGGGGGCAGGTAAGGAACTTGCTTTGCATGTGACCAGCCTTGGTTTGATCCAGGTACCACACAGTCCTCCAAGCATTGCTAGGAGTATCCCTAGAGAGCCCCTAGGTGTCATCCAAAACTCCCCCACCAAAAAAAATATCATTTGGTTACAGAAAATTAAAAACATGGGGCCGGAGCGATAGCCCAGCGGGTAGGGCGTTTGCCTTGCACGCGGCTGGCCCATGCCGCCCAGGTTCGATCCCGGCATCCCATATGGTCCCCCGAGCACCGCCAGGAGTAATTCCTGAGTGCAGAGCCAGGAGTAACCCCTGAGCATCGCAGGAGTGTGACCCAAAAAGCAAAAAAAAAAAAAAATTAAAACACATAGCTGGGGTGGGGAAATGCAGAGAGATAGAAGAAGAATTAAGGTGCTTGTCTTGGATCCGGCTGAGCAGGGTTCAAATCCCCAGTACCACAATACTTCCCAGAGTGACCCCTGAATACAGAGCCAAGAGTAAGCCCTGAGTGCCACTAAGTAAATGACCCCCAACACAAAAATATATATAAATAAATGTAATTAAAATATATATTTATATAATATATATGTTATATATAAATATATATTTATATTTATAAGTATGAGAGTATCCGCCCATACGGCAGAGCCTGTCAAGTTGTCCAGCATGTATTAGATTTGCCAAAAACCGGGGCGGAGCGATAGCCCAGTGGGTAGGGCTTTTTGCGCTTGCACGTGGCCGGCCTGTGCCGGCCTGGGTTCGATCCTCGGCATCCTATATGGTCCCCTGAGCACCACCCAGGAGTAATTCCTGAGTGCAGAGCCAGGAGTAACCCCTGAGCGTCACCAGGTGTGACCCAAAAAAACAAAAAAAAAAAAAAAAAAGATTTGCCAAAACCAGTAAAAACAGTTATATGTATATATGGGCCAGAGCAATAGTACAGCAGGGGGGGGTGTATGCCTTTCACGTAACCAACCTAGGTGTGATCCCCAGCATCATATATGGTCTCCTGTGCTCTACCCAGGAATGACTTCCAGGCACAGAGGTAGGAGCAAGCCCTGAGCACTGCCAAGTGTGGGCCCCCCACAAAAATAAATAAATAAATAAATAAAAGAGAGATTCAGCCAAGATGTCAACTTACCACTAAGAGGCTCTTCCCTTCTTTCTGGCTGAAAACAAGCTGTTTCTGCTTGGTGGACCTTGAAATGAGAACAACCACAATTTATTCCCACACCGCATACAGCTGACCTATGAGCCTTGGCACCAACCTCTGGGTATTGTTCATCAGGTAGAAAATGAGCCCATATGGGCCAGAGTGATAGCACAGCGGGTAGGGCATTTGCCTTGCAAGTGGCTGACCCAGGTTCGATCCCGGCATCCTATATGGTTCCCTGAGCACCGCCAGAAGTAATTCCTGAGTGAAGAGTCAGTAGTAACCCCTGAGCATTGCCAGGTGTGACCCCAAAAAAAAAGCATTCACATGAACATTTTTTAAAAAAGCAAGAAAATGAAACTTTAGCATTCTTATAGCTCTGGGGCTAGTTAGTACAGCACTTGTCTTGCACATGCTGACCAGAGTTCCATCCCTGGCATCCCATATAGTCCCCGAGCACTTCTAGCAGAGATCCTTGAGCAAAGAGCTAGGGAGAAACCCCTGAGGACCATTGGGTATGGTCCAAAAAACAAAGAAAAATTCCTATAGCTCAGCATATCTAAATGTGTAACTAGGACCTGTTTGTTATTGGGGGATGGGGTGCTGAGGAGAAAATCTAGGACCTGACCCATGAGAAGCAGACACCATCTCCCTGAGCTACATCCCAGCCGCTAACAAGAATCCTGAAAGCCTCAACAGTCACAAAAGAAAAACCAAAGACTCTTCCAATATTTGCCAATATCAGCAAATCTTTGGTGATACTGATCTTTATTATGTTTCATCATATGACCTGTATTATGCTCTCTGCTTGGTACACAGTTAGATGTGCTATTTGTTCTGTCTCACTGTGCATGCCTTGGGGTTGAGATCAAAGATTCATGTGCTTCATTGAGAAATGTTCCTCATTTACTGATGGCTAATTTAAAAGAAAAAAACTTATGAGGGCCAGGGTCCTAGCAGTGTGGTAAAGCACAAGCTCTTCGGTGTGTTGGGATCTGGATTTGATCCTCAGAACAACAAAAACAAATTTAAAACATGCTGATGATAGTAAAGTTGTTTTGGGTCTTTTTTATTTTTACTTTTGGTTCATACTCAGTGATGCTCAGGAATTACTCCTGGTGGTGCTCAGGGGATCATGTGGGATGCCAGGGATCAAACACTGGTCGGCCACCTGCAAGGCGAATGTCCTACTTACTGTACTATGGCTCCGGCCCCATAAAAGTTGTTTTTGGTGGGGGCACATTTGTGGGGGAGCTCTGTGCTTTAGGCTTCATTCCCAACAGTGCTCTTGAATCATGCCGTGCCAGGGATTGAATCTGGCCCCCAGCATGCAA
Organism: Cryptotis parvus; assembly: GCA_021461705.1. Classification (NCBI taxonomy): domain Eukaryota; kingdom Metazoa; phylum Chordata; class Mammalia; order Eulipotyphla; family Soricidae; genus Cryptotis; species Cryptotis parvus. Next base: position 175,566 of record JAJIBD010003570.1, read on the forward strand.
AGCATACACTCAGTTCTTTGAGCTACTCTCTCTCTCTCTGACCAGCACCTGACTCTTGGTTCTTTTCATCTGAGTTTTTGCTTTTGTTCTGTTTGTTTTGTTTCATTTTGGTTTTTTGCTCCTGTTTTTGTTTTAGGGTCATATCCCCCAAAAAGTCCCCTGAGGCTACTCTCAGCTCACTGCCAGGGGTCTCATCAAATGATGCTGGGGGACCATGCAAGGTCAGAGATTGAACCCAGGGCTTCTACACGCAAAGCAAGAAAGAATTAGCTTCTTACTCGAAACTTACGGTATGTGGACCCTGGTTTGTTTGCTATTACTAGCATGTAGAATTTGATGTAGAGAATTTCCACAAGGTCAAAGTTCATGAAAAGAATTCCAGGACCATGGATGTGGCTCAGGGTGGCTCCCGGCACATGCCTCATGTGTGTGAGGTGCTGCTTTCAATCCCAGGACCACCAAACAAGAACCAAAATAAAAGAGAATTCCAGGGTAGCAAAAAGCTGGTGTAAGAGGCCATGAATTTCCTCTCTTGACTGCTGCTTCCAATGAGGTGATTCAAAAGGAGAACACAAAGTCAGAGACAGTAGAGGGGAGTTAGAAATCTGCGTTGCATGTAGCTGATCCCAGTTCAACCCCCATCCCCTGAGCATCACTGGGTGAAATCCCCAACACAGAGGCAAGAGTAGGCCCTGAGCACTACTATAGGTGACTCCAAAACCAAAATCAATTGACCTGGAGTGTTGGGGGTAGGGGAGAGATTGTATAGGAAGCAAGGCCTTACTTGTGGCCAGCCCATGCTTAAATCCCCTACTACCATATATAGGGCCCCCAAGTATTGCCAAGGATCACTCTTAAGCACAGAGCCCAGGATTAGCTCCTGAGTACTACCAGGTTATGTATGATCCAAACCATCTCCCTGCTCCCTAAAAAAAGAGTACAAACACCATGTTTAGCAGAGAACAAGGTATTGGTA
>JAJIBD010003571.1:0-130258 GCA_021461705.1 Cryptotis parvus
TCATGAAGATCAGCAGGTAAGTTTGTTTTTGCCTGCAGTTTTTGACAGATGCTTCAAAATGAGAAGAGTACTCGGCCTACTTCTACTGCATTTATGTCAATACCAAGAGTTTCATATGGAACTTATCTGTTTATATCAGCAAAACCAGATGGCTTATCATACATTCCCAATCTATCCTATATATCTTACTTTCTGCTTTTATTTGCTGCAAAACGAAACTATGCTCCCAAAGCTCTATTTGTTGAGGGTGCTAGACACTCCTAAATTTTCTTTCAGGTTTCACTTTCAGTAAGAAAAATTTTATCTAAATGTTTGTTGTTCCCATTCTTTAAAATTATTCTTTTTATTTATTTATTTTTAAGTATTTTATTATACTACAGTGAGATATACAAATAAAAAGATATACAATTAAAAAAGTTCATGTTTGGGTTTTGGTCATACAGTGCTTCAGCACCCGTCTTCTCCACTAGTGAATGTATAATTTTATTGACGGTTTGAAGTAATCAAGTAAATAAAATGTACTCAATCAGTTTAGTATTAGTAGTAGTTTCTAAAAATAACTTTTATACAAATAAAATGTATTAATAATAAATTAAAAGACAATATGGTCAGATAGTCTGAATTAAAAATATGTTAATAAAATAGAGTAGTGGTTAGTAATAAAATTCTATTTGACCAAAACACATTAGGAAGTAAAAAAAATAACTGCTATTTTCCGCTTTGTTTTTTGCAACTATAAACCTAGTTAAATAAGTAAGAAATTTGATATGCCAAATACCAGTAATAATTATAGACCCCATCCCCTTGACCTGATGGAATGATTTGAGGCTCTTTATGTTCCTGGAACAAGCAGATGCCCTTGGGTTCTACTAGCATAAGACAGGACATATGGAGATGTTACTGGTGCTCACCAAGAAAATTGATGATGAATGGGAAGACAGTGATACAGTGAAGTAAGTGTATAATATGTAGCCAAAATAGTTTATATGTGCTTTATTAGTACATATTTAAATAAATATATTTGATTTTATTTAGTGAAACTCGATTGTAAACTCTTACATTTTTCAAATATTTAAAATGAAGGTTCATTTTATATTCTTAAAATTCCAGAGAATATTACTGTTTCAGGGATAATGTGAAAGTTTCAGCATAAAAAATGTATGGTAATGGGCAGAGTAATAGTTCAGTAGGTAGGGCATTTGCCCAGTAAAGCTCCGCCTGTGCCGCCCCAGTTCCGATCCCTAGAATCCCATATGGTCCCCGAGAACGGCCAGGAATAATTCCTGACTGCAAAGCCAGGAGAAACCCCTGAGCATAGCCGGTGACCCCCCAAAAAAAGAAGCAAAATGCATGTTAAGGGGGTCATTGGTGGTGGAAATGGGTACTGGTAGAGGAATGGTGCTGGAACACTGTATGGCCAAAATTCAAACATGAATATTTTTGTAATTGTTAAAAAAAAAAAATTATTTTTTAGTGCATGTTAAAATAACAAAATACTAACTCAGAGATGTAAGATACTGATACAAAAAGAAAAGAAATGGGCTTATTGTGGGTATGTTACAGCATAATGTTGATTCTAACTCAACTGACATTAATGTATTTTCAACTGAGATTAATATAAATGTGTCCAGTGTATATATGGGAAAATGCATATTTTTACTTAAATTGACTTGTATAAGAAAGATTGTTAAGGAACTATTTATTAAAGATAATTACTGTTACCTATCTAGGATAGGTCTACAGCTGAATCTCAGCAAAACCATGTACATGAAAAAATGAACTAGTTCCAGAGGGCTCCATTCACTCTCGATAATGGAAACAAACATCTTGAAAGTAGCAGTTATGTGTACCTAGATTGAGAAGTCAACATTATGAATGAACTAAAACCTGAGCAAGTAGGAGCAAGAGAACAGCATGGCATGCCTTCAAAAGCAATGAAGAAATAGCTAAAAAAAGGACAAAGAACCTCTGGCCCGGGCATATCTCTTCAACTCCACCGCTTCTCCCTGCATTAACATATGCCTTATGGACTTAGGCCCTATGAAAGCATGGATGAGAATGTTATTCGGACTTCCAAAGAGGAATCAAAGAGCTATGCTTGGAATATCATGCCTCACTCAAGTTTAAGAAGGCCGAACCTGGAGCTCTGGCCTCCATCGCTGTTCCAGAGTCAGGGACGCTGTCTCGCTTGCAGGCATCAAAAATCAGATGGGCTGACATGTAACGCGATTTGAGATGACCGCTGGACTAGAGGCTTGCTACTAAACGGATCCCTAAGGGATGTCAAAGATCACGTGGCTACCCACCTACAAGATGGTCAGTCTTCATCAAGACTCTGAATGAATCGGTTTGAGGCTCTTCTTTCTTCTTAAGCAACCAGATGCCTTTGGGCTGGTACGCGATAGGTCTAATGGAAATGTTACTGGTGCCCGCTAGAGGAAATCGTGAATAAAGGATGTCCAGTGATCAAAGATTAAGTGAAGCAGAGATAAATAAAATTAGAATTTCCTTCTATTTAAAAATAAATTAAAAGAAAAATTATGCAAAATGGTTCAGAGTGAATGAAAACTACTATCAAATTTAGATTTGCTAGATACTCTTCTTCTTCTCAAAATTTTATATAATAGATTTACATTATCTAACATATACACAATGTATCATGCTCCCTAAATCAAATTTGTTTCCTGTTCAAACTAATTCTTATGTTTTTTGAGACTATTTGGAATAAGTTTTAGTTTATTTATGCTTCTAACATTAAGGCATAATTTACAATTTAAAATATCATGTAATTCAAAGTAGATTTTGTAGGTACAGTTGTAGAGCCCTCTACCTGAATATATGAGACTCCAGATTCAACCTTAGGCATAGCATGACCCCACATCTCAGATATTCAGATTGGCCCCCACAACATATAAAAAGAAATATTTCCATGTGGCATCAAATAGGTTTATCCAAATAATTTGATATAGCAGTAAATAATTACCAATATATTATTTAGTTTGTCTTATTTAATGCCTTATATAAATTCGGTGGACTCCTATACCTCTAATCTAAAGTAATATGTAAAATAAACTGAATCAATGTAATTAAAAATTATGTATTACATAGCTTTTTCTAGGTTCCAAGTCCATGACATTACAAAGAAACTTTTGAAGTGCCAATGATAGGAAAGGCATAGGCTTAATCATTGCATAAGATTAGGATGATGGTTTATGTTCTATAAAAGTGTGTGTGTGTGTGTTTATGTTCACTTGACATCAGGTTAGGTCTAAAATTTTGTATGTAAAAAAGGAACTGAACAATTTGGATGTAAGATAGAAAAAGCTAGAAAGTTATACTCAGTCAAGAAGGTAAAAAGTAAAATAATAGCAGTGTATTTAATGACTACTTGACTTCTTTCATTGATTTTCAATAAATAGAACAAAATGTTATATTGATATACAAATATATGACAATAAAAAATTACCTATTCATACTATTATTAAAGCAATTTTTAATATAGTTCTTGTATTACAAAGTTCCAAACTGAGGAAAAAGAGGCGCCAGTCACATCACACTGTACTTGACACCCAGAGAAGAATTGTTCCTTATAATATGACAAAAAGAGGCATTGGTGGCTTGATGTCCTTTGTCAACACAAACATAGCTGTCAACATTGATTCATTTGAGTGCATAACAAATCGGACAGTACGATTACACTTGAAGAGATGTAGCCCACTGCCAGCAATTTATATCTTCATTGTCTACGCACCAACATCCACATATAAGAAAGATGAAATTGAGAAATTCTACATGGAAGTGGAGGAGTTCTATAACAAAGATCACACCTTCTACAAGATCATAGTCAGTGATTTTAATGCCAAGATAGGACCAGAAGATCAGCTAAAGAACTCCACATCGGGACACAAGGCCTAGAATGGTATGCAACAGGGTGAGAGACTATCTGAGTTCATCATGTCCACCAAGACCATCCATAGGAACTCACAGTTCCAGAAGGCAGAAGTGAAACGTTGGACATGGGAATCTCCTGGTGGACAGTTCCACAATGAAATTGACCACATCATCTTCAATCGATGGTTTTTTGTCTGACCGACGTTGCTGTCATCCCCAAATTCCAAACAGGATCGGACCACCGTCTCCTTCATGCAAAATTCTACTTCATGCAATGGGGAGAAAAGGCTGCAAAGTTTAAGAAGAGAACTCCCAGAACGACCACCAACTGGGAACTCTTTGGCACCATTGCAGCAACATGGGAAGATACCATCATTGACAACACCGATGAAGAATACAACCGACTGGTTCAGCACCTCCATGATTGTGCGAAGAATGCCAGAGAGAGAAAGACACAAAAAAGGACGCCTGTCTTCAGAAACTCTCGAGCTCATTCGCAAACGTGGCAAGGCGAGCCTCAGGAGACCAAACGCTAATGCCCAAGCTTGCAAAATGGTGCAGAGAAGCAATAAAAGAAGACCTCAAAGACAGAAGAGCAGAAATACTGGAAGATGCAGCAGAAGCCGGAAAAGCATTCGCACCGCCCGCCTGTCCTTCGCCAACTATAAGACCAAGATGACTGCCCTCCAACGCCCTGATGGATCTATCACATCTTCCAGAAAGGCAATGGAGAAGATTATCCAGGACTTCTACTCAAATCTCTTTGATAGCCACATCCACCTGCCCACATACCAAATTCCACAGGATGGATATGTCATTCCCAACGTTCTCCCTTCTGAAATCCGACATGCCATTTCCCGTTGGTAAAGAAGGGAACAGCACCAGGCCCAGACAAAGTCAGACCCGAACACCTGAAGAATCTGCCATCGGTACTCATCAATACACTAGCCTCGGCTCTTCACACACTACCTGTCCGAATGCAAGGTGCCCTCCCAATGGAAAACCAGCAGGACAGTTCTACTGTTCAAGAAGGGAGACATTCACGACATCGGCAACTATCGCCCCATCTGCCTGTTGTCCGTCATCTACAAGCTGTTTACACGAGTCATCCTGAACAGGATTGGCAGAACACTAGATGAAGGACAACCATGCGAGCAAGCAGGCTTCCGAAAGGATTCAGCACAATCGACCATATCCACAAAGGTAACCAAGCTCATTGAGGTTTGTAGGGAGTACAAAGATGCCGCTCTGTCTCACGCTCATTGATTTACAGAAAGCCTTTGATTCTGTGGAGACTTGAAGCGGTCATCGAAGCCCTAGCCAAACAGGGTGTTCAAACCCAATACATCAAGATCCTTCGTGAGCTGTATTACGGATTCACCACCAGGATCTCACCATTCTACAAAGAAGTGATCATTGATGTCAAAAGAGGGGTCTCGACAGGGTGATACCATTTCACCAAAACTCTTCAGCGCCACCCTCGAGAACATCATGCAACAATTAGAATGGGAAGGAATGGGGAGTGAAGAAGATAGATGGTCGGCAACTACACCACCTCCGCTTAGCTGATGACATCGTTCTAATAACACCAAACATTAGCCAAGCGGCACAAATGCTGGCTGACTTTGACCAAGAATGTGGAAAGATAGGTCTACAGCTGAATCTAAAGAAAAACTATGTTCATGAAAAATGAACTAGTTCCAGAGGCCCCATTCACTCTCAATGGAACAAACATCTCTGAATGCAGCAGTTATGTGTACCTAGGTCGAGAAGTCAACATGATGAACGACCTAAAACCTGAGCTGCGCAGGAGGAAGAGAGCGGCATGGAATGCCTTCAAAGGCATCGAAGAAATAGCTAAAAAGGACAAAGAACCTCCGGCTCCGGGCACAATCTCTTTGACTCCACCGCTCTCCCTGCATTAACATACGCCTCAGAGACCTGGGCCCCTACGAAAAGCAGGATGAGAATGCTATTCGGGTCTCCCCAGAGAGGAATCGAAAGAGCTATGCTTGGAATATCACGCCTCACTCAAGTGAGAGAAGGAATCCGGAGTTCCGACCTCCGACGCTATTCCAGAATCAGGGACGCTGTCTCGTTTGCCAAGGCATCGAAAATCAGATGGGCTGGACATGTAATGCGATTTGGAGACAACCGCTGGACTAGAGCCGTTACTGACTGGATCCCACGGGATGTCAAAAGATCACGCGGCCGCCCACCTACAAGATGGTCAGACTTCCTTGTCAAGACCCTGAAGGAACGGTTTGAGGCTCTTCATATTCCTGAATCAACCAGATGCCATTGGGCTACATTGGCACGTGATAGGGTCCAATGGAAATGTTACTGGCGCCCGCTCGAGCAAATCGATGAATAACGGGATTCAAGTGATCAAGTGATCGAGTGAATTACAAAAGTTAACAAGTAGTACATGAATTTATTTTGTCAAGTTGAGTTTTTTGTAATTAAAGTTTTAGGAGCCTATAACTAGGATAAAAAATGTCGATTTCTGTTGGAAGCACTACGGAATGTTTCTTTTATTTTTCCTGTGTCAACTTGATAGAACTCTTTAGAGATAAAATTCACAATATTATGGCCCTTCTAACACTTTTCAATAGCTGATCTCTCTTGACCTCAGAATTGTCTACTGTGCCTACAGAAATTCTATCAAGTGTACTGTATGAAATCCCATCCCTCTACTTGTTAAAGCAGGTTTTAGTTGTCAGTTTCTAACTCAGTGAGCTGATTCTTATTCTTACCTGTGTGGCTCTCCATTTGGTGGCAATATTTTTCCTCTGACCATATTTCTCTGTGATATTTTGGAAGAGCTGTTGAATTTTCAGTTTGTTCAGATTTTTTTTCTTTACTTTGTAGGTGGAGTGTTGACTTACAGATTCCTTATATGCCAGACTGAAAACTGAAGTTTATTTGTTTTTTAATAAAACTGAAATCCTTGTTTCTCAGGAGAGAAATCAGTGAATAAATGTGCTCTCTTTTTTCCATTCCAAATTCATTTTCGTTTTTGTTTGAAGGAATAGTAAATTACCAATTGTAACTAAACAGGCTATCAGTGTTAATAATCATTCTAAGAAAGAGAAAGCATTGGAATTGAATTATGTGAAAAGCATTAAAATAGTGCTATTATTTGTTTTGCCCCTCTTTGAGATCTAAATCAAAAATATCTATTGCTCTGGTGACCAGTAAGGAGTAGGCATAAGACAGTTTCCTTATTTGAAATAGAGAAAGATTTTCAAAAGTTCCTTGAGTGTAGGAACTGAAAATAATGTTCCTTCAATGTTTTCCCAATATGATTACTACTATATCACATAATTTTATGGGTATCCTTGATATCTAGATAAGTGCTCATCACTTTTGTGATATAGTGTGGCCTGGAATTTCATATTCAACAAAATTTTATATCTCTACTCTGTCTATTTCACTTTACATTTTACTTATTTAGCACATATTTCATCAACTCATATATTAAAGCAAGAAATTATATTATTAGATATCATAAATGATATTAATCAAAATTTTATTATAATATAAACCATTGAACATAAGTTTAAGTGGTACAGTGTACTTTATGATATATGATAGAGTATATGATATATTGTAGAATATAATGAAAATTATTATAAGATGGGCTAATGTCACAAAACTAACAATAATTACAGATTTTGATTATTTTGCACATGAGTTAGCTAATATTGCCTTATTTTCCTTCTACTTGCTTTAGTGGTTTTGCTTAGCTTTCTTCCTTTGTTGAAAATCTCTTACCACTATCATTAAAAATCCAACTTAGGGCCAGGCGGGCACCTGGGGTTGTGGTAGAGCCCCAGGCCTCTGCAGAAGGTGGAACTACAACCCCAGAAGTCCAAGCGGAAGCGGAAGTAAACGAACATTTTGAACTCTCACATGGCCTGTCTCTGCCTCAGGTATTCTCCCCTGGTGGTGGGACTGGCCGGCAGGCACATTTGTTCTTGGTAGAGCACCAGGCCTCTGCAGAAGGTGGAACTACAACCCCCAGAAGTCTGAGTGGAAGCTGATAAACGGACATTTTGAACTCTCACACCGGTCTGTCTCTGCCTCAGGTATTCTCTGGGGATGCAGCTGGACAGGCGAAGCGGCTGCTCACACGGCCGCTTATTAATACAAAAACTAGGAAATGCAACACCAAGGGCAGGTAATATCCTCAAGAAAAAAGAAACAGTATGCTAGGAGGAATCTATCCCCAGAACTGCAACAACATGGGGAAACAATGCAGATGCTCAGTTTGAAGAACAGATGAAGAAATAAGCCCTGAAGACTCAAGCAAGAATGCAAATGTGCATGATCTCTGTGACAATGAATTTAGAGAAGAAATTGGTAGGATGTTTAAGGAGCTCAAAGAAAAATGGAGCAGATGTCCAATAAAAATACAGGAGAACATAAATGAAGCAGTTGAAGGGTCAGTCAATAAATTACGGGGAAAAGTGAGAGCATAAATGAGAACCATGCAAATAGAAATATCATCGCTTAAAAACTCAGTAGATGAAATGAAAAACACAATAGGGCTCTCTCAACAGTAGGATGACAGAAGCAGAAGAGAGAACAAGTTGACTGAAGATGAGCTGCAGAAAGCACTTAGAGAACTAGATAAGATAGAAAAAGACAGGAAAATGGATCATCAATGGAATAGAGAACAATGGGATAAATCCAGGTGGAACAACATAAGAATCATTGGAGTTCCAGAGGGACAGGAAAGTAACCCCAAGGAAATTAAAACAGTAAAAAGCATCCTGGCTGAAAAGTTCCCCAAATAAAGGACGAAGGCATCCAGATTCAAGAAGCCCAGCACATACCAGCAAGAAGAGACTACAATAGAAAAACCGCAAGACAAATCTAGTCAAAGAAAAGGATGCCATAGACAGAGACATAATTCTTCAGGCAGCAAGATCAAAAGAAGGAAATCGGATACTAAGAAGCATCCATTCGACTTTCAGCAGACTTCTCAGAAGAGACCCTCCAAGCCTGAAGGCAGTGGTGGGATATAGCAAAAAACTCAATGAAATGAATGCCTCAGCAAGAATTCTTTATACGGCTAAACTTTCACACAGATTTGAAGGAGAGATATACAACTTCTTGGATAAACAACAGTTTAGGAACTTTGTAAACTCAAAACCAACCTTTAAAAGAAGGACTGAAAGATCTACTCTAAGATGAGACAAAACCCAAAAGAACAATGAACCTATACCGAAAGATGGCACAAAAATCCCATGACAATAATCTGTCGCAATGTTAATAGTCTAATGCACCAGTTGAGAGATAAAGAGTGGCAAAATGGATCAAAAAAATTGAAGCCGCACATTCTGCTGCCTTCAAAAACACATCTGAACAATCGGAGCAAAGACAGGCTCAAAATAAAAGGCTGGAAAACAATCCATTACTCAAACAACCCATCCAAAAGGCTGGGGTAGCCATACTGGCATCCGACAACATAGACTTCAGGCTGAAGAAGGTCAGAAGGGACAGTGAAGGTCACTTCTTATAGTCAAGGGATACATATATCAGGAAAAAAAAATCAAGCTATTAAACATATATCTACCCAACTTGGGGCAGCAAAATACCTAAAAAAAATACTAATAGACTTCAAAGAAGACATTGATAGCAACACAATTGTAGTTGGAGACTTCAACACTGCTCTATCAACCCTGGATAGATCAACAAGATTGAAACTTACCAAGGAAATACTGGCCCTAAAAAGAAGAGAGATGGAAGAAAGAGGGCTGGTAGACATATACAGGCATTTCATCCCCAAAAAAGCTGAATACACTTTCTTCTCAAGTGCACATGGAACACACTCCAAAAATAGATCACATGCTGAGCCAAAAATCATACCTCCATAAAATCAAGAAGACAGAAATTGTGCCAACTATTTTTTCAGACCATGATGCACTGAAAATTGAATTTAATTGTACACAAAAATGGAGACCAATACCAAGTACCTGGAAACTAAACAGCTCACTGCTGAACAACCAGCAAGTCATAAAAAGAAATCCAAGAGGAAATCCAAAGATTCCTGGAAACAAATGAGACTGAAGACACGAATTACCAGAACTTGTGGGAAACAGCTAAAAGCAGTGTTAAGAGGCAAGTTCATAGCTCTTCAAGCATTCATCAGAAAAGAAGAAAAGGCCATCTCCAAACAGTCTGAACTCACTACTTTAGATCTTAGAGAGTGATCAACAAAAGGAGCCCAACCCAAGCAGAAAGAAAGACATAATAAAACTTAGAGCAGAAGTCAATGAGATGGAATGTCAACTAAACAGTCCAGAAGATCAACGAAACCAAAAAGCTGGTTCTTTGAAAAAATAAACAAGATTGACAGACCACTTGCAAAACTTGTAAGAAAAGCAAAATAGAGGACCCAAATAAATAGAATCAGAAATGAAAAACGGGGACATCACAACAGAAACCACAGAAATTCAAAAGATTATCAGAGATTACTATGAGAGCCTGTATGCCATGAAACAAGAGAACCTAGAAGAAATGGACAAATTCCTGAATTCCTATAGCCTCCCAAGTCTGCAACAAGAAGATTTGGAATACCTCAACAAACCTATCTCCATCGAGGAGATGGAATCGGGTCATCAAAAGTCTCCCCAAACACAAAAGCCCAGGTCCAGATAGATTCACCAGTGAATTCTACCAAAACTTTTAAAGAGGACCTACTCCCAATTCTTTTCAAGCTCTTCCGGAAAATTGAAAAAACAGAAACACTCCCAAATAGCTTTTGTGAGGCACATATCACCCTGATACCCAAAGCAGACAGAGATATCACAAAAAAGGTAAGCTACAGACCAATCTCCCCTGATAAACACAGATGCTAAGATCGCCAACAAAATACTAGCAAATAGAATCCAAAGAGTCATCAAAAAGATTATACACCATGACCAAATGGGATTCATCCCGGGAATGCAAGGATGGTTCAAAATCCACAAGTCAATCAACATAATACCTCATATCAACAAAAATAAAAATAAAAACTATATGATCATATCAATAGATGCAGAGAAGGCATTTGACAAGATTCAACACCCGCTCATGATAAAAGCTCTCTGAAAATGGGGATTGAAGGAACCTTCCTCAAGATAATCTAGGCCATCTACTACAAGCCCACAGTGAGCATTATTCTCAATGGGGGAAAAACTGGAAAGCCTTCCCCTTAAGATCAGGGGGAAGACAAGGCTGCCCACTCTCACCACTTTTATTCAATATAGTGCTGAATGTACTTGCCATAGCAATCAGGGAAAAAAAGACATTAAAGACATCAGGATAGGAAGAGAAGCCAAGTTGTCATTATTTGCAGATGACGTGATATTATGCCTGAAAACCCAAAACTCTCTACCAAGAGGCTCCTAGAAATAATATAGGAGATTGGAAGGGTACAAAAATCAATACTCAAAAAGTAATGGCCTTCCTATATGCAAACAGTGAAAGAGAAGAAAGGGACATTAAAGAAACTCTCCCATTCACAATTGCGCAGCAGAAAATCAAATACCTAGGAATCAGTTTGACAAAGATTGTAAAGGATCTCTACAAAGAAAACTACAAAACGTTACTTCAGGAAATAAAGGAGGACCTGAGGAAATGGAAACACATTTCGTGCTCATGGACTGGAAGGCTTAACATTATCAAAAAGGTAATCCCTAGAGCTTTATACAGATTCAATGCAGTCACTTTAAAGATACCCATGATGTTCTTCTTAGAAATTGAACAAACACTCCTGAAATTTGTGTGGAATAATAAACCCCCATGAATAGCTAAAGCAATCCTTGGGAAAAGAGAAGATGGGAGGTATCACTTTCCCAAACTCAAGCTCTACTACAGGCCAGTTGTAATTAAGACAGTGTGTTATTGGTATAGAGACAGACCCGTAGACTTATGGAGTAAAAACTGAATATCATGAAAAATTCTCAAATATACAACCACTTAATCTTTGATAAAGGTGCAAAAAAATATTAAGTGGAGCAAAGAAAGCCTCTTCAACAAATGGTGCTGGGAAAACTGGGCAGCTAAGTGTAAAAACAGACCTTAGACCTCCTTAACGCCATGCACAAAACTCAGATCAAAATGGATTATAGATCTCAACATCAGACATGAATCTATAAGGTACATCAAAAGAAAACATGGGAGAAACGCTCTATGACATCGAAACTAACAGTATCTTTAAAGACGACACACCACTGACCAAGCAAGTGGAAGAAAAGATAAACAAATGGTATTATATAAAGTTGCAAAGCTTATGCACCTCAAAAGAAATGGTGACAAAGATACAAAGACAATCCACAGAGTGGGAAAGGATATTCACCCAATACCCATCTGACAAGGGGTTAATATCCAGGATATATCAGGCACTGGTAGCACTTCACAAGAAAAAAACAGCCAACCCCATCAAAAATGGGGAGAAGAAATGAAAAGAAGCTTCCAAAAAGAAGACATTCAAATGGCCAAAAGGCATATGAAAAAGTGCTCTTCATCTTTAATCATCAGGGAGATGCAAATCAAAGCAACAATGAGGTACCATCTCACACCACAGAGACTGGCACACATCCAAAACAACAAGAACAACTGGTGCTGGTTGTGGTGTGGGAAAAGGGACTCTCATCCACTGTTGGTGGGAGTGCTGACTGGTCAAGCCCTTTTTAGGAAAACAAAATAGGCATTCCTCTGAAAAGTAGATTCAAGCTCCCATTTGATCCAGCAGTAGCACTCCTGGGAATATACCCGAGAGACTGAAAAACACATAGCAGAAACACTCTCTATACTTCTTTATTCATTTCTGCACTATTCACAATAGCTAGAATCTGGATACAAGCTAAATGCCCGAGAACAGAGGACTGGCAAAAAGAAACTGTGGTACTTCTACACAATGGAATACTATGCAGCTGTCAGAAAAGATGAAATTATGAAATTTACGTGCTTATGGATGGACATGGAGACTATCATGCTGAGTGAAATTAGTCAGAAGGAAAAGTACATATATAGAATGACTGCATTCATTAATAGGATATAAATAGATACCAGTGTTTTACTAAGTGTGGGAATAAACTCACCATTGAATATACCCAAAGAGACTTAAGTGATAAACTCTAAATATCTGCAGGGCTAGCCACAATTTGTTTTTTTTTTTTCTTCTACCTTCTTGCTATTTATTTTTTTATTTTTTTTGACATAATCATAGTGTTTTTATTTTCCTTTTTGTTGATATGGCCACAATTTGTAAAAGAAGAGGAGAGAGAGATGGTGAGACAGAGAGAGAGAGAAAAAGAGAGGAAACGGGGGCTACCTGCTATTGAGGCAGCCTGGAGATCGGCGGAGGGGGTAGGGTACATTGGTGGTGGTGATGGGACACTGATGGAGGGATGGGTGCTGTAGTACTGTATTACCAAGAACCAGTTATGAACACCTTTGTAATTGTATGTCTCACGGTGGTATAATAAAAATTTAAAAAAAACATAAAAATAAAAATCAACTTATAAAGATGTCACATCTTGCTAACTCCAGCACATCTCTAAATAGAAGACTGCAGGTTGTGTACTTGATTTTTTCTCTCTCCTGAGTAAGTATTTTATCTTTCCAAGGGAAACAGTACACTTATAACTTGCTAAATTTGGGGCCAGAGTGATAATCCAGCCGGGTAGCGTGTTTGCCTTGCACACTGCTGACCCGGTTCAATCCCCAGCATCCCATATGGTCCCCTGAGCATAGCCAGGAGTAATTCCTGAGTGCAGAGTCAGGAGGGATCCCTGGGCATTGCCAGGTGTGACCCAAAAAGCAAAACAAACTGGCTAAATTTAATTAAATATTAATATCAACTTATTACAGCAAAGGAAGTACTCCAGTATAATGTAAATAAAAATTATTACAATCTTAAACAACTTGAAAATTCTTCAGAAATCTATTGGAAGAGAAAAATCTCTAAATTTTATATTTTAAATGTCATAGTATGAAGCTCTAAGGATACAAACACAAATATTAGTTTTTATGTTAAACATGTATTCCATAGACTATTTTCAATGGAGAGTTTTGTAATAAAATGTATGCATTTTTTTTGCTTTTTTGGGTCACACCCAGCAATACTCAGGGATTACACCTGGCTCTACACTCAGGAATTACCCCTGGCAGTGCTCAGGGGACCATATGGGATCCAAGGGATAGAACCCGGTCTGCTGGGTGCAAGGCAATAGCCCTACCCACTGGACTATTGCTCTGGCCCCCAAATTTATGAATTTTTACCTATAAAACATACACAGTTCCATTATTTTATTTTCTATTGTTGTTTGATGCCATTGTTATTTATTTACATAATCAAAAACTTATTTTTATAATTATATATTATATGTATGAAAGTATACTTGTTTTATGAACATAGTAATTTACAAGTATATTGCCTTGCTAACATACATTTTTCTAGGCTTTGTAACATTTTATAATTGTTTCCATGAAAATTGTATTTTTCATAGTTAAAAATAATTTCAAACAGTGTTCCTTATGATACTGCTAATGTAGGATTTCTTGCATTCACACAGCTCCCACCACCATAGTGTCCCCTTTCCTCTACTTCTTCCCTATGTCCCCATATATTTTCTAATGAGACAGGCTTCTACTTTTTCTTAGGGTCTTTCTGCTACAAATGTTTGTTTTTATTCATTCATCACTGTCTAACTTCACTGTCTTCCTGTTCATCATCGAAGTTGCTTGAGCGAGCACCAGTAACATCTCCATATGTCCTGTCTCATGCTAGGAGAGCCCAAGGGCATCTGCTTGCTCCAGGAACATAAAGAGCCTTTTGGCATATCAAATACGACATGGAAGGCTTGCCAGGCTCTGCCGTGAGGGTGGCGTACTCTTGTAGTCACCTCTAAATCCAGAATTTATTGATGAACTGTGTGGCCGCTTCAGCTTTTGTAAATTTTACAGTTTGAAAGTCTTATAAATGCTATTTATTCACTAAAATATTCTTTGACTTACCAGCCTGGGTTTGTCTTGTTACATAACAGTCCTTTGAGTTCATTTATAGTGTTAGTCAAAATCACAGTAGAGTAATTTGATTTAGCAATCTTTCAATGATTTTTTTTTGGGCAATATCATAAATAGAACAAAGACTCTTTTCTATTCATCAATGAGTTGGTAAGCCTCACCAGAATTCCCCGCCTAATGAGCTGTTCAATAAATACTTTTGAGTGTTTGCTGCAAGTTCTATGAGTTTTTTTTTAGAGCTTAACAGTGTTCTTGTGTGTGTGATTGTGTGTATGGTCTGTACACACATGTATATGTGTGTATGTGTTTGTGTGTGTATAAACTTCACAACTACTTGATCTATTCAGCTATAGTTAGACATTTGGGCTGCTTCCATATCTTAAGTGTTTTTCTGGGGGGATTTGTTTTTTTTTTCCAATTTTGGGGCCATGCCCAACTGTACTCAAGACTTATTCCTGACTTTGTGCTCAAGGATCACTTTTTGGGAGATCTTGGGCAGGGGAGGTATTTGCAATTTAAAACAAGTTTTTTACCTGCTATATCTTTGGTATCTGAATTATTATTTTTGTGTAAAAGTACAGAAGTATGATTACTATATTGCATTTCTTTCAAATTTTGTTTGATTTAAAAACTACTGATGCATTATTTAATGACTGACCCAATTTACATTCTCATTAACAATATATATTTTTTTTTCTCTCCATATCCTCTGTGTCACTTTTTTTTTAACTTTTTTGTGTCTTACTTGGCAGTGCTCAGGGGTTACTCCTAGCTCTGCACTCAGAATTATTCCTGGTGGTGCTCGGGCAACATATGAAATGCTGGGGATAGAATGTGGGTCAACCAAGTGCAAGGCAAATGCCAAACCTACTGTGCTATTGCTCCAGCTCCTGTATCACTTCCCTTTTTGTCTTTTAAGTAACAGTCAATGTATATAGTATAAAGTAAACTATTATTGTTATTTTCATTTGCATTTTCTCTAACAAAATGATATAGTGAACCTATCATATCAGTCATATCAGTCATATGAAACATATCAGTCATATGTTTTTTATATTAGGATTGTTTTTGTATCATTCTTTTATATTAGGATTGTTTTTGTATTATAGTTTTCATGTTAGAATATATTTGGGAAACTTGGTAGTTTTTAAACCACTAGGTTGTGGTCATTCCAAGTGTAAATAAGTCCATCTCAAGAACAACTGCCTTTCCATACAAAATTATAATTAGTTTCTGTTTTCTGTTTGAATACACATATTGCATACTTTTAACTCCCAGTAACATGATATTAAGTTTCATCAGTAAATGCTCGGGTTGAGAGCCTTCTACTGAGACTATACCACCTCTACACGGTAAAGCTTTGGCAAGCTAACGTGTTTTATTTACTTTTTATGCCAAAGACTAGTAACTATTATGGACCTCAGTTCCATAACCTGAAGAATGGTTTCGGGTTCCTCCTGTCCCTGGAGCAAGCAGTTGCCCTGGGTTACACTCTGCTTGTGACAACTAATGGAGATGTTACTAGTGCCCACCGAGCAAATCGATGAACAATGGGAAAACAGTGATACAGTGAACATGATATTTTTTGATACATTTTGGTATATAGAGTTTTGATAGAGTTTTGATATATAGATTTTGGTATATAGAGTTTTTATGAAAATAAAACTTCATTTTGGGTGCAATGTATAAAGTGGACACAAAATTGACTTCTCTTTTAGATATCATCTCCTGATAGGGAAGTCCTAATGTAGTAATTTTTGAACAAAAAAATTATGCTAATAGCCTTAATATATTATGCTTATACTACTACAAATGTACTTATATCAGAAAATGTCAAGACAGGGGGCATATTGTACTTTGCTCAAAGCTAAACAAAGTAATTAAGATACAAAAAGCTATTTAATAATATTTTTATTTTGAAAATAAAATTATTCCTGTACAGAGAAATATAAAGGAATCCAAACACTGCAAAATTGGGGGTTTTATTTACATCAAATACCATTAAATTAAGTACTTCTTTTACTGTAGCTAAGAAGGAGTTTCTGAACTTGTAACTATGTCAAATAGTGAAAGCCAGTGCTTTGATAGACTCAACAATTTGTGGTGCCAAAAAATATTGAAATCCATCAAATACACCTCACACTGAGTTACAATTTGACACCGCCTTGAAAAAAAGTCATTGTAATGTAAATACAATGATTTGTGTCATTGTGAAAGATCCTACATCTATATATAAATATATATGCTATGGCAAAAAGAGCCCTTCAATTGTCTAAAGTTTAACCAAAAAAATATTAGTTTATTGTTTTATTTTATTTGTTTTCCCAGCATTGAGAGATTCCTAAATTCAGAGCTGGAGTAAGTCCAAAAATAGCTGGATGTAGTGTCAAAGAAAAGTAAAACATGGTTGTTTATTATCAGATTCTTAGCTGTAACAGATAAATTTTGCAGCAAAATTACTGGGGATTTTTTAAGTAATTTTTTCAGTTTTGGGTGATACTCAGGAGTTGTTATACTGGTTATTATACTCCTGACTCTGTGTTCAGAAATCACCCTTCTGGTTGCCAGGGTGGATATGTGGATGATCATATATGGGGTTCTAGTATCAAACCTGGGTTGGCCACACACAAAGCAAGCACCCTACCCACTTAATGTCTCTCCAACCCCTAAAATAAATTTTAAGGAAAACGCTTATCAAGCTTTAAATAGTTTAATCAGAGAGGCCAAGAAAGTATGATAAATATCACTTTGAAGTATTACAATATTCTCTCAGGATTAAATATATTACATTTGATTTCAAAAGTAGTACATTATATATTTTATATATACATAATTCAAACGTTCCATGTTGTCGGAGGATACTCTTTAATGAGATCTGGGTCTTTGCAAGCCTAGAGCACTTGCATTTGCTAAAAAGTC
This sequence comes from Cryptotis parvus, assembly GCA_021461705.1. Classification (NCBI taxonomy): domain Eukaryota; kingdom Metazoa; phylum Chordata; class Mammalia; order Eulipotyphla; family Soricidae; genus Cryptotis; species Cryptotis parvus. The sequence continues at coordinate 17,833 of JAJIBD010003571.1, forward strand.
ATTTGCATTTTTTCCTTTTTGCCTCAAGGCTCTCCTTCGAATCACAATAGGAGATTGGGGGGGATTGGAAAAAGTATTTTGATTTTATAACTCTTTGAATGGCAGAATATTCTTATCAAGAGTATGCTAGCTTCAGAGTATTTATCTTTAACTCCAATGGGTCCCCATCAAGGACCTTTTACACATGTAGAGTTTTCTGGAAGGAAACTTGGCTGTGTTGGATCTGCCATTAAGTGAATAACCATCCTAGGTCAAAGACGCATGCTAGTCTGTCCCTGGGCAAGTAAATATGACTCAGTAATACCAAAGGCAAAGCATGCAATATCACTTGGAAACAGATATGGACCTTGTGCAGATTTAGAGATATATCTGGCTGTGGTTATATAAGATTCATTGTCTAAATATCATACACTATTCCCCCAAGTATTAAATCTTGACTTGCATTTGGTTTCTGGTATATTCTACCCACCTCTTACAAGAGCCTTGTGCAGGCTGGAAGGGTTTAGACTTGGCGCTGGCAAATTAGCATCTGTAGTGCCTGGGCTAGGAGTGTTTAATTGGAGATTTTCATTTGAGTGCTGGTTTTGGGTCCATAAAGGAAGACAGGCCTTATTCTTTGGTGCTGTTTTAGAGAAGAAAAATCTGGGATTTGTCTCTGGATAGCCTAGCCCATGAAGGGCTAACTTGAGGCCTTTGGAGGGCTTTGGGGTGATAAAAGATGCTAGGAAGAAGAAGAAAGTGCCCATCTTGGCTTGGTATCTCAACCTGAGACATAGTCTCGTCCAAGCCAGGAATTGGAAATTAGAGCTTTTCCTAAACTTAGATTGTATTATCAGAGTTTGTTTAATTATTTGCGATAAGTAAAAGTCTTTGGAACTTCGCTGCACAGGCCGGCCGAGTGCAAGGCAAATGCCCTACCCGCTGGGCTATCGCTCCGGCCCCTCATTTTATATCTTAACGTGCAAATACATATCCTGGATTCTTCTTACAGAAAAGACTGTTTCAATAGAGCTGAAACCAGGGTCGGAGCAATAGCACAGTGGGGAGTGTTCAATGCCTGGATTTGACCCAGGATTCATCCTCAGCATCCCAAATGGTTCCTCAAGCACTACCAGAAGTAGTTCCTGAGTGCAGAGCCAAGAGTATCCCCTGGTATTGCCGGGTGTGACCCAAAAAGCAATATATAAATATATATATTTACAGGTATATATACACATATACATGTATATACATGTATAGATGTATGTCTGTATATAAAATATAGAACTGAAACCAAACAGTGGGTTCTGATTTCCAATCTCCCAGGTGACACTGATGCTGTTCAAACATCATATTTAGAATAGTAAAGACTTAGACTTTAATTTTATCATTTCAATTTTTATACTGTTTATCACATGTATTAATATCAGTATTTAAGGTCAAACTAGAGAGAATTTCACAAACTAATTAGGTACTATAATAGTTTTTAATATTATAGTATTCCCAAAACAAACTAAATACTCTTCCCAAAAAATGCTTTTTTTTTTTTTTTTTAATTTAGTTTGTTACTTTATTAACTTTAAAAAAAAAACAGCTTTGTTGTTTTCTCTTAGGGAATTTGTCCCACAGCAGGGAGGATCCTAAACCAAGAGGTATGTCTTGGTTGGATTCCTTCCAAGTTCTTGTTCTTCTCTTTTATGTAAATTAATGTTGTCATTGCTCTTCTGGGTTGTACTGAATAGGGTCAGGAAACTGATCCTTAGGGACTGTTCCCTTTGGTTCCAAAGGAGATGAAGATTTGCTTAGAGTTAAGCATCTTACTAGTTTCTTTTTCATTCTAAAAGTCTTGTAACGGGGAGATGCCTCAATAAAATGGTGCACTTGTTTTGCCTTAGGAACATCAGGTTTAATCCTGAGTACCACAGGGTCTCTCTCACTATAAGGGTAACTCCTGGCCCCAAACACTGAGCTTCGTGTAATATCCAGATGTAACTCTCCCCAAAATTATAAAAATTTCTTTTCTTGGAAATTGTTATGTTATATTTGTCTTCATGTAAATTATGTTTTTTGTTTGTTTGTTTTTATAAATTACAAAAGCTTATTGGAAAGTAGAAGAGAAAGGAAAAGGAATGCCCAATGTGGGGAGAAACTTAGTATAGGACTAAGCTCAATAAATTATTCTTTGTATACCTTATCCTTAACCTGATCCTACTTAATCTTACTTATGCTAATACTTTGTAATATTTTCCAGTTTAGATGCTGCAAAAAATGTGCCTCTGAAGCTAATAACCACAAAACAATAAAAGAAGTAAACACTTTTGTTGAAATGTTCAAATTCCCATGTTAACATCTCATTCACAGCCTAATTGTAACCCAATTAGGAAAATTAAGATAAGTAGAAACAGCTGGTACAGAAGGCACTTAGAGTGAAGTGTACCCTCTATGCTCATTATTCGATGGAGATCATTACCCAACTCAATACACAGTATATGATATTTTATGTGATTGGGCTCATTTATATCTGTAAGTATAAGAGCACCTATGTAAAAAATTGAATTGACCTATTAGTTCTGAGTCTTAAAATGTCTATTTCCTGATCTTTTAAGTTTAGTCAAGTGATAAACCTAAGAAATTCTGAGAATCCTCTTTAAATATCCTCCAGAGAGAGGGAAGAATAGTGTGTGCCATAGAAAAAGGCAGGGTGGGTGGGTGGTGTGTTGGAGTAAAATTGGAGACATTGGTGGTGGGAAATATACACTGCTGAGGGGCTTTGTAATTGTGTACCTGACTGTGATTCATTTCTAAAAATTAAATAAAAAACAAAATAAAATAAAAATAAAGGGGGGCAGGACCGAAGCAATAGCCCAGCGGGTAGGGTGTTTGCCTTGCATACAGTTCTATCCCGGCATCCCATATGGTCCCCCGAGCACCGCCAGGAGTAATTGCTGAGTGCAGAGCCAGGAGTAACCCCTGAGCATTGCCGGGAGTGACCCCAAAAAGCAAAATAAATAAATAAATAAATAAAATAAAGGGGGAGGCCTAGATCACTCTTGGTTCCAAAAGAAAGACCATGAGTGGTGTGTAGGGTGAGATGAAGCAGATGAGAAACAATAGGGGAAAAGATCAGTGTGTGTCTATGGTAGTAAGGGATTATAGAACTAAGTATCCAGAATAGTCAATGAAACTGAAATTATGAGACCCAAACTTAAATAAACAAACTTAAAAGGTGTCTGTTTAGGCAGCAGTTGATGTGGGTGTAGGATGGGAGAGGGAACCAGACAGAGTCGTGGTGGAAGATAAATAAATACATGAATAAATAAATAAATATCTCTTTCCACACTGTTCCTCCTTTATCTTTTGTTTATTGCAGTATATATTTGTATGTTACATACCATTGCAATATATATGCAAATATATGCAATATATACTTGTATGCATATATTGCATGTACACATATGTGTATATGCATTTATATGTATATATTGCAATGGTCATTACTTTGTGGGGCTCTCTCAGAGGGTGGGTAGAATATTTGTGGTAATTTGGAGGAAAATCAGATGGGCTGGACATGTAATGCGATTTGGAGACAACACGGGACTAGAGCCGTTACCGACTGGATCCCACGGGATGTCAAAAGATCACGTGGCTGCCCACCTACAAGATGGTCAGACTTCCTTGTTAAGACCCTGAAGGAACAGTTTGAGGCTCTTCATATTCCTGAATCTACCAGATGCCATTGGGCTACATTGGCACGTGATAGGGTCCAATGGAAATGTTACTGGCGCCCGCTCGAGCAAATCGATAAATAACGGGATTCAAGTGATCAAGTGATTGCAATGGTCATGCAACATACATACAAAATTCATCCTCATCCTATGAGTGCTGCAGGCCATATAGAGTGACACCTAGAATTTTATTATATTGTTATTCATTTAATTTGTTATTAGTAGGTATAACTAATAATAAGAAGTAAGGCTTGCTTGATTTTTACATTGGTAATTATATAAATGAAGTCCTGCAACTCAAGGAGCTCTCATACTAAGGCTCATAATACTTTGATATAGCATGTTGTTGAAGAACACAGAGCTGAAAGATGTGACTGATACTCTCCAAGAGTTAGTTTCATCATGTGCTAAAAGCAGTTACAGTGCATTTCTTAAAGGGATGTTAAGAGAATAGAATGAAATAATTTACATGAAAGCTTTGGATCATACCTAGAACATGTAACTACTTAGAAAATATTCATTATCTGTATTTATTGGGTCCTCACTGTTTCTTTTTTTTAATTTTTGGGTCACACCCGGCAATGCTCAGGGATTACTCCTGGCTCTGCACTCAGGAATTACTCTTCGTGATGCTCGGGGACCATATGGGATGCTGGGGATCGAACCTGGGCTGGCATCGGCCAGCCGCTGCAAGGAAAATGCCCTACCCGCTGGACTATCCTTGTCAAGACCCTGAAGGAACGGTTTGAGGCTCTTTATATTCCTGTATCAACCAGATGCCATTGTGCTACATTGGCACGTGATAGGGTCCAATGGAAATGTTACTGGCTTCCGCTCGAGCAAATCGATGAATAATGTGATTCAAGTGATCAAGTGATCACTGTTTCATTATTATGCCTCATAATCTCTTTCCTTCATGATCAACTCATACTAAAATTAAAAACACTGTCATTTACAGGTTAAGCAGTATGAATAAATATAATATCTCACCATAGTTGAAGATCCACCTATGGTTTTTTTGTGGAATTAATAAAAATAAATAAGACAATCAAACAGTAACAATTATAGACCTCATTCCCATGACCTGATGGAATGGTTTGAGGCTCTTTATGTTCCTGTGGCAAGCAGGTGTCCTTGGGCTCTACTTGAATGAGATAGGACATGGAGATGTTACTGGTGCCCGCTCGAGCAAATCGATGATGACCAGGAAGACAGTGATACAGTGAAATAAGACAATGACAGGAAAACAATCTTTATATGTATAGAAATAATATGAATATAAGCTAAAATATTTAAGAAGACATGGTTTTTAATTCTCTTGATATATTCACATTTTAAATGAAAACCCAAAGACTATAGTTTCTTGACTAATGTCCTATCTTGCTATTGTCTGCTGCATATTTAGTAGAGATTTAAGGGCTACTACCAAGATGCATCATTCCAGACACACATATATACATACATCACACAGTCAAACACATATTCATGGGAAATATAACCATCCAAAAATAGACTTGGTTCTTAAATATGGTGAATCTAAAGTTTTTTTGCAAGATTTCAAAACAGTATTCAAATTTCATCAGGATAGAAAGAGCAAGTCATCAGTTTCAAAGAAAGGAGAATTGCATTACAAACACAGCCAGTTTTGCTTCATTGATCAATTGTCAACTTGTTTGACTTATAACACTAGATCTAGAACCAGTAGCTGCAAGCACTGTTTTGGTTTTTATGTGAATGATACTATGTTGATAATATAACCATTTCAGAGTTATAAAGCTCAGATTCAATTGCAAAAAAACCTATGATGCATATTTTTCAATATCAAAAACTATGAAACACAAAAAAGATATGCTATCTGGTATATATGTAATTTGTTCTATCTACAAGATAAATAGAATAATATTTCTTTTGTATTATAGCAATCTTAGATACAGAAAAATAAATAAATAATAAATTCATGACTCAGATACATGGGACAGAGCTGCTACCAGCTCTCCCTGTGCTCAACTCATCATGAGGTGCCCAGGAGGGAAGGCAAATTCTAGCCCTGGTCTTCCATCCCAACAGAGCTTCTCAAGAAGCCAGAGGAATCCCCACACCACAAGGGCCTCTGTTTTCAACATCTGGATGGACTCCAAAGCTTGTCAAAGCTCCACCCAAAAAGAAAAGCCAATCTCAAGCCCTGTTTGTCAGAGTTCCACCCTACAGTGAAGCCTATTTCAAGCCCATGTTTGCTTGAGCCAGAGACACAGATACATGGGTCAGAACTGCTACCAGCTCTACCTGTGCTTGGCTGATCATGAATCTTCTGGGAGGGAAGGCAGTTTCTAGCCCTGGCCTGCCATCCCCACGGAACCTCGCAAAGAAGCCAGAGGAACCCTCGCACCATGAGGGTTCTGCATGTCAGAGCTCCACCCAAGAGAAAAACTGATCTCTCCCCATTTCAGTTAATCAGTAAATTCACGAGCTGAGAGCCTACTACTGAGAATATCCCACCCGCATGGCAGAGCCTGGCAAGCTACCTGTGTTATATTTGATATGTCAACAACCAGTAACAATTAAACACATCAATCCCATGACCTGAACAAATGGTTTGAGGCTCTTTATATTCCTGGAGCTAGGAGATGCCCTTGGGCTACACTAGCACTCCACAATACATATGGAGATGTTACTGGTGCCTGCTCCAGCAAATCGATGAACAACAGGAAGACAAGTGATACAAGCGATTCATGACTGTAACTGGATTTGTATTAACATAGATTAAGGTAAATTTTTACCCCTTGCGTTTATACTTCTAGACAATCTGGTACTTAATTTCTTTTGGACTTTCTGTTTCAATATCTCCAGGAAATATGTGAAGATAGAAATGTACAGTCACTTAAAAGTGACATAGAAGAAATTCTGCATATTTTTATGACTAGAAAATATGCAATTCTACATATTTTTCATTAGAAGCTACAACTGACTGTTATAGATATAAACTGCACAAGTCTGATTATTTATAACCCATTTATTCTCTCACTAATCTAAAGCAACCAATAATAAATAATAGGACTTATTTTAAAGATTGGAACTCAAATTAATTTGAAATGTTTTCCCCAATGAAATTATTTGTTTAAATTGAAATAAAGTAAGATAATGGAGTGTGAGTAGTATTAGGAAACAAATCACATCTTATGTGCAACTATTTTAAATAGTAATGGAAAATTTAAAATATAATTGATGTTTTTGAGATACAATATGACAGTTAAAATGTACTAACGTGAGATAATATAGGGTTGTCAAGAAAAATGCTGCCAAGGAATATTTTGATAGCAATTCTAGAAGCTTCATTATGTGAAATATGTGTTCATATACCACAGTTGGGAGGAAAATAATCCCTGGGCTGCCTGACGAGCTGTAAGCTACCTCAGACTCTGTCAGCTTTCTTTTCTCCTTTAATTTCTACTTTTGCTGGAAATGCCTATCTGGAAAGTTGGAAACAAGGTGGGAGACCTACTACTTTGCAGTAGAGATACAGTGTGATAGGAGAATGTTCCACCACTACTGCTTTCTGTGTATAATTTGCAGGACATTTTTAGATTGCACAATAGCCTCAATTCATAATGAAGAGAACTACCTCAGATAATCTATGGAAACCTAGAGCCAAATGCTATGGTTATGACTAAAGTGAAGGAACAGTGACATGAATGTACTTTTTACCATAACACTTTAAAATACTTCACAATATGCTTTAAATATGGTGATAGTGAGAAATGTGCCTGTTTGGGGATACCCTGATATTATTGAGCCTTGAATCAACCCATCTGACAGAGAATGAAGATTGGTAAATCTGTTGAAAAGAGAGCACTGCAAAATAACCTAAGTCCATGAGCTTCAGTTTATGGATAATGACCCAGAGCTTCTGTTTTTGCTCAATAGAGAGAATACAGAACTGAAGTCACACATGGAGACTCTATTTCCATGTCGATCCTAGGAATTGATAATCTAGCACCAAGAGAATATTAAATTCCATAAAAATTTAATCTGTACTTGGATACTGAAGCAGGATAGTATGCATAGCAAGTGATATATCACTGTATCACTGTATCACTGTCTTCCCTTTCATCATCGATTTGCTTGAGCGGCACCAGTAACGTCTCCATATGTCCTGTCTCATGTTAGTAGAGCCCAAGGCTATCTGCTTGCTCCAGGAACATAAAGAGTCTCAAACCATTACAACAGGTTATGGGAATGAGGTCTATAATTGTTACTGGTATTTGGCATATCAAATACCAAATACCTAAATAATTGTTAATGGTATTTGGCATATCAAATACGACACGGGAGGCTTGCCAGGCTCTGCCATGCGGGTGGCAAACTCTTGTAGTAATCTCTAAATCCAGCATTTAGAGATTATCTATAAAAAAGTAAATAGCAATGATCACTGAAGATGAGTTTGTGAGTTTTTTTTGCCATTTCTTACTTGTTATCTTCAGAAATTATAAAGGTTATGTCTGAAGTCAGAAAAAGCTAAAATAATGTAATAGTACCATTGTCACTGTATCTGCTGGAGAAGGACAAGATCTCCAATACATACCTAAACCACAAACCTTATGAACACTTTTATCCTATATATACTTTACTAAGATTAAAGTTTAATTTTAAATAAGTAAAGGATAAACAATAATGAAAATAAAATTACTTTACTATTTATTTTGTTCATCGGTATCAACAAGAACTACTCATCTCTTCCTCCCTCCCTCTCCTCCCTCCTTCCCTCCCTGTTTCTACTATAAGTCTTTCTCTCTCTCTTTCTTTCTTTCTTTCTTTCTTTCTTTCTTTCTTTCTTTCTTTCTTTCTTTCTTTTCTTTCTTTCTTTCTTTCTTTCTTTCTTTCTTTCTTTCTTTCTTTCTTTCTTTCTTTCTTCCTTCCTTCCTTCCTTCCTTTCTTTCTTTCTTTCTTTCTTTCTTTCTTTCTTTCTTTCTTTCTTTCTTTCTTTCTTTCTTTCTTTCTTTCTTTCTTTCTTTCTTTCTTTCTTTCTTTCTTTTTCTTTCTTTCTTTCTTTCTTTCTTTCTTTTCTTTCTTTCTTTCTTTCTTTCCTTCTTTCTTTTTCTTTTCTTCTTTCTTTCTTCTTCCCTCTCTCCCCTCTCTCCCTCCCTCTACCCATCCCTCTCTGCTGTGCTATTACTTATCACCCCCTCATATCTCTTACCCTTATAATGATAATGGTAAAGGTGATAGTGGTTACTAGGGCCTGGCAGAGAGGAGTGTGGAATTAATGTGCTGTTAACTTGTTAACTTGTTTTCTCTTAGTAATATTAGGATCAAAACCCATGATCTCATTCTTGCCATGTGCTTTACTGCTGAGCTATAGTCACCTCCCCTATCACTCTGCATTTTAAATAAAACTTGAAAAGAAATACTACACTATGTAATGTTTGATACTCAAATATATTTCATAATGGTTAGAATTTGAAACATCTTAAACTATCATTAAATAGATATAATGTGATAGAGCTAACTCATTAAATTTTTATCATATTTATTTTATTCTGCAATAGGGTAAAAGGTATTAGTTTTTACAAAGTTCTCTGAAAAAATTTTTTGTTTAGTTTTGGAACCACAATTTGTGATTATTCTTAATATGAACTTAGGAATTGCTTCTGGAGGTGGTTGAAGGACTATATGAGATGTGGGAATGGCAGTGGGGAATCTAACCTGGGTGGACCACTTGAAAGGCCACACTTGAGCCCTGGACACTGAAAATGCTTTCTGCTAATTCTTACTGCCCATTTTTAAAACTCATGTAGGCTCTTAAAACAAAAAATCTATAGCTTTTTTAAATGGTCAAAACTGACCTTGAGGTGTCCTTATATGGTGTAAGGGCCAAGAACTAGGAGACAAGAGTAGGGAGAGAAACACAGAGAAGATTTATAGGAAACAGGAAACACTCTCTGGAATTTCTTTCCAATATATACTTAACACTTTCTGCATCCCATATTTGCTCAAAAGACCCACCAATTTGTATTGTTCTCAATATGTGGTTAAAAATGATTCCTAGACGTGAGAGAGAGACAGTACAATAGGGAGGCGATTTGCTTCACAAGCAACCAACCTGTTTTGATCCCCACCACCACAAAGGATCCTTCAAACACTGCCAGATTGTGGTCCAAAAACCCAACCAAAGTAAAGCAAAAAAGCCTAATGTTTGAAAAAAAATTCTCTATTTTTTTATCAGAATCACTCATTTTGCGCTCCATCCCTCCCCGTAAACTTTGACTTCTGTCCCTTTGCTTGTGGCTTCTTCTTTGTTTAGACTACCACTTCATTTTTATTCTCCTTAAGCAACTCCTTATTTTTTGAGCTTTGTCACAGTTTTTCTCACTTCATATAAAAATGACTGCACTACTCTAATGATGCATAATCACCACATCCTATGGCTACAAGAGCAAATGTTAAATTTTTATTCATGTGCTTGATGTGGGTTGTGTGGAGGTTTGTTAATTGCATGTCTTCAAGGTTGGCAGAGACCCTATCTCAGCCCTTCAGGTTGACTATGGTAATTCGTAGCCAAAAAAATACAATAGACACACATCCTCTCAAACCGCTGAAGCAAATCATTTGAACATACCTAACTCAAATGGGGCTGCTGGGAGTATAATTCTAAAATATTTCTATAACCATTGATTAATTCACCATTCCATCTCTAACTTGGTTAACCAAGCACATGCTTGAAGAAGCAATAGGTATTTGAGATCATTTAGCTTTTCTTTTTATTAACTTTGAAGGATAACATTTAACCAATGATAAGTTTTTATGGCTAAAAGTAAAACAACATTTAAATAAGTGGCAGAAATGAGTACCAGGGAGGAAAGGTCTATTGCCTGTCTAATTAGCCTTCCATTTCTGAAACAGGGAAATATTCATACAAATTGGAAAACATGTCATAGCAGTGAAGAAGAACCTGAATTTTCACTCTAGATCATTTAAAACATGAATGAGATCTCAGAAATCATTTTCATTCTATTTTTGACACTGGCATAGTGAAACTCTTATAAGAGGAACACATTCTCTTCTCTGCGCAAAGATAGAAAACTGTGGAGGTGTTAATGACGGATACAACTATTCACCAGGATAGTAACATCTGCACTTGGGCAAACTTCCCAACAGCTGACAGCTCTGCTTTAGCTCATAGCTGCTGGAAGGGAAAATGTGTTTCTTTTATCGCTTGTCACAGCTTCTCTAATAAATGCTGCCTAGATGTGACTGGCACTTCGTTTTTTACCCATTTCCCAAAACTTTATGGAAGAGTACTATGGACCTGCTTTTAGTACTGATTCCTATCTTCGCTTAGTATACAAAACATTTCTTCTGTGATCATCAGAGTTCATCATTTCTGTTATATTATTTTGAAATTTGTCTTAATGCAATATTTTCATTAGTTATCTTGAGTATATGTGCCCTTACTCTTTCTTAGTTCTTTAAATATTTGAGAAGTATTCTACAAATATGGAAAGATCACTTTATAAAGAAGGTAAATTAAGTATTTTAGGAAAATGGACCACATTTTCATTTGCTTAAGATTTACTAAAAAATACTGTAGTTCTTTTTAAAGACACAATTTAAAATGAAATTTTTGACTGTGAATTAGTGTCAAGCTAAGCAAGGCAAGCAGAAACATGAGTGATATGATGACTTGACTCCCAACAATGACATTTCAAAGCAATCATTCAATAAGGATCAATATTAAGTATTTTAACAATCCTTATTGAAAGATTGTTCTTGAGGGTGGTGCTGAAGAGTTTTGGAGAAATGGTATCACCCTGCCGAACCCCTCTTTTGACATCAATGATCACTTCCTTGTAGAATGGTGAGATCCTGGTGGTGAATCTGTAATATAGCTCATGAAGGATCTTGATGTATTCGGTGTGTATGCCCTGTTTGGCTAGGGCTTTGATGACCTCTTTGGTCTCAACAGAGTCAAAGGCTTTCTTTAAATCAATGAACATGAGACAGAGTGACATCTTGAACTCCCTACAAACCTCAATGTGCTTGGTTATCATGTGATATGGTCAATTGTGCTGAATCCTTTTCAGAAGTCAGTTTGCTTGCATGGTTGTCCTTTATTTATTTATCTTTGCTTTTATTTGTTTAGTGAATGACATTGAGTCTGTGGAGATATCTCTAGATTCGATGTCATGAAGATTTACTTTTTTAATACTTTGTTAAAGATTATCTCTTTTACTTAATGTCTGCCCTCAGTTCTATTTAAGTGGTCTTTAAAATTACTGAGTTTTTCTTTATCCCCTTGTTGATACCAATGAACAAAATAAAAAATAAAGTAATTTGATATATCACTCACTATGCATACTATCCTGCTTCCCTTACCAGACTTTCTTGATTACTACAGCTTTATAGTATAAGTTAAAGTTGTTAATATCCATCCAGTCACTAATTTTTTAAATCTCAAAATAGAAATTGAATGTCTCAACTCTATGGAAGAATATTTTTATAAAGAGTAAGTACAATTAATGGATTTAGAGTTGGAAGCAGAGCAGCATCTCTGAAATGGACAAACCGTTAAAGGAAAATAGAAATTCCTTAGCATAACTATTCACACAGTTAGCCAAAACATCACTTTTTAAATACAAAATGTAGCTCTGGTTGCTCGTCAAATAAACAAAGACATTTACAAATATGATAAGAAAAAATAATTTTAAATTATAATTTCAAAACAAAGTTTTTTACTTGGACCCATCCTAGTCGTATTTAAGTGACTCCTCTAAGCCACATTCTAGACTATTAGTTCACTCTGTTAATATGCTTCCAAAACTTTGTTATTATATTTTTACAAGAATAATTAGTATAAAATTGAAATGGATTTTTGAACTTCTGCTATGACAAAGGAATTTTAGTTAAAGCATTTTTATGTCCCTAATGATCACAAAGATTATGACTGAGCCAGTGACTCATTAAATTAATAGGTAATTATTTAACAACTTCTAGGTGCAAATATTTATTGTAGGCAAGAAAGTTCTAGTATATGGGTGGGTAAAATATAATCCATGGTCTGATAAATATATTGTCTTACTCTGAAACTTTACAGGTCAGAGAAGTAAACTCTGTTTGACTGCAGACTGTAATGAATGTCTGTAGGAACTACAATGATGTTATCAATAGACAGATGGCTTTTGGCAGAAAAATAGAGCCACACATGTTAAACTTCAACTTGTTGTCAGTGTAGACAAAGTCCTTGTCTTGATTGAATATACATTTAAGTGGAAAAGAAAAGTAACATAATACATTTCAAAGAAAATAAATAAAAAAGGGACTTTGATATAATTAGGTAGACTTTCACATAGTATGAAAATTAAGGACTTTTCTATGGATAAGACATAATATGAGAAAGAAGACACAAAAAGGACTTAAGCCAGGTTCATTTAAAAAATTCCAGGAAAACAATTGAAAAGAAAATGTTTCACCACTGAAATAAGGAAGAAGGAAAAGTAACCCTATGATTATAAGGTGATAAATGAGAGACAGTTACAAAATTGCTGAGATAAGACCACTGTCATATTGTATTTTTCAGAAAATGCATTCAATGAAGTATTTTAAAAAATCTAAAAGTGGGTATAATTTTATTCATATTGTAAACAATCTGGTCATTCTGAATGCTGTATGAAAATGGAATGCGGCCTAGAAATCTCAGTAGGAAACACTCTATCCAGGAAAATTTGTGTTAATCAGTAAATCACAGAGTTGAATACATGAGGAAAGAAAAATTAAGAAAAAGGAAACATATTTGCCAAATTCTGGATTCTGGAATGCTATGGACAGAGAAATTATCTTTTAAAAGAGGACATTAGTTTAATGTGTATTGGAAATGCTAAGTTTGAAATACCTCTAAGATATCCAAATTATACAAGGTGTATTAAATAACTACCAAAGTTGTAGATCACTAGATCACTAGACATCCCGTATTCATCAATTTCCTCGAGCAGTGCCAGTAACATTTCCATTTGACCCTATCACTTGCCAGTGTAGTCCATGGCATCTGCTTGCTTCAAATATAAAGAACCTCAAACCTTTCATTCAGGGTCTTGATGAAGAAGTCTGACCATCTTGTGGGTGGGCAGCCATGTGATTTTTTGACATCCCGTGGGATCCAGTCAGTAATGGCTCTAGTCCAGCGGTCATCTCCAAATCGCGTTACATGTCCAGCCCATCTGATTTTCGATGCCTTGGCAAATGACACAGTGTCCCTGATTCTGAAATAGAGATGGAGGTCGGACTCTGGATTCCTCTCGCTTGAGTGAGGCGTGAGATTCCAAGCATAGCTCTTTTGATTCGTCTTTGGGAGACCCCAATAGCGTTCTCTTCTTGCTTTCTTAGGGTCCAGGTCTCTGAGTCGTATGTTAATGCAGGGAGAACAGTGGAGTCAAAGACATATGCTCAGAGCTGGAGATTCTTTTGTCCTTTTTAGCTATTTCTTTGATGCTTTTGAAGGTTTTCCATGATGCCCTTTCCCTCCTGTGCAGCTCAGGTTTTAGGTCATTCATCATGTTGACTTCACAACCTAGGCACACAAAACTGCTGCATTCAGAGATGTTTGTTCCATTGAGAGTGAATGGGGCCTCTGGAAATAGTTCATTTTTCATGAACATAGTTTTGTTGAGATTCAGCTGTAGACCTCTCCAGATTCTCAATCGAAGTCAGTCAGCATTTGTGCCACTTGGCTAATGTTTGGTGCTATTAGAATAATGTTATCAGCGAAATGGAGGTGGTGTTGTTGCTGACCGTCTATCTTCACTCCCATTTCTTCCCATTCTAATTATAACATGATGTTCTAGAGGGTGGCACTGAAGAATTTCTGTGAGATGGTATCACCCTGCCAACTTCCTCTTTTGACATCATGATCACTTCCTTGTAGAATGGTTAGATCCTGGTGATGAATTCGTAATACAGCTCATGAAGGATCTTGATGTATTGGGGTCGAACACCCTGTTTAGCTTGGGCTTCCATGACTGCTTCAGTCTCCACAGAATCAAAGGCTTTCTTTAAATAAATGAACGTGAGACAGAGTGGCATCTAGAACTCCCTACAAACCTCAATGTGCTTGGTTACCTTGTGGATATGGTTGATTGTGCTGAATTCTTTTCGGAAGTCAACTTGCTCACATGTTGTCCTTCATCTAGTGTTCTGCCAATCCTGTTCAGGATGACTTGAGTGAACAGCTTGTAGATGAAGGACAACAGACAGATGTAAGTTGCCATTGTCATGAATGTTTCCTTTCTTGAACAGAGAACTGTCCTGCTGGTTTTCCATTGGGAGGGCACCTTGCATTCAGACAGGCAGCTTGTGAAGAGTCGAGCCAGTGTATTGATGAGTACCGATGGCAGATTCTTCAGGTGTTCAAGTTTGACTTTGTCTGGACCTGGTGCTGTTCCCTTCTTTACAGACGAAATGGCATGTCGGTTTCAGAAGGGAGAACATTGGGAACAACATATCCATCCTGCGGAATTTGGTATGTGGGAAGTTGTACATGGCTATCAAATAGATCTGAGTAGAAGTTATGGATGATCTTCTCCATTACCTTTTTTGAGATGTGATACATCCATGAGGACATCACAGGATAGTCATCTTGGTCTACAGTTCATGAAGGACAGGCGGGCATTGTGAATGCTTTTCCCAGCTTCTGCTGCATCTTCCAGTATTTCTGCTCTTCTCTCTTTGAGGTCTTCCCTTTATCTCTTCTCTGCACTGCTTTCGGAGCTTGAAAGTTAGCATTTGGTCACCTGAGACTTGTGCCTTGCCACGTTGGTGAATGAGCTAGAGAATTTTTGAAGACAGTCATCCTTTTGTGGCTTTCTCTCTCTTCATTCTTCACACAATCATGGAGGTGCTGAACCAGTCGGTTGTATTCTTCATCGATGTCGCCAATGATGGTATCTTCCCATGTTGCCGCTATGGTGCCAAAGAGTTCCCAGTTGGTTGTCTTCTGGGAGTTCTCTTCTTACACTTTGCACTTTTTCTCCCTGTTGTGCGAAGTAGAATTTTGCAAGAAGGAGACGAATGTCTGATCCTGTTTCAATTTTGGGACAACAGCAACATCGGTCAGGTAAAACCTCGACTGAAGGTGATGTGGTCAATTTAATTGTGGAACTGTCCACCAGGAGATTCCCATGTCAATGTTTCTCTACAGCCTTCTGCAACTGTGAGTTCCCATGAATGGTCTTGGTGGACATGAGGAGTTCACCAAAGTTATAATATAAATTAAATAACTGTTACATATAAATATTATGAACAGCCATAGGAATGCAATCCTTTAGGAATAGAGGATAGATAGAAAGCAAGAAATTATTTTTGCCTCATTTTTTGACCTCATATCCTTATTTATATTTCTTAGTAGATCTGTTCTGAATACCAGAATAGAAGCTAGTGAAAGATAGAAAGTAGAAAAGAAAAAGATCAGAATCTATTGATTTCAAGAAAAGGAAAAAAAGCAATTCATAAAAGAAATAAGGTTTTAAGTAAAACAAGGATAAAGACCTATTAAATTTGGCAACCTACTGGTGTCTCATCACCCGGCTAGTATAATCTTAATAGTTGTGGATCAGGTGTCCACCAAAAATTGGCTTAAAGTAAAATGAAGGTGAGAAAATCAGACTCAAATTATGGAAGTCAGCTTTGAATTTATATATTTTTCAGGGTCAGGAGTCACACCCAGTGGTGGTGCACAGCACTTACTCCTGGGTCCAGGCTCAAGGATTACTCCTGGAGCTACATAGGAAACCATATGGGGTACAGGGGGATTGAACCTGGGTTTCTGCTACAAGGCAAACACACTCTCCATGGCACATGATCTGACCCTTTGAATATTTTCTATAGAAAGGAAAAGTAAATGGTTTATCTTTGAAGGCACTTATCATCATGAAGTTTCCATAATTTTTTATTGCGCATAAGATTTATAATCCATTTAGTTATAGACATTATATAATATAATATTAATAACCAATGGATAATTTTCATATTCAGATTTAAGTGACATTCAGTTAATAAGTAAAACTGAGCAAAATAAAATAGAGAATATCCAGAAGAAGAAAATAGAAGGAGCATTGATGAAAGTTAGGTAATAGAAACAGACAAAAAACCCCAGATAAAAATACAAATATTAATTGTATTATAGATAATTGCTAGAAAATTGTTTTTCTGTGATAGGTTATTTTTTCAATGAGAAGAAATCATTACCTGAGATTGACATATAGGTAGAAAAGGGAGTAGTCAGAATTTGGGGGATGCAGGAAAAGATATGGATGGAAAACATTAGGTTATTTAGGCAGGATTATTGTTTGAGTCTTCAATTATTAATTAATATGTAGAGAACCACCCATTTCATAAAGTGATTAAAGAATAACAGAATGACAGGAGACATAAAAACAAACCCACAGAATGTCTGAAATCATTTTTCTCTCTTAACTTTCTCATTATGAGTTCTGTGCCTAAACCATTCCCCATAATCATTTAATTGCTCATGTTCATGCATTGTGTCACATGATGATTATAATGTTAACAATTGTTAACACATAGTCTGCATAAGTTTTGTAACTGACTTATGGTAACTATTATACATATTTTATAGTAAATCACAAAAATGATTAACTTGTATTTGTTTTTTTCACTGTCTGTCTTCCCGTTCATCATCGATTTGCTCGAGCGGGCCCCAGTAACATCTCCATATGTCCTGTCTCATGCTAGTAGAGTACAAGGGCATCTGCTTGCTCCAGGAACATAAAGAGCCTCAATCCATTCCGGAATGAGATCTATAATTGTTACTGATATTTGGCATATCAAATACAACATGGGTAGCTTGCCAGGCTCTGCCGTGCAGGTAGCATACTCTTGTAGTCATCTCTAAGTCCAGCATTTATTGATGAACTGCACGGCCGCCTGCGTCTGCGTGAGCTGGGCTGTGATAGGTTGGTCTGCTGGGTGGAGTTCTGATGAGAGAGAAGTTCGGGTGTGGAAAATGGAGGCCCTCATGGAGTGGGGGGGGTCGTCCTGCTTGTTGCAAGGCTCTGCTGAGGTGGCAGGCCAGGGCTAAAATCTGCCATCCCTCCTGGGCGCCTCGTGAGCGGCTGGGCACAGGGAGCGCAAGTAGCAGCTCTGCCCCATGTCTGTCTCTGGATCAGCATACTTGAGCCAGATTAAAAAGACTGCAGCACTGGTCGATCTCGATGAGCTAGGCCGTGATAGGCTGGTCTGCTGGGTGGAGTTCTGATGAGAGAGAAGTCCGGATTGGAAAATGGAGTCTTAGAAGATGTATAATAAGTCAGAAGTTATTCAATCTAGGTGACTTCTGTAAGTGCCACCCCCCTCTAGCAGTGTTTACATAGAAGAGAGGTCTCACTGTATCACTGTATCACTGTCTTCCCGTTCATCATCGATTTGCTCGAGCGGGCCCCAGTAACATCTCCATATGTCCTGTCTCATGCTAGTAGAGCCCAAGGCATCTGCTTGCTCCAGGAACATAAAGAGTCTCAATCCATTCAGGAATGAGGTCTATAATTGTTACTGGTATTTGGCATATACATCAAATACAAAATTTGATTTTTTTCAGATTTAATATTTTTTATTTTATTTTTTCCCTTTTAGGGCCATAACTGGTGTTACTCAGGGGTTGCTCCTAGCTCTGCACTCATGAATTACTCATAGAGGTGCTTGGGGAATCATATGGGATGCTGAGAATTAAACCTGGTGGCCACATACAGTGCAAATTCCCTACCCTCCTGTACTATAGCTCTGTTCCTTAATACTTCTATTTTTATATATTAAAGTTATGAATATAATATTCTTTACTCATATATTAAACATACTCAATAATTTGGGCAGACAACTATTTGTCTTTCAGTTTCTTTCTTTAAAAAAGAAGGCTAAAACTTATTGGAATTCAATATAGAATTATCCATTTACCCAAAGAGTCAGTTTGTACTCGAAACCAAGATGACAGAGTGAGCCACATTTAGCCCCTATTTTAAATGTCAGGGCTTCCAGTTTGTATTATGTGTCATAAATGAGTGGATGATAATGCTTTTCTGCTTTGTAAATTCTCATCAGTTCTCTTGATTAATGTTTACTATGTTACCACAAAGAACATGACACTATACCTGGTATTGAATTTAATCATTTTTTTTGAGCTGATGAGTCAGCACTTTCCGATGAAAGAATGACCTAAAACATAAGTACTCTGCAAAGAAGGTAACTTTCAGACAAGAAAACTCATTTCCCTTTTTAGTGCTTATGTCTTTAGGGTGCAGACAATCAGGCATTGTCTTTGCCTCACTTCATAAAATGCTCCCACAGCACTGTTGATGACTTTTCCTTTTCTATTGCTGCCTTTGCTTAGAAATCACAGGCAAATTATTTTTCTATAAAAAAGAGCTGATTCATCTCTCCTCCTGTTTCAAATGGAAAACTAATAATCACATTTTATTTTTAAAAATGAAACTGAATTATTTCCAGATATTCAAGAGGGAAATTGAATTTGTTTGATAGCAAAGTATTAGCATCTTCATTTTAATGTTTCATACAAATTTGATCATCACACCTTCTGTAATATACTTGACAAAAATAATTGAATTTATATTTATGTTTAACAAAACAAATTTCTGATATCATATTCAATCATATTGTTCTAATGTAACTTGAAAGAATTGAAGAATTCAACCGACTGGTTCAGCACCTCCATGATTGTGCGAAGAATGCCGAGAGAGAGAAAGACACAAAAGGACGCTTGTCTTCAGAAACTCTTGAGCTCATTCGCCAACGTGGCAAGGCACGAGCCTCAGGAGACCAAATGCTAACGTCCAAGCTTGCTAAACGGTGCAGAGAAGCGATAAAAGCAGACCTCAAAGACAGAAGAGCAGAAATACTGGAAGATGCAGCAGAAGCCGGGAAAAGTATTCGCACTGCCTGCCTGTCCTTCACCAACTATAAGACCAAGATGACTGCCCTCCGACGCCCTGATGGATCTATCACATCTTCCAGAAAGGCAATGGAGAAGATTATCCAGGACTTCTACTCAAATCTCTTTGATAGCCACATCTACCTGCCCACATACCAAATTCCACAGGATGGATATGTCATTCCCAATGTTCTCCCTTCTGAAATCCGACATGCCATCTCATCGGTAAAGAAGGGAACAGCACCAGGCCCAGACAAAATCAGACCCGAACATCTGAAGAATCTGCGGTCGGTACTCATCAATACACTAGCTCGGCTCTTCACACGCTACCTGTCCGAATGCAAGGTGCCCTCCCAATGGAAAACCAGCAGGACAGTTCTACTGTTCAAGAAGGGAGACATTCACGACATCGGGCAACTATCGCCCCATCTGCCTGTTGTCTGTCATCTACAAGCTGTTTACACGAGTCATCCTGAACAGGATTAGCAGAACACTAGATGAAGGACAACCATGCGAGCAAGCAGGTTTCCGGAAAGGATTCAGCACAATCGACCATATCCACACAGTAACCAAGCTCATTGAGGTTTGTAGGGAGTACAAGATGCCACTCTGTCTCACGTTCATTGATTTACAGAAAGCCTTTGATTCTGTGGAGACTGAAGCAGTCATCGAAGCCCTAGTCAAACAGGGTGTTCAAACCCAATACATCAAGATCCTTCGTGAGCTGTATTACGGATTCACCACCAGGATCTCACCATTCTACAAAGAAGTGATCATTGATGTCAAAAGAGGGGTTCGACAGGGTGATACCATCTCACCAAAACTCTTCAGTGCCACCCTCGAGAACATCATGAGACAATTAGAATGGGAAGGAATGGGAGTGAAGATAGATGGTCGGCAACTACACCACCTCCTCTTCGCTGATGACATCATTCTAATAACACCAAACATTAGCCAAGCTGCACAAATGCTGGCTGACTTTGACCGAGAATGTGGAAAGGTAGGTCTACAGCTGAATCTGAAGAAAACTATGTTCATGAGAAATGAACTAGTTCCAGAGGCCCCATTCTCTCTCAATGGAACAAACATTTCTGAATGCAGCAGTTATGTGTACCTAGGTCGAGAAGTCAACATGATGAACGACCTAAAACCTGAGCTGCGCAGGAGGAAGAGAGCGGCATGGAATGCCTTCAAAGGCATCGAAGAAATAGCTAAAAGGACAAAGAACCTCCGGCTCCGGGCACATCTCTTCGACTCCACCATTCTCCCTGCATTAACATACGCCTCAGAGACCTGGGCCCTACGAAAGCAGGATGAAAATGCTATTCGGGTCTCCCAGAGAGGCATCGAAAGAGCTATGCTTGGAATATCACGTCTCACTCAAGTGAGAGAAGGAATCTGGAGTTCTGACCTCCGTCGCTATTCCAGAATCAGGGACGCTGTCTCATTTGCCAAGGCATCGAAAATCAGATGGGCTGGACATGTAATGCGATTTGGAGACAACCGCTGGACTAGAGCCGTTACTGACTGGATCCCACGGGATGTCAAAAGATCACGTGGCCGCCCACCTACAAGATGGTCAGACTTCCTTGTTAAGACCCTGAAGGAATGGTTTGAGGCTCTTCATATTCCTGAATCAACCAGATGCCATTGGGCTACATTGGCACGTGATAGGGTCCAATGGAAATGTTACTGGCGCCCGCTCGAGCAAATCGATGAATAACGGGATTCAAGTGATCAAGTGATCAACTTGAAAGCATTTTGTTGAAATTATAATTATGTATGTATATATAAATATATATATATATATATATATATATATATATATAAATCCAAGGTTCTAGAACTATATTTCTCATTATTTGAAGCTACTTACTGACCTGCTCTGAAGGAGTGTATCTTTGTTTAAAGAAGTAACATAAGAGAATTTGCTTCATTCATGTTCTTCAATATAGCGAAAATAAGAAAAAATGATAATGATAAAGGAAAGTGAAGTATCCAAATCAGTAATAAAACTAACCATTTTACAAGTAGTAAATACATTAATTGCAATCATTAGCAATGGGATTGTCACCTGGGAATAATGATTTTTGGCAACATAAAATCATCTGTTCAGCCTCTAGTTTTTTGGAGGAGTTGTATGCTTGAATTTTGTTATGAAGTTTTGAAAAAAATTGTTTTCTGACTATGTTTTATTTGTCCTTCTTTTCTTTAAATAGTAAAACCAAAAATAAATAAAATATTCAATAAAATTAAAGAAATTAAATTAATGTTAAAGAGATTAAACAAATTATACTAGCTGCAGTGCAGATGCAATGAATAAGTAAATGAATAAATTTATTTGCGTCTCACTTGGGATGTGGAATAGGTCATTCATTAAAAAATATACAAGAAACAAAATTATTATGTCTAGCTTTTTTAAACTTTACTAATAATATACCATAATTACTTCCATTTACCTTTAATACTACAGGTTTCTTTAATAAATATATATAAGGGTTCTAGGAGTATTTTATAATAAGGTGATTGTTTTTTGTACAGAGATCAAGCACCTCCAGAATACAAATTCCTATATATGGTGATCGCTTAACTTAAAACAGATATTAAGTAAATTGTTTGTGGATTTTATTGGGGCAACATTTAGTTAAGTAGGATGATGGTATTAAACAGAAAAGTATATTTGCAAATAATTTCAAAAAACAAAACTTTTAATAATTAAGTATAGAAAATACACTGATTGACTAAAATAATTAAGAAGTGATATAGTAACACATCACTATGAATAATGCATATGAGAGCATTTATAAATGATGATTGAATCTTAAGATAGTTCACTACACTAAATGCTGGCTAAATAAAGATGCATATTGTAAAGCACCATGGGATGTTTATATTTTACCACATATTTTTGTTTACTTGAAATAGATCATACATATTACCATATTTGGCATCATTTTGCATTGCTGTTGGTATTGTGATAAGAAAAGTTTGCAATTTAGAAAAAAACTCTAAAATATTCACGTTACAATTTTATAAGTACACTATAAATGTAGTAAATTGTCCATTTTGAGATATGTGCTGAGAAAATATTTTCTCTCAGTGGAACATCTTGTATTCTAGTCATCTTTTCTGTGGTGACACAGAAATCTTTAAATTTAGAAGATATTTGCTTATTTCTGCTTTTGATTTCTTGGTTAATGTCATGACTTCATTGAACATGCCTCTAGAGAAGAAGTGGAGACCCTTTTCCTCCAAAGCACAATTGTGATATTTTTTTTTACCTTATTTGGGGGCCATAAAACACAGGAAGATGAGCCATATGCAATGAGCAACATGCATGTTTGTCTCAGTATTGAACAGAGCCAGACCGCATAGTTCTGTGAATCAGAACTTCACCTCCTCTGCTCTCAAGTTAATATCATGTAGAGTTGTGAATATTTTTCCAAAATGAATTTTATGGATTTCTGTCTAATTCTTAAATCTTTTATTCATTTATATCAGTTATTCAGTACTCTCAGAATTACTTCAATTGTTATTATAACAAAGAACAATTTATTACAAAACCAAATATCAAGTCTCAATATTCATTGAGTATCTATCGCAAATTTTGTTCACTCTATGATTCTATTATCATCTTTATAGTCTACTCTGACTATTGAATAACAGTGACATATACAGTTCCAAAGTTATTCATGATTGGGTTTCAGTTATAAAGTATATTCATTCATCCTTTCACTAGTGAATATTTCCCACCACCAAAACAGTGGTCAAATTTTTTTGAATTGGTTGTATCCAGTCACTATATTATTTTGCATACTTTAATTTAATTGATGGGCATTTTTTTAAGGTCCATATCTCAGTATTGGCATGGCCTGAGAATTACATATATGGAACCCACTAAGTTCAGTCAAGCAGTAATCATGGTCAATTCATTGTCAGAAATCAATCTTGGGTCCTCCTCATGTATAAGCTCTCCCTCTTGAACATAAATACTACTTTCTTTTATAAAAGCTTGAATTTGGAATTTGAAAAACACACAAATATCTGGGCAGAGTAAATTAAAATACATAACTTGGGCAACTTTAGTGATACTAACGTTAATAAGTTCGTTAGTGATACTAACATTAATAAGTTTCCTTGCTCTCCCTGTGCCCAGCCATTCATAAGGCCGTCGGGAGGCATGGTGGGTTCTAGCCTTGGCCCACCACCCCGGCAGAACCTCACAACAAGCCAGACGACCCCCACCCACTCCATGGGCGCCGCCATTTTCCACATCCGACTTCCCTCTCTTCAGAACTCCACCCAGCCGACTAGCCCATCACAGCCTGGATCATCGACACCCACCCTGCAGCAGTTTCTTCCTCAATCTGGCCCAGGTATGCTGGTCCAGAGACTCTTAGACATGGGGCAGAGTGGTTCCTTGCTCTCCCTGTGCCCAGCCGTTCATGAGGCAGTCGGGAGGCATGGTGGGTTCTAGCCTTGGCCCACCACCCGGCAAAAACTCACAACAAGCCAGACGACCCCCACCCACTCCATGGGCGCCGCCATTTTCCACATCCGGACTTCCCTCTCTTCAGAACTCCACCCAGCCGACCAGCCCATCACAGCCCGGCTCGAGCGGCCACTATGCGCCACGCGGTTCATCAATAAATGCTTTATTTGGAGGTGTTTAAATAATATGCCTCCCACACGGCAAGCCTAGCAAGCTGCTCTTGTTGTATTTGACATGCCAAATGCCAGTAACACTTATATTAGGTCATTCCCATGACCTAATATAATGGTTTGAGCCTCTTTATGTTCCTGTAGCAAGCCGATGCCCTTTGCTCTACTGGCGTGAGACAGGACATATGGAGATATTACTGGTGCCCGCTCTAGCAAATAGATGATTAACGGGAAGATTGTGATCGTGATCGTGAACTTGGGCAACTATAGCAAATATAAATTAGACTTCTTTTATTCGTCTCTATTTTATACTGAAAGACAATACCACCCTTTTCTCATCATGGCCTACAGAGTACAGATATCAGCATATAATATTCAAAAGTTTCAACTCATATTCACACTACTAATGACCTAATAGAAAAATATTCCTTATAATTAAATCCCATTAATTCTACTGTTTCACTCTATCAGTATTTTATCAATAGTTACTTCTAAATTATAAATTCATTAATTTCCATAAATGAGCCATTTTTCTTTGCCTGTTAATGACCTTTATTCTGGTATGTAATGATAACATATGGCAGATATCTGTAATAGCAATTACATGACAACATATGTTTGTCAGCCTTGTTGTTATTTCATGTATTAAAACATGTCAGACTATCTAAGTAAGTGGATGATTATCTCCAATGAAAATGCTGGTGTTTCATGGATAAGCAACGGGGATTCACAGGATGGAATTCTTTCCTTTGAGAGAGAACTGCATATTCTTTATAAGACGATTAGTTAGTTTCCCCAACACTCCTCCAAGTTAACTAGATCCTTTGTTTCCAAGGGAGGAAGCAAAACTGCCCATTATGCTTATATTAAAAATAGACATTAGCAACTTTTTAAAGCAATGGGTTTTATTAACCAACTAAAATAATTGAACTGATAAGATGTGCAGTTGTTTACACAATTTGGTGACTCTACTCATCCTTCTTCTTTCTAATCTCCACAAGGGAAAAGAGAGAAGGGCAGGTATTCATGGTGATTAATTACACACATGCCTCCCCAGAGTCATATATCATAGTGATAGATGTCTGCATAGTGCTGAAGTCCTCTAATTAGGACTGACTGAATGTGGTAGATTAAAATTCTAAACATTAGGCTTTGGGGAAAAAACTCCAACCCCCATTCAATTTTCATTAGCTCAGAGTCACTTCATATATTCAAAGTCATTTGAAAAATATTTATAGGCTTTCTGAGAAATTTTCTATATCCCAGAAATGCTGAACTGTGACAATTATTTCAAATCTTTAAATGGAATAGATTGTTTCAGTGGCTCTATGTGAAAAGAAGGAATGTCTTTGAAATATTAAGATTATTGAGGTAAAACATTTTGAATGTTTTCTAAGTTATTCTGTCACTCTTTTGCTATTTCATTTTAAAACCTTAGCTCAGTTTTCCTAAGTTATAAATTACCTCTTGCTTGATTTTTTGTTTATTATTTTAAAGAACATTCATATTTTTATTAGTCCAAAACACATAATTTGAATTTAAAAAATATTTCATGTAATTTTGAATTTATTCATTTGTAGGACCCAATTTAATTTTTATCTTAACTAACTTTTTAACTTAATCTTATTACAAATCATCTATAAATTTAAGAACAGAAGATAAAACTAGTAAAATTAAAATACAATTGAATAAAAATAATCTTAGTAGGTCAGCAAGAGTTATTGCTAGTTATACTTTTAATAATGTAGCTATATTTTATAAATATTTTTTAGAATTTGACATTTTAGACTAATAAAATGGAATTTTCAAAAAGCTATTACAAGTAACACTTCATGGTAAATTTTTATGCTTGTCTGATTATTCTCAGTGAGAAATCTGAGAGCAACTCTGATTAAGCAAATAGAGTAAGATTGAATGGAAAGGTTTGGGTGGAGCAAAAATGCAACAAAGATAATCTTATATCTAGAATATTTCCTCTGAAAAATCCCTCTGGCAAAATTCTTAGACACTGTTCTGCCTAAGAAATACAGAAAGAGCCTCCAGCAAGGATTTATATTACTGAACTAATCCCAGATTTGAAGACTATCACTGTCAGTTTAAGCTTTAATAAAAAAACCTCTGGGTACAATGATAATCTTAAAATGAGAAAAATGAAAATCAAATTTCAAAAAGCAGCAAAATAAAACACATTCTCTACTTAGTTGTAGCTTGTATGCTTTGCATTTGGAGGCACCTGCTACTGACACTACTTTTTATTACTTTTCCAATTCTACATTTTTTTCATATCATTGCAATCTGTAAGGGTTCACTTCTTTCAAGTTTTGCATATTTTTTTAATATCCTGTTAAGAAATTCTGTATTTATTAACAGGAAATTAGGAGATAGATAAGGAATGAACAATTTTACTCGGATTTAAAATTTTTACTCTGAGTAAAAATTTTACTTTTTTAAATTTTGAAATCAGATTTTAAAGTTAAAATAAACAATTTTACTCCGATTTAATGTCTAATGACATTATGTTAACAAGAGAATATACTATTTAGTTCCAGTTCCAGTAGACACATACCTACCACATATAGATATATTTATACACCTTTAAAGCCACTTTTGTACTGTAAAAAGATGCTGAACACCAAGTGGCACAGAGTTGTAAAAGTGAAAAATATCCCTGAGACACGAGGGAATTTGTTTCTATGAACAGTTAATGAATAACTATATAAATGACAAACAAGTAGTTTGTTTGTCAAACAATATATAAATGACAAACAAGACAAACTACTTGTTTGTCATTTATATATTGTTAAGGTATCTTAAAAATCCCCCATTCATATCCTTCTGCTTCTTATCATGGTCAACAAATCCCTTTGTAAACTACTCTTCTTTTCTTTTCAGGTCACACCCAGAAATGCTCAGGGTTACTACTGGCTCTGCACTCAGGAATTCCTCCTGGCAGGGCTCAGGGGACCATATGGGATGCCGGAATCGAACCCGGTCTGAAGTGTGGAAGGTAAATGCCCTATCCGCTGTGCTATGGCTCTGGCCCCAGGTGGTGAAGTACTCTTATTTCTAGCTGTCCAGTTATTATTATTCTTAGGTTTTTCAGTTACTGTTTATCCAGAAATTGGAAACTATTACTGAAATATTTTTCATTTAAATGTATATTTATTTATGATTGTTACAGAGTGGAAACAAATTCACTTAAAAGTAATATATAATAAACACATTAGTGGCTTAAATAATATGCAAGATCTATTTCTCACATGTGAATGTCTTGAGATAAAGTGTCAACTAATGCCAGTTATGTGCAAAACTTACAGAAACACAGGTTATGTTATCCAATTATTTCCCTAGAAGTGGGTTTATCCTTAAAGTTGTCTTATGATTTCAAATGATTGCTTTGACTCCAAGCTTAACATACATCTAAATAAAAAGAGATAAAAAGAAACGAAAAAGAACACACTTTCACCTTTAGAAAGTAAATTTCTGTGTGCATTTATACCTTTGCTCATCATACCTTAAGTTTTTTGAAATACATACCTTACATAAAACTACAAGTAAGCTAACAATGCAGGACCCAATTAACATTTGAAATTTCAATGCTATGATAAAGAGGAAAGTATATCTATTAGAGGAAAGAAGAGGTTTATTAGAAACTAAATTCGTTAAATTGAAGAGGCAAATAGCAGAAAATACTCTAGATTTTAATGCTATTGCTTTTAGTATTATTTGGGGTCTTTGTTTGTAGCAACATCCAGCAGTGCTTGGGCACTACTGCAGGCTGGTGCTTAAAAGTCATAGTGCTCAATGGACCACCCAATGTTGGGATTGAATTTGGGGCTCTCTTATGCAAAGCATGTGCTCCAGCCTTTTGATCTACCTCAATGACTCTGAAACTATTTTTAAATAGCCCTATTAAAAAGTTGAATTACCTAGTCATTCTAAATTTGAAAAGTTTTAACAGTATAATGGGAATAGATGCTGTTATTTTCAGATTATTCTAAGAATTGCCTTTACATAAACAAGTTAAAGCCTATTTATAACAATGTGCTTATTAATAGTTATGCTTGCTATCTTCTTATTGTATAATTATTTGCTTATAAGTTAATGTTTAAACTATAGGTGTTTTAATAACTGTCACACCACAAGAGAAGCAGAAAACTCACATGAGGGACAAATCAAAGTGGATTAGACTACACATTTTTCTAGCAGGTGCATTAAAAACTTAAAAGAACAGGATAAAAGTTAGCTAATTATAGTTCTTTATCCATTTGTAATAAAAATGATCAATTAAAAATCAAACAAGTATTAGCTCATTGGGATGATTTTAATTCTGCTTGTGTGCTGAATTTTTAATAGCTTTTTATTTTATACTTATAAACCATCTCAGTTCATACTCAATACATTTCAAGTCTCACAATACTAGAAATATATAGGACAGCACAGTCTTTAGTCCTAATATACTTCTTGAAGAAAAATATAATGCTTGCAATTACTTTATACATAGACTATTTAAACAAGTCAAATTCTAAAATGTGTCTAACAAAAATACATAATTATAATAGAGAAACAGAATACTCTTTGATGATCAAGAAAGAGAATATTGAGACCACATATGAAGTTACACAGCATGTATACAGAAAATAGCAAACTTTTAAATTATTGAATTATTTATGTTTATATTTTATTTACATAATCTATAGTTAAGAAAATCCTCAAGTTATTTGGCATGTATCATATTTTGTATTTGCATTCAAATACAAATGCAAAATCTTTTGATATATTAACAGATAGGAAAAAAGTATTTTAATGGTCCTTGATAAAGCTTTAATTATTAAAAGGTAAATTTCCCACATCATTGTAAACTAATAACTAGTTAATATGATGTGACTATGCATAATAGTTCACAAAATCAGCAGAATTAAACAAGACTTAATTGTATTACTAAACAGAAAAACATCAAATCAACACTTGATTTTTCCAGTATTAACAAAATCCATGTCCTTCGTACATTGTATTACCTCACAATAGAAAAGGGATAGATTAAATGCAACCAACTAAGATGCAGATATTTAAATTCTAAATCCCATTTTTGTTTATTGGGTCACACCGGGCATTTGCAGAAGCTACTACTGAGTCTGCAATCAGGAATTATACCTGGTGGTGCCCAGGGAACATAAGGAATGTCTAGCAGAGGTTGGCCATGTCAAAAACAAATGCCCTATCTAGTGTAGTATCGCTCTGACAGCGATGTCTAAATCATGATAGCAATGATTTGACAAACAAGTCTACTGATCACTGTATATGTAATTAATTCCTTGAATTTCATAATGATGCTAAATTTATATTATTACTTAACTTTCAGGAAATTAGAATGAGATTATTTTAGAAATATAGGTATACTATTTTGAACAGTTCATTTTTTAATATGATCACCTGAGCATAAAGTCAGGAATAGGTCCTGATCACAGCCATATGTGTTTCATAAAACAAAAACAACAACAAAAAAGATGCTATGCCATATTGTCATAACTATAATTTCAGTAGTTATACGACACTCAGTTGTTAACTCAGTTGTTATCTCTTAGTCATTTTGACTGGAGTAATATTTAAATCTGAATATTGAGTTAATCTTCATGGTGTATGTTTTTTCTTTTTTATTACGAACCTGTTAAGATCTCTGTAGAAACAAGGAATAATTTTAAGGATTTCAAATTAATCTTTCTTTGATGTTACAACCATTATAACAAGCCTTCAGTGCTCTGCCTTCCATTTGACTGTAAAGAATTCTCTTCTTTCCTAGCTACCAACTCCAAATACTTAGTTTCCATCTTCATGAATTATTTCATATACTTAAAACTCCTTAAGCCTTTTCCCCCACTTTATTTACTTATCAACATGACTTTCTTGAAAAAAATTAGGCCAAGATATACAGATCTGGGGCTGGAGTGATAATCCAGGGGGTAGGGCATTTGCCTTGCATGCGGCTGACCCGGGTTTGATCCTCAGCATCCCATATGGTCTCCTGAGCACTGCCAGGAGTAATTCCTGAGCACAGATTCCGGAGTAACCTCTGGGCATCGCTGGGTGTGACCCAAAAAGCAAATAGATAGATAGATAGATAGATAGATAGATAGATAGATAGATAGATAGATAGATAGATAGATAGATAGATAGATAGATAGATAGATAGATAGATAGATAGATAGATAGATAGATAGATAGATAGAGAGATAGAGAGATAGAGAGATAGAGAGATAGAGAGATAGAGAGATAGAGAGATAGAGAGATAGATAGATAGATAGATAGATAGATAGATAGATAGATAGATAGATAGATAGATAGATAGACAGACAGATAGATATTTGCTTTGCTTTTTGGCAAAGAATATATATATATATATATATACAGATCTATATATACATATATATATATATATATACAGATCTGAATTCTAAGAGTCATTTCAGAATGCTGAAGTAGTATAGTTTTGGAAAAGTGGACTTATGGCAGTGAAGAATCTACTACATTTACAATTTACACTGGGAACTTTCTTCAGTGGCCAAAAGATATTTCTTGTTTTTAATAGCCCCACTTTTCTTGGATAAAGATTCTGCAACAGTTATTTTGTCATCCTATTTTATTGTGACTTTTTTCTACTAAGCTAGTTTATAACATTTTGGCACATGGTAGACACTCAAAAATATTAGTTAAAACAAATTCTTAGCCTAAGTAATATACTGTCTTATTATCATCTGAAGTGAAGGACAGTAGGCAGCTGTTTCTGCGTAGGATTAGAGTAGGCTTCTTCCACTATGATATATAACTAAGGTCCTTTGAGACCCTGTGGACTTGGGAGATAAATATTGTTACTGTAAAAGTAAAGAACAATAATAGTTGGAAATTGTAACACTAGACTAGAACTAAATATTTAAAGTAGGAAAAGGGGCTAAAGTGATATCCATGATAACTCCTAAATGTCTGTGTTGCAAACCACAATGCACAAAAGGAGGGAGAGAGAGAGAAAGAGAGAGGGAGAGAGAGACAGACAGACAGACAGACAGACAGATAGAGACACAGAGACACGGAGAGAGAGGAAGAGGAGAGAGAGTGAAAGAGGAAAAGTGCTTTCCACAGTGCTTTCCACAGTGGGGGTGAGAGAAACTAACAGTAGATAATGGTGCTGGGAAATGTGCACTAGTGGACAGATGGGCGTTTTGAACACTGTATGACTAAAACACAATATGAACAGCTTTGTAATGATTAAAAAGCAAAATGAAATCAAAACATTAGATCCTCTACGAAAAAGAAAATAAAGAATGCAGATTACCTAGATATCGAGGGACACCCTTAGAGTAATTTATTGACACAACAAATACAAGGAAATATTTTTATCATATGAATACATTTCTTCCTCCCAAATAAGACCCTCTCCACTTTACTTGATGCCTCAGACCTTTATTTCATTCCATAGTTCAGGACATAATCCCCAGCTTTGTCCCATTTACTCTCGAATTTGCATACATATAAATTCTCCATACATAATTAAATTTTGTTTCTTTCTACAACTAATAAGCCTGCTGTTCATTTGTTTTTCCAGTCAAAGAGGAATCCAGGAGGAGGGTTTTTTGTCTTATGCCTTATTTTTTTCTTATGCCTATTACTACTTCTGCACTCACTCAAATCTGAAAACCAGATTTTGCTATTTAATTTTTTAAATGGTCTGAGAATCAATATCTACTAGAGAAATTTTAGCATTTTTACTTACTGCCTGGCTTTAATTTTAAGTAGTAAAAGTTCCTCCATTCATATTGCCTTAAGAAATAAAAACTTTAGAAGAACATTTGTCATGAAGATACCATGAGAAATTTAAACACAATTCAGGTAAATATTGCTTGTGACACTAAAACAATACAACATATACAACATAACCTAAACCTGTTTCTTTCTCCGATTGATACAACAACAATCATATCTAGAGCCATGACAGCTTCCGGAGTTCATCCAGTTTCCATCATATTTCCCATGAAATGCTACTATTAGTATCATACGTTAGGAAGTAAACATAATTCTCAGTTGTTGGATGACAGGCCTAGCTCGCTTGGGAGTTTCACTGTTTAATATATTTCATCTATCTGCTCACAGTTTAATCTATTTACATGTTCTTAAGCCAGAATTCATGTAATGAGATCTCTCATCTGTGTAAACACTGATGGAGGGTGTGGTAGTTACAGAAGTCACCTTTACTCTGAATGAATAACTTCTCACTTACTGTTATATATCTACTACGACTTCATGTTATCTAGATTGGGCACAGCTCCTCTTTACACACACATACTAGTTTGCCCTCTAGCAGGCAAGTGTGACCCTTTCAGTATATGGAGAACAAGATATTCAGAATTACCCTGGTGCAGATAATAAATAAGGAGGACCTTGAGGGTGCCATCTAGATTACATAAAGCCCATGAAATTAAGATGTATTACTTTATACCAGCCCCCTCTCTCCAGTGTTTTACATAACAGATAATCTCATAATCTCAGAAGAAGGGATTTGTTCTTGGCACAATCAATTGCTTATACCTGTGGTAGGGCGTGGCAACACCTTTCTACACTCTTCTACTACCTAGAAGCTGTTAGTTGATCTTTGTTGACAGTACCCTCCCTGAAGTTAGGATTACTTCTGTGTATATAAGCGGACTAACTTCAGGTACTGTTTCCTATCTGGTTGATCCACTTTGGTGGGACTCTCTCTTGTGGGATCCTCTTTGGTAGGAGACTTGAGCCTTCCTGTATGGTCTAAGTTCTGAACAGAGCTAGAGGTCTTCCATTATATTGGATTGCAGTGTAGAGCTTGTTGTACTATTAAAAGCCTTTTGAACTGCACCAGACTCTTGAGTTTTCATCCATTCCTCGGGGGCTTCCGAGGTAAAAGATAACTTCTGTCCTGATACTGTTGGGGACCCCAGTGGCTCCCAAAAACTCAGTTATTTGCATTCATATGTAGTCATATTAGTGAAATTCATTCATGTGTTATAATGTATCTAGATTAAATTAACACTCAATTTTTTAATCATTTAATGCATCTAATTGTGTCCCCTATGTTCTTAAACGGCTACATGAATTTGCTATATGAAGTTTAAAATTTATTTATGTTAAAGTTGTAGGTTTTTATTTTTTGAAATTTTCAGTGGTGGGGCCAGAGCAATAGGATAATGAGAAAGACATTTTGCTTGCAAGTGGCAGACCCAAGTTCAAATTCCTGGCATTCCCATATGGTCTCCCAGGCACTGCCAGGAGTGGTTCCTGAGTGCAGAGGAAGGAGAAACCCCTGAGCATTGCCAGGTGTGACCCCCCTAAAAGTCAGTGTTTATAAATTCATTCAATAAAACATTTTAGTGAATGTTGGGGTATCCATATTATAAAATAATCTACAGCACTTTCTTCCAGCTAATTACGGTAAGCTTCCAAATTGAAAGATTTCTGGATATAAGATAGGAATTAGAATGCTTATTTTGCATATGGCCAACTATGGTTGATTGCAGGACCACATTCCCTATATACCGGAGGGAGTGATGCCTGATCACAGAGTCATGAATATTCCCTGAGTATCACCAGTGTTTCCACTTCCAAATCCACCGAAAACTTCATTTTTCCATATATCCAAAATGATAAGTGAAATTCAACACACACACACACAAGCACACACACTTGCAAATACACAACCACCATGCACTTTATCTTGAAATGGTGATCAAAAGGAACAAATAAAATCTGCTTATTCCCATTCCTATGTTTAATATTTAGAAGTACTGATTTCTGTAAGTGACTGACATCCACCTACAGGTGGCTGGATAAAGAGATCTATACATAGTGAGAATGGGACACTCCTCATCTATTTAAAAAAAGATGAAATTGTGGCATTTACAACAATATGGATGGAACCAGAAAGCATTATCTTCAATGAAGTAATTCAGATAAAAAAAGATAAATACTACTTTAAATCTTACGTAATAGGAAACCAAACAGACAGGGGTCAGAGTGGTAGTGTAACTGGCAGGGCATTTGCCTTGCACACTGCTGACCCGGGTACAATCCTTGGCATCCCATATTGTCCCTGAGCACTGCCAGGGGTAATTCCTAAGTGCAGAGGCAGGAGTAACCCCTGAGCATAACTGGGTGTTTACCAAAGAGGAAAAAAACACATTAATGAACTAAATAAAACAAGAAAAAATTCTAATACTTTAAGACCAAATCAATGACTATCATAAAGAAGAAATAAAGAGGTGGTGAATTAAGTAATATGGGTTAATTTCCTGGTGATTGTTAGATTTGGAAAACTTATTGTGGTATATACAGATACTGACTTATAGTGATGTGCACCAGGATTTTTTATGGCATTATGCAGCATGATTTCAATATTACTTTGGGATTTTTTAATTTTAAACATATTATCATAAAAATTGCTATTTTACATATAGGGATTGTGGGAAGTAGAATGGTATATTATAATAAAAAAGAATCTAGAAGGTAATGCAGGAATCTCTTAAGGATCATAAAGAAACAAAAAACTGTTTGAAATGTAGTTGCTATCTATCCACCAAGCTCTAATTTAAGGGTGAGTTTATTATATTTTCAAATATGTGAGTATTCTAAAAGCTATGTCTCATGTTTCATTACCCAGTAGATATCAAAGGATATCAAAATTTCAGAAATATTGTTGACTAGTTTCTAATGGGTTTCACTTTATTTCATTTGATTGATGTCAGATTTCTCTAATAATAAATCTACAAATAAAATATCAGAATCATGGTAGTATGGTTGTTAAATAAATGCAAAAGCCTTAGGCTGTGTAGGGTAAAAATGTGCATGAGATCACCTAAGGGTAATGATTTTAAATCCCTGTTATGCAAGAAGTAAAGCAGTTAGACTGCTATTGAGTACTATTCAGACCAAAAGTTCACTGTGGCTCTGTTCCCTGGTTTATGATCATAAAATGTGAGTTTTCTAATGTGCCTTTATTATTGTGCTATAAGAAAAAAGACAACTTCAAATCCTGATGAACCAACTGTAAAAAAATAAGAGAATGTAGGACAATCTATAATTTTACTGAAGAATATACTTGCTGACTGTGTTCATTGACTTGTTGAAATCAATGGACATTATAATGAATCTTTATGAATAATCAAAGTTACTTATACTGCATACTCATGAGTGAACTAAATTGGTTTCCATATATTCTAAAAACAGAAACTTGATTTGGAGACATAGAGGGGAAAGAAGACTCAATTCATCAGCAGAACCTCAATGAACCCTAAGAACCCTTACTAACCTCTGAATAAATCTGCTTGGCAGGTGGTGCTATGGTCTTCCATAACTGGATCCACTGTTAATAAATTTTGTGAGTCAAAAACTTGCTATGCTGTAATACCCTCATATGTATGCTATATAATTATATTAAACATTTTTTATGAGAGAATGTAAGCAATTAGTGATTAAGGTACATGCATTAGAACTGATGAACTCTTAAGTTCTAAACTGAACCTGGTGGAAAATTATGGTTACTTCAATGGAATTTTAGATATCTGACTATAATTAAGTCAATAATTCACCCCTATTGACCTTCCACTTGTACACTGCTGCAAAGCTGAGGCTAAGGAACAAATTTTAGTGCCTTCCCTGGCTGATTGACCTATTAGAGTATGTGCATATAATACTCAGCATTATTAAAATTAAAAAGCCTCATCTTAACATTTGAGATGACTAAATTAATCAAAAAGGATTCTATTCTACATTTCCTTAAAGCTTAGCTATATTTCTTCTTATTATTTTCTATGATATATGCTTCAATTATTTTAATTAGCACTTTTATCCTATTCTGAATAAATTTCTCTTTTATCAAATTTAATAATATATTATAGTTTCCATGGGACAATTACACTTAACAATACACATTATCTTAATATACACATTATCTTACAAAATACACATTAATAAGCATTTAATAATATACATAACTTAATAATATACATTATTTTACAAAATATACATTAACTAATAGAATATTTTTATATTTAAAACTTGTCAATTATAATCGCTATCACCAAGACTAGAGTGATAGTACAGTCGGCAGGGTACTTGACTTTCATGCACTCAACCAGTGATCAATCCATGATACTTATATAGACCCTTGAACACTGACATGAATACTCCTTAAGCACAAAGTCAGGAATAAGCTCTGACCACATGTGGTTGTGGCCCCAAACAGGCAAAGGTTAATTAAAATGACCATTATAATAAATGATTTCTGACTTGCTCTTCAAGTTTGTGTTCTCCCTTGCATACTTTGCTTGCTTGTCTATGTTTTCCTTTGCTTGCCTATTTGCATTGATAAGTCTGCTATCTTTTGTTAATTAATTAATTAATTAATTAATTAAATTATCTGTCCATCTTTATTTATTTTTTATTTTTGGGTCATATCTGGAAACGCTCAGGGGTTACTCCTGGCTCTGCACTCAGGAATTTCTCCTGGTGGTGCTTGGGGGAACATATGGGATGCCAGTCATCAACTCTGATTGTCAGCGAGGCAAATGCCCTACCTGCTGTGCTGTCACTCAGGCCCCCTGCTATCTCTTTTGAACATGTACTTCTCTCTTTTTCTTCCCCTCACATTTTTGTTAGTAAGTTTCAATAAAAACTATCATGTTTCACATGAACAAAATAAAATGCTGTCTGTAACAATGTTTACATTAACATAAACTTAATCATGTAAAATAGGAAAATAGGAAAATAAATTTGGGAAAATAAAAGTTTATAGCTTTACTGTTCTGAACTATTAGAGATGATGTTACAGTAATTCATTAAAATATATTAGAAAACTCTTATTAGTTTATGATCACTATCACTATCTTCCCGTTCATCATCTATTTGCTAGAGCAGGCACCAGTAATATCTCCATATGTCCTGACTCATGCTAGTAGAACCCAAAGGCATCTGCTTGTTCCAGGAACATAAGGAGCCGCAAACCATTATATTAGGTCATGGGAATGACCTAATATAAATGTTACTGGTGTTTGGCATATCAAATACGACACGAGCATCTTCCCAGGCTTGCCATGTGGGTGGCATAATCTTGTAGTCATCTCTAAATACAGCTTTTATAGCGGCCAGGCGAGCCAGGCTGTGATATTCTGGTCTGCTGGGTGGAGTTGTGACGAAGAGCGAAGTCCAGATGTGGCAAATGGCAGCCCCCATGGAGTAGGGGGTCGTCTCGCTTGTTGTGAGGCTCTGCTGGGGTGGCGGGCCAGGGCTAGAACCTGCCATGCCTCCGGGCGCCTCATGAGTGGCTGGGCACAGGGAGAGCCCCATGCCTGAGAGTCTCTGGTTCAGCATACCTGGGCAGGATTGAAAAAAAACTGCTGCAGAGTGGGTGTTGATGATCCCGGCTGTTATATTCTGGTCTGCTGGGTGGAGTTGTGACGAGAGGGAAGTCCGGATGTGGAAAACAGCGGCCCCCATGGAATAGGGGGCACCATCTGGCTTGTTGTGAGGCTCTGCTGGGGTGGCACGCTAGGGCTAGAAACCCCCATGCCTCCCGGGTGCCTCATGAGCACCTGGGCACAGGGAGAGCAAGTAGCAGTTCTGACCCATGTCTGAGAGTCTCTAGTTCAGCATACCTGGGCCGGATTGAAAAAAAAAAAACTGCTGCAGGGTAGGTGTCTATGATCTGGGCTGTGATAGTCTGGTCTTCTGGGTGGTCATTAGTTTATGATGCATATCAGTTAATCTTTTGAGTTAATATGACTATTTTTATTTCTAGGCTTATAAAATATTAAATTAAAAGGATAATCTTACTTCTGATTCTATTTTAATTTTTTTCCATTGAAAGAGGTAAAAAAAGATGTAAAATACCCACAGGTTACTAGCAGATATAAATGAATATAATTAATTTCAATAGCAATTTAGTACAGTAAAACAAGTATTTTTAATTTGTTTAGTAAAATCAGGTTAAAAAAAACCTTGTATGTATTAAACTGCTTATAAAGTTATTGTTCATTAATGACCAGGTTATCTATGATTTGAAAATTATCCATTTTAGTGTCTAGATAAGTAAGAATAACTGAAATAAAAATGTAGAGGTTTGCATTTTTAAACAAATACAATTGCCATAGTTTAGATGTTGAATTAAAACATTATTAGTTTTGGGATCCAAAGGGTTTTCATGGGGGCAAGACCTAGATGGCAGGAAAGGAACAGTCTATGAGCTGTACTATGGGATCAACGCAAATGCATAAAAAGTGAACTGACACAGTATTTTCTAGAGCCTTGATAAGACAATTCACTGGACAGCACATCCATTGGTTTCAATATTTGATATTATGGAGCAGAGAACTGAAATAAAGGGGAGTGCAGGGGTTTTGAGCAGTAAAAACTGAAAAAGGAAAAGGAATCATCAAACCACTGGTACTAGATTTAATACCACAACCTAAAAAAAAGAGTCACATACAAGGGACAAAACAGAAGATTCATAAGATTTCTCAAATCTGGGCCTCCAGTCAGTCCCCAGCCTTAGGAGCCAATGGGTGTGGCCCTGAGCTCCAGCCACCACAGCCAACCGCCGCAAGACAGAGATTCCAGATCCAAGGATGAGCAGGTGCGAGGTTTAATCTTTGACTCAATGTATTTTAACACCACGTCCTTTCGGGATCTTTCTCACTTGTACACTTCAATGATCATTCTATTTGCATCAAACTGGAGAGGTTATGGGGAATGAGGAATTATGTCACATTAGAACTCTATTAAATAGTCAGATAGATACATCATACATTATTAGCATCCATATTACAAGCCATAAAGTGTAATAGAAGAGTGATTGGGAAATAGAGGGACATAGACAAAGAGAGAGATAAGTAAAATGTGCCTGCAATGGGGGCAGGCAGGGTTTGGGTGGGTGTGTTTGGGAATTGGGTGGTGGGAATTGGCACTGGTGGAGGGATGGGTTCTGGAACACTGTATTGTTGAGACCCAATTATGAACATCCTTTTAATTCTATATCACATGGTATAATAAGGATTGGGGAAGATGAGGAGAGATGGAGAGAGACAGAGAAAAAGGGAGCGAAGGAAGAAATGCCTGCTCTGGAGCTGGGAGAGGGGTTATATGGGACATTGGTGGTGGGAATGGGGCACTGGTGAAGGGGTGGGTGCTAAAACAATATATGACTGAGACCCAATTATGAACATCTTTGTAATATTGTTCTCATGGTGGTAAAATAAAAAATTAAAAAAAAAAAAACAAAACAAAAAAGATTTCTCAAATCTTACTACAAGAAGGAAAGACTGGAATGCTAGATTTAACATACTGAATGAAAAGAACCTCCAACCATAACTATAACCATAACCTCTATCCTGCA
Source organism: Cryptotis parvus (assembly GCA_021461705.1). Taxonomy (NCBI): domain Eukaryota; kingdom Metazoa; phylum Chordata; class Mammalia; order Eulipotyphla; family Soricidae; genus Cryptotis; species Cryptotis parvus. Next base: position 57,548 of record JAJIBD010003571.1, read on the forward strand.
AAGTTATGACTCAGATTTGAGGAAGTGTTACAAAAAATATTTTCAGAGAAACAATAGCTGAAAATATACATGTGTTGTATAAACCAGCTGTGGAAGAAATTTTTAAAAATTCCTCTAAAAATGTTAGAACAACCAAGATATTTATATTATATGATAAATATCTCCATTTAATAATTTATCTAAATAGCAATGTAAAAGAAGCCTTTTATCAAAAGTCAGAGAGGTTGGATAGATCAGGAAACAAAATCTAACTTTTGGCTGCTTAGAAGATACACTTGAACTCTCATGATAAACCTAGGTTCAGAGTTAAAGGTTGAAAAAAAGTCCTGCAGGTTAAGGGTAAAATAAAAATAGCAGGAATAGCTTTAGTTGTATCAGATCAAAAAGTGTGAAAGATAAAGAAAACAGAGACAGTCAAGCAATAGAGAATACTGTCTGATGACGAACCCTGACTGTGCATTATAAAGCTAGGATTACCAAGCAAAAGCTGTCTGGGTTTCGGGATGAGGAAAGGAAAACCTGCACTAGAACTGCTGTAAGCACTAATGTATTGAGCACGTTGGTGGTGGTAACGTCATAGCAACTAAAGTGAACTATGTTATTTAGACTACAATAAATTAATAAAATTATTTTTTATTTTATAACTGTGTTACCAAATAGTCTATTTTATGCTTGAAAGATGGAAAATGGGTCTATGGGAAGGAATTAATTTTAAAGAAGTGTACTGAAAATTTCAATATCCGCATCAGATTGATCTCCTAACTCCGCCCCAAAATCAGTTAATTAGAATGACATATATTAATTTTAAATTTTTTATACATACCTGGTAATTCTCCCCCCAAGGCACTAGGAACCATGTGGTTGGTACTGAGGACTTAACCCAGATGTTTTTTTTTTAATTTTTAAAATTTTTTTATTATACCACCATGAGAAATACAATTACAAAGGTGTTTATACTTGGTTCTTGGTAATACAGTATTCCAGTATCCATCCATCCACCAGTGCCCCATTTCAACCACCAATGTACCCCGCCAACTCCCGACCACCCCCAGGCTGCCTCAACAGCGGGTAGCCCCGCTTTCCTCTCTTTCTCTGTCTCTCTCTGTCTCTGCATCTCTCTCCCTCTTCTTTTACACATTGTGAATAGCCCTGCAGATATTTAGAGTTTATCACTTAAGTCTCTTTGTGTATATTCAATGGTGAGTTTTTACCCACACTTAGCAAAAAGACTGTCATCTATTTACATACTATTAATGAATGCAGTCAATCTATATCTGTACTTTTCCTTATGATTAATTTCACTCAGCATGATAGTCTCCACGTCCATCCATAAGCAAATAAATTTCATAATTTCGTCTTTTCTGACAGCTGCATAGTATTCCATCGTGTAGATGTACCACTGTTTCTTAAACCAGTCCTCTGTTCTCAGGCATTTAGGTTGTTTCCAGATTGGAAGCAATTGTGAATAGCACAGAGATGAATACAAAAGTACAGACAGTGTTTCTGCTATGGGTTTTTCAGTCTCTCAGGTATATTCAGAGGAGTGCTATTGCTGGATCAAATAGGAGCTCAATATCTAGTTTTCGGAGGAAAGCCCATATTGTATTTCAAAAGGGCTGGACCAGCCGGCACTCCCCACCAACAGTGGATGAGAGTCCCTTTTAACCCACATCCACACCAGCACCGGTTGTTCTTGCTGTTTTGGATGTGTGCCAGTCTCTGTGGTATGAGATGGTACCATATTGTTGCTTTGATTTGCATCTCCCTGATGATTAAAGATGAAGACGACTTTTCATATGCCTTTTGGCCATTCGAATGTCTTCTTTTTGGAAGCTTCTGTTCATTTCTTCTCCCCATTTTTGATGGGGTTGGCTGTTTTTTTCTTGTGAAGTGCTACCAGTGCCTGATATATCCTGGATATTAACCCCTTGTCAGATGGGTATTGGGTGAATATACTTTCCCACTCTGTGGATTGTCTTTGTATCTTGGTCACCATTTCTTTTGAGGTGCAGAAGCTTTTCAATTTTATATAATCCCATTTGTTTATTTTTGCTTTCATTTGCTTGGTCAGTGGTGTGTTGTCTTTTTTTTATTTATTTATTTATTTTTTAAATTTTTTTTATTTTTACAATTACAAAGATATACAATTAAAAAGTTCATATTTGGGTTTTGGTCATACAGTGTAGCAGCACCCATCCCGCCACCAGTGCCCATCTCCCACCACCAACGTCCCCGGTTCCCTCCCCCTCCCCCAGCCCTCCTCCATGGCAGGTTCTTTATTTCTTTCCATTTCTCTATCTTTCTCTTTTCCTTCCTCTCCAGACTATGGATTACAGAACATACATTAAAGGGTTGTCATGTGTATCCTTTTGCCTCTATTTAATGCTCCAGTTCTAGGTTGGCATTAGTACCCTCACAATTGTTAGCACACTGTTCCATTTTCTGTCTTACCTAGCCTCTGACTCCCACACGTTTGTGATAATTTAGTTTCGATGTCGTAGAGCGTTTCTCCTATGTTTTCTTCAATGTACCTTATAGATTCATGTCTGATGTTGAGATCTAGAATTCATTTTGATCTGACTTTTGTGCATAGCATTAGAAGGAGGTCTAAGTTCATTTTTTTACATGTAGCTGCCCAGTTTTCCCAGGGCCATTTGTTGAAGAGGCTTTCTTTGTTCCACTTAATATTTTTTACTCCTTTATTGAAGATTAAGTGGTTATATATTTGAGAGTGTATTTCAGGATATTCAGTTCTATTCCATAGGTGCACGGGTCTGTCTCTATACCAATACCACACTGTCATAATTACAACTGCTCTGTAGTAGAGCTTGAGGTTGGGGAAAGTGATACCTCCCATATTCTTTTTCCCAAGGATTGCTTTAGATATTCGTGGGGGTTTATTATTCCACACAAATTTCAGGAGTGTTTGTCCAATTTCTTTGAAGAACATCTTGGATATCTTTATAGGGACCGCATTGAATCTGTATAAAACTCTAGGGAGTATTACCATTCTGATAATATTAATCCTTCCAATTCATGAGCAGGAAATGTGTCTCCATTTCCTCAGGTCCTCTTTTATTTCTAGAAATAACGTTTTGTAGCTTTCTTTGTAGAGATCCTTTAAATTCTTTGTCACACTGATTCCTAGGTATTTGATTTTCTGCAGCGCAATTGTGAATGGGATAGTTTCTTTAATGTCCCTTTCTTCTCTTTCACTGTTTGCATATAGGAAGGCCATTGACTTTTGAGTATTAATATTGTACCCTGCCACTATACTATAGGAATGTATTATATCTAGGAGCTTCTTGGTAGAGAGTTTAGTTTTCTAGGTGTAATATCATGTCATGTGCAAATAGTGACAACTTGGCTTCTTCCCTTTCTATCCGGATGCCCTCAATGTCTTTTTTCTTCCCTGATTGCTATGGAAAGTACTTCCAGTACTATATTGAATGGAAGCTGTGAGAGTGGGCAACCTTGTCTTGTCCCTGATCTTAAGGGGAAGTCATTCAGTTTTTCACCATTGAGAATGATGCTCGCTGTGGGCTTGTAGTAGTTGGCCTAGATTATATTGAGGAAGGTTCCTTCAATCCCCATTTTATGGAGAGCTTTATCATGAACAGGTGTTGAATCTTGTCAAATGCCTTCTCTGCATCTATTGATATGATCATATGGATTTTATCTTTCTTTTTGTTGATATGATGTATTATGTTCATTGACTTGCAGAGGTTGAACCATCCTTGCATTCCCAGGATGAATCCGACTTGGTCATGGTATATGAAAATGGATATGCAACGGAACAGAGAACAATGGGATGAAGCCCCGGCGGAACAACATAAGAATCATCGGAATCCCAGAGGGACAGGAAAGTAATCCCAAGGAAATTAAAACAGTTAAAAACATCCTGGCTGAAAAGTTCCCTAAGTTAAAGGATGAATGCAACCAGATCCAAGAAGCCCAACATGTACCAGCAAGAAGAGATCCCAATAGAAAGACCCCAAGACACATCCTAATCAATGTAATGGATGCCATAGACAGATACATAACTCTTCAGGTAGGAAGATCAAAGAAGGAAATTGTATACAAAGGAGCATCCTTTCAACTTTCAGCAGACTTCTCAGAAGACACCCTCCAAGCCCGAAGGCAGTGGTGGGATATGGTAAAAAGAACTCAATGAAATGAATGTCTCAGCAATAATTCTTTACCCGGATAAACTCTCACTCAGATTTGAAGGACAGATATACAACTTCTTGGATAAACAACAGCTTAGAAACTTTGTAAACTCAAAACCAACCTTAAAAGAAGGACTGAAAGATCTACTCTAAGATGAGGCAAAATCCAAAAGAACAGCTGACCTATACAGAAAGATGGCACAAAATACCATAACAATAATCTCTCTGAGTGTCAATGGTCTAAACGCACCAGATAAGAGACACAGAATGGCAAAATGGATCAAAAAATTGAAGCCGACATTCTGCTGCCTTTAATAAACACATCTGAACAATCGGAGCAAAGACAGGCTCAAAATAAATCGCTGCAAAACAATCTTTCACTCAAACAACCGATCCAAAAAAGGCTGGGGTAGCCATACTGGTATCCGACAACATAGACTTCAGGCTGAAGAAGTTCAGAGGGACAGTGAAGGTTACTTCTTTATAGTCAAGGGATGGGATACATGTATCAGGAAGAAATCACGCTATTAAACATATATTCACCCAACGAGGGGCCAGCAAAATACCTAAAACAAGTACTAATTGACTTCAAAGAAGACATTGACAGCAACACAATTGTAGTTGGAGACTTCAACACTGCTCTATCAACCCTGGATAGATCAACAAGATTGAAACTTACCAAGGAAATACTGGCCCTAAAAAGAAGAGATGGAAGAAAGAGGGCTGGTAGACATATACCGGGCACTTCATCCCCAAAAAAGCTGAATACACTTTCTTCTCCCGTGCACATGGAACATACTCCAAAATAGATCGCATGCTGAGCTATAAATCATACCTCCATAAAATCAAGAAGATAGAAATTTTGCCAACTATTTTTCAGACCATGATGCACTGAAAATAGAAGTTAATTGTACACAAAAATGGAGACCAATACCAAGTACCTGGAAACTAAACAGCTCACTGCTGAACAACCAGCAAGTCATAAAAGAAATCCAAGAGGAAATCCAAAGATTCCTGGAAACAAATGAGACTGAAGACACGAATTACCAGAACTTGTGGGATACAGCAAAAGCAATGTTAAGAGGCAAGTTCATAGCTCTTCAAGCATTCATCAGAAAAGAAGAAAAGGCCATCTCAAACAGTCTGACCTCACAACTTAAGATCTTAGAGAGTGATCAACAAAAGGAGCCCAACCCAAGCAGAAAGAAAGACATAATAAAACTTAGAGCAGAAATCAATGAGATGGAATGTCAAAAAAACAGTCCAGAATATCAACGAAACCAAAGGCTGGTTCTTTGAAAAAATAAACAAGATTGACAAACCACTTGCAAGACTTGTAAGAAAAAGGAAAAGAGAGAACCCAAATAAATAGAATCAGAAATGAAAACGGGGGACATCACAACAGAAACCACAGAAATTCAAAAAGATCATCAGAGATTACTATGAGAGCCTTATGCCATGAAACAAGAGAACCTAGAAGAATGGACAAATTCCTGAATTCCTATAGCCTCCCAAGTCTGCAACAAGAAGATTTGGAATACCTCAACAAACCTATCTCCATCGAGAAAAGAGAATCGGTATTCAAAAGTCTCCCGAAACACAAAAGCCCGGGTCCAGATGGATTCACCAGTGAATTTTACAAAACCTTTAAAGAGGTCCTACTCCCAATTCTTTTTAAGCTCTTCCGGCAAATTGAAGAAACAGAAATACTCCCAAATAAGCTTTTACGAGGCACATATCACCCTATACCCAAAGCAGACAGAGATGTCACAAAAAAGGAAAACTACAGACCAATCTCCCTGATGAATACAGATGCTAAGATCTTCAACAAAATACTAGCAAATAGAATCCAAAGAGTCATCTAAAAATTATACACAATGACCAAGTGGGATTCATCCTGTGAATGCAAGAATGGTTCAACATCTGCAAGTCAATCAACATAAGAAAAGGAAAAGAGAGATCCCACATAAATAGAATCAGAAATGAAAACGGGGACATCACAACAGAAACCACAGAAATTCAAAAGATAATCAGAGATTACTATGAGACCCTGTATGCCACGAAACAAGAGAACCTAGAAGAAATGGACAAATTCCCAAAATCCTAACCCAGATGTCTTAATTGCAAGTACGTGCTGTAGCCCTATGAGCTATCTCTTTTGCTTGTTAGCTTTGTTTTGTTTTTGTAGGCTATGATAACTTCTCTCATCTACATATATTTGCACTATTTTTTCATGTCTTTTTCTTTGGTAGTCACTGATTACTTCTAGACATCGGTCCTTTTTATCTGTTATTTACTACTAAATAAAAATTCCCAATAAGTGTTTATTGAAATATAATAAATAATTAATAAATTAATAATGAACTAAAGATAGTGATTTGAATTGTGTAAGAAAAAGATCAATATATCAATATAAAATTATATGTCAACATATATAATTAATAGTTGACCATTAATATAGCCAAGGATAATTTCTCAAAAAAGAAGAAATAGCAGGCATGATAAGATACTTGCACTTTTCACTGAAAACTATAATTTTCAAATAAAGACTTTCCATTAAAAATCCTTAACACCACACTGAGACAGGCTATATTCTTAGGTACACTTTACAGCTGTTAGCTTGAAAAATAAAATGGTAATTGTTTTGAATTCCTTATCATCACAATTATTAGTTTTCAAAATATTGACTAATACCTTATGTTTTACTTAAATATTTCATGTACTTATATGTTTTACAAAGTTAATTGATTTATTCTCTAACTAATGTAAAAGATTTTACTGTTTTCAGATTCTGCTTCATTTGCAATAATGTCAGATTTATGTGAGATAATCTCATTAATATTAAAATAATTTTACCACATAAATCTTTTCATGTAAATGAGGAATGAGGGCTTTATAAAACCCTAAAAATTGCCTGATCCCAAAACATTAGCAAAAGTGAAACACAGAAAGTGATAGAACGCCAGGTGTGTGCGTGATCCCTGCGTCTCCGCGGACCCAAACTGCCCCAGGGAAGAGCAGAAACTATATCAACGGGAACCAAGGCTAACTGCCTTGGTTTCACTCTGGAACCTCGGGCGCTGGGCTCCTGGGACCGGCTGAAAATCTCCCCCCGCCACGCCAGGTGTGTGCGTGATCCCTGCGTCTCCGCGGACCCAAACTGCCCCAGGGAAGAGCGGAAACTCCATCAACGGGGAACCAAGGCTAACTGCCTTGGTTTCACCGAGGAACCTTGGGCCCCTGCGCTTCCGTAATCATCCCAAAACTCAAAACCGCGCTGGACGCCGCTAGAACCTTTACTACCTATCTTGCATGAGGTACCACTGAACCTTGGTTCCTACATCCTTGCTACCCACCCAAACTCCGCAAACAGACCAGACACCTACTAACTGTACTATCCTGTCATCCAAGACCCCACATTTGCAACCTACAATAGTCAAAATGGTAAGGCAACGCAAAGTTCCATCCAGCTCTGTGAGTGAAGTCACTAGTCCAGATGAGCCAAGCAATACCAATGAGTTATATAACCTCTCTGATAAGGAATTTCGGAAAGAAATGTTAAGGAGTCATAAGGAATTCAAAGAAGCAATGGAATGCAAACTCAATAAAATACAAGAGGACATGATAGAAGAAGTGAGGAAAATGCAAATGGAAATGACATATATTTAAAATGAGGTAAATGAAATGAAAAACACAGTGGAAAGCCAGCATAGCAGAATAATAGCTACTGAAGAAAGAATTAGTGATCTCGAAGACGCCGTTCCAAAGATTCTCTACACAACACCAGAAGATAGAAAAAAAGACTCACAATTACCGAACAGACAACAAGAGATAATCGGGATGAAGCCAGAAGAAACAACATATGGATCATTGAGGTCCCAGAAGGGCAAGAAGAAAACCCTGATGAAGAAGAAACTGTCAAAGCCATCATTGCTGAGAAGTTCCCGGAACTAAAAAACACTTGCCTCCAAGATCCAGGAGGCCCGTAGGATACCTGCTAAAAAAACCCCAACAAGAATACTCCAAGACACATCTTAATTAAAATGACAAAAACTATAGATAGAGATAGAATACTGAAAGCAGCAAGATCAAAGAAGGAAATCACGTACAAAGGAACATCTCTAGAGATTTACAGCAGACTTCTCTGATGAAACACTCCGAGCAAGAAAACAATGGTGGGATATTGTTAAAAGGCTGAATGAACTGCAGGCCTCACCAAGAATTCTTTACCCGGCCAGACTCACATTCAGATATGAAGGAAAGATACACAACTTCATGGATAAGCAACAACTCAGGAACTTCATGGACTCAAAACCAACCTTAAAAGAAGGACTGAAGGGTCTACTGTAATACGACCAAACCCATAAGCACAACAAGCTCAAACAGAAAGATGGCACAAAATCCGATGACAATAATCTCTCTCAATGTCAATGGTCTAAATGCACCAAATAAGAGACACAGAGTAACAAAATGGATTAAAAAAATTGAACCCAACATTCTGCTGTCTACAAGAAACACATCTGAATAATCAGAACAAACACAGACTCAAAGTCAAAGGTTGGAAGACCATTCTCCATGCAAACAATTCCTCCAAAAAGGCTGGTGTGGCCATATTAGTATCAGATAATATAGACTTCAGGCTGAAAAAGGTTAGAAGGGACAACGAAGGCCATTTCTTATTACTTAAGGGGTATGTACACCAGGAAGAAATTACACTACTAAACATATATGCACCCAACGAGGGGCCAGCAAAATACATAAAACAACTGCTAAGAGACCTCAAAGAAGACATTATATTTATCTTAACATAGCTCTTTTATATATTTACTGTATATGCCAATTTTTTTTTAAGTATTTTATTATACCACCGTGAGATATACAAATAAAAAGATATACAATTAAAAAAGTTCATGTTTGGGTTTTGGTCATACAGTGTTTCAGCACCCGTCCCTCCACCAGTGCCCATCTCCCACCACCAACATCCCGGTTCCCTCCCCCTTCCCCAGCCCTGCTCCATGGCAGGTTCTTTATTTCTTTCCCTTTCTCTCTCTTTCTCTTTTCCTTCCCTTCCAGACTATGGATTACAGAACATACATTAAAAGGTTGTCATGTGTATCCTTTTGCCTCTATTTAATGCTCAGTTCTAGGTTGGCATTAGCACCCTCGACTATTATTAGCACTCTGTTCCATTTTCTGTCTTACCTAAGCTCTGACTCCCACACTTTTGTGATAATTTCCACCTTTGACATGTTATGATCTATGTCTGACTTTGGTATTAGGGTAACATTGGTCTCATAGAAATGCACTTGAATGTATTTATTCTTAGGTTTTATTAAGAGTCTGGGGCAAATAGGGCTTAGTTTCTTCTTTTAAAAATTCTTAAGTTCACAAATACATTTTCTGATTAGTACTATTTTTTGGGATTGTTTTTTGTAACCACTGTTTCAGTTTCATCTTTTTGACTATTTATAATTGTTCATAATATCTTCCATTAATCATTTGTGTTTCTTAGGCATTTGTTGTAATTTCTACTCTTTCATTTATTATTTAGTTTATTAGGTTTTGATTCCATAAGAGAACAATTTTTAGTGGGTTTTTCTTCATTTCATTGTTTTTCTGTTGACTTAATAAATCTAATCATAGGTCATCATGATGGTCTTGGAATTAATGTTTTCAACAATAAGACCACCAGAATCATGGTGGTCTTATTGTTGAAAAACATTAATTCCCGAATTTAAGTTGTATGTGGAAGATTGAGAATAATTGAATCTCAGGAAAGGAATTTTAAATCCCTGTTAAGCAGGTAGTAAAGCTATTATGCTATTTTGACTCTCTCCTAATTCATACATGAGTTCAATGTGGTTCTTCCCCTGGTTTACTGCCATTTAATGCTAAAATCCTAGGTGATTTGCTTACTTGTCAAAGCCTTTATTGGTTTGCTATAAGCTAAAGAAAATTTCAAACCCTGCTGAACCCACTGTAAGCAAACAGAGGAAAGCAGGAGATCTATAATTTTGCTAAGGATATACTTGCTGATTGTGTTCATTGATTTGTTGAAATCAATGGACATATTGAAATGAATATTTAGGAATAATCAAAGTTACTTATTTTGCCAATATTAATGAAGGAAGGGGTTGGGATCTGAAATCTTTCCTTCCTCTGGGCAGGTTCTCTACTTTGCACTTTCCCAGTTACTTAGATTTATTAATTATTCATCCGTTGGAATCTAGTCTAGTAATCTGTATATTCTTTTGCTCAAATTTTTCAGCTTGGTACAGACCAGAAGAGAGTGATCTAGAAGCTTTGATGAGTCAATTTTGAAATTGAAAATTTTGAAATTTTGAAATTGACTTATCATTCAAAATTTTGAAATTTTGAAATTGACTTATCATTTTAACACAGGTTTACAGTCAGATAGTGAGGAAACCTCTCAGAATCTATAGATGACATCAAACTCACCTTTTTCAGGCTGAATTCAGAAGGTCTGATAAAAGGCAGGAGGCCCTTGTTGTCACAGTCCCAGCTGGGACCCCAAGTATGTACAGAATCATGTATTCATAGAACCTATGATTGCATTCCCTGGGGGCAGATACCAAGAAAGGAGACTCCCAGGGCAGAATAGAGGTGAAGGTCTTTTAGTTTCTAAGAAGCTCTCTCATCAATTCTCCCAACAATTTGTCTCGAAATCCTACCAGTTACTCCATGAGCTCACAAGCTGAATTCTCTCCTACCCTGGACAAAGAACCCTCAAGCAGCCACAGAAATTATCTTCGCCTTAGAAACTAAGAGGTATCCTAATACTCAGATCTAGCTCTTCAATTGCTTGCTGGCTTGCTGGCAACTGCAAATGTTGGCATCAATTTGTTGCCCCAGAAATTCTATTCTCCAGTGCTCTGAAGGAAATTTTTTCTGGTTTATACCTGGTCAAGGTCTGAGTCACAAGTCAGGACAGCCTTAAGGTGCCCACAGTGACCTGACAGACTCCATGTTACCTAGTGCCACTTCTTCTGTGAAGGCATACTCCTCCTGCTCTCTGGCTCTTTCTCGGCATTTGTTTCCCTTTGTTGATAGTTTAAACTGAAATCATGGAAAGAGAATCAGAAATCTCTACTCATCTTTTCAGAAGTTCTTAATTCATTCCAAGCTAAAAATCGAATATCAGTTATTAAAATGATGGAATTTTCTCACCTACCAATGTGACAAATAGGAACTATACTTAAACAGAAAACAACTTCAATAATTGTAGTTTATGTTTATAGGCACTAATTTTAAACTATAGATACAGCTTTCTCCTGAAATTAAAGGCTGGTTTCTCAAATTAACAAAAGAGATTTGGTAGTTTAGAAGATTTCTATGGTCATTACTTTATAACTTTTTGAAACTGTCTACAAAATGGTGTGGGTGTGGATTAGTTTTTTTTCCCTTTGTTTGCTTAGAATATTAGATTTTCCCCTGATATCATAAGTCTTTTAAAAAGATAAGTGGACTTAAAGCAATGGCTTTTTATATGGTATATGTACACAAATAATACAAATATTTTGCTTATTATATATATCATGCAAATTTATAAGTAAGACAGTGTGTATAATGTGCATGCTTTCATATAAATATTTCGGGTTTTTTAATGCATATGTATTGCTAGTCTTTTTTCCAATGTGATTTATAATATTTTAATAAAATAAAATACAGTCTTTCAGAGAATTACTCATGATGTGCTTCTAGCAAAATTTTAAACAATAAAATTATAATAGAGAATGATGATTTCTATAAATACAATAACATTCAGCAGAACATACATCTTCCCTGGAAATTTTTTCTGAGAGTCTCTTTGATTCTGAAATCAGACGTCAGTAGATTATAGTAGTCATTTATAGACATCTATAGTATTCCCGTGTCTCTAACAAAGTTTCTTCCACTGACTGGAAGAAAGTTATCTGATATTTGACATAACTACTATGTACTATTTTGTACAACCTAGTTTATATCATATGTAATGTGCAATAGACACATTATATATACAATATATTGTACATATGTGTATTTTTAATATTAATAATGAAATTATAATTATTTCATGGATGATTTTATTTCTATATTTGTTTGAACCCTAATGCAGTATTGGGTTTAGAAATATATTTGTTTAATGATAAAACAGACTTATAATATTGTCTTATAACATTGTCTTATACTATACATAATTATTAATATTCACCTGTATAAATTTCTATTTCAACTAATGAATGAAGAATAGAGGGAAAGCAGTTTGGCTGAACTGTAAGAAATAAGCTGACACAAATACAAGAGGTCATGCAGATAAAACTCTGATTAGCTTCAAAATATTTCACATAATTCAGAATGACTTTGAAATGAGGACTTCTTTGATGTGTTGGAATAGTTAAAAGGATAAAAACAAGACAACTGTTGTGAAATCAGAACAAATGGGTCTCTTACACACTTATTTAACAGTTGCCACCTGAAAGTGGGTCAAAAACTAATGTAGGGGGCCGGAGCGATAGCCCAGCGGGTAGGGCGTTTGCCTTGCACGTGGCCGGCCTGTGCCGGCCCGAGTTCGAATCCCGGCATCCCATATGGTCCCCCGAGCACCGCCAGGAGTAATTCCTGAGTGCAGAGCCAGGGAGAAACCCCTGAGCATCGCCAGGTGTGACCCAAAAAGCAAAAAAAAAAAACAAAAAAAAAAAACAACTAATGTAGAAATCAGCATGTTAGAATTCATAATTTTTGTTTCCATATGTTTATTAGTCATTCAGCTTAGTAATAGTGCTGATACATGGGAAAATATGTCTACAGCTGAATCTAAAGAAAACTATGTTTATGAAAAGTTAACTAGTTCCTGAGGCCCCATTCACTCTCAATGGAACAAACATCTCTGAATGCAGCAGTTATGTGTACCTAGGTCGAGAAGTCAACATGATGAATGACCTAAAACCTGAGCTGTGCAGGAGGAAGAGAGTGGCATGGAATGCCTTCAAAGGCATGGAAGTGATAGCTAAAAGGACAAAGAACCTCTGGCTCCAGGCACATCTCTTTGACTCCACCGTTCTCCCTGCATTAACATACTCCTCAGAGACCTGGACCCTATGAAAGCAGGATGAGAATGCTATTTGGGTCTCCCAGAGAGGAATCGCAAGAGCTATGCTTGGAATATCACGCCTCACTCAAGTGAGAGAAGGAATCCGGAGTTCTGACCTCTGTCACTATTACAGAATCAGGGACGCTGTCTCGTTTGCCAAGGCATCGAAAATCAGATGGGCTGGACATGTAATGCGATTTGGAGACAACCGCTGGACTAGAGCCGTTACTGACTGGATCCCACCTACAAGATGGTCAGACTTCCTTGTTAAGACCCTGAAGGAACGGTTTGAGGCTCTTCATGTTCCTGAATCAACCAGATGCCATTGGGATACATTGGCACGTGATAGGGTTCAATGGAAATGTTACTGGCGCACACTCAAGCAAATTGATGAATAACAGGATTCAAGTGATCAAGTGATTATCATAATTATACTAATTACTGTAACCTGATTTGATAGTATACCTGTCTCTTACCAAACTCACAATATAATTTCCATGAAAATTACAACCTTATATGTTGTATTAATATCTGTAGCTTCAAATTATCTGAAGTCATAGGAGCACATGGTAAGCATTCAGTAAAATATTATATGGATGAGCTAAGTATATTTACTTTATATGCTCTTCTTTGTATAAAAATATAAACAAAATATTTATCATATAAAGGGAAATCACAAGAAAAATATGAAATTCTACTGCTTATATTAGTTTTTGTAGTATTTTTGTCAGAGTGTGTTCACCCATGACGAATAACATGAAAATAAATTCCCTATCTTATTTATGCAGTCAACAGTTTGGGATATAATTGTGTTTTTCTTTTTAATAATTACATATAATTTAAGGAATTTAAAATAACAGTAAATTAAGGTATATTTAAATTTTGGATTGAACTATGGATTAGAATAGAAGTTTATATATAGTAATTTATAATGATTTATTATAATTTATAAATTATTCTTAATTTCACTTGGTCATTTCAGAGGGTTATCTGAATAATAAATATTTCCTCATATAAAGGTACTGCAAAATTAATTATTATTGATGGTTTTCTGAAAATAGAATTACTGGTCTATCTTTTTTTTATAGAAATAACTAGATCTAGCAAATTACTGAGCCATAGTAAGGACACAATACTAATTGTTAGATGAATGAATAAAAAGGAATGGAAAGAAAATATAGGTTCTTATCTTCAAATATTCTTTCTTTACATACAATTTTATTTCATGCTATGAAACTTGTCACTTTTCACTTGTCTTCCCATTGTTCATCAATTTGCTCGAGTGGGTGTCAGTAATATCTCCATTCATTGGGAATGGGGGCAATTACTGTTGCATATCGAATACACCATGGGTAGCTTGCCAGGCTCTGTCATGGCTCTGGGTTCATCCCAGGGGCACAGTCTTTTAAACGTCAGACCAACAAATATCCAGAGCCCACAGAGCAGAGCCCTGGGTGTGGACAAGCCTGTTTCATGTCTGCCACCTGTGGATGCAGCTGGATACCACAGCCACACCTACAAAACCTCAAGGGGCAGGAGGGGGCATCACTTTCCCCAAAATAAATAGGAAGTTTATGGTTCAAAACAAATATCTATTATTTTCTAATGTTTAAATAAACAACTATCATAATTTTAGATAAAATCTTAAATTCAGTAATTTCAAAATTTAAAGAAAAATAAATTTTATAATAAATGCAGATCTGAAATGATTATATGTTTACTCTTCACTATGCCTTACATGCAGTATTCTTTTTTAAACAATCAGATGTCTAAATGATTAATGAATTAATATCTCCTAGCTGCTTTGTACAATATTGAAAACATAGCTATTTAAACTAAAACCTATTACTTTGTGTACCAAAAAATACCAAAGAATGAGTTTACTAAATACAATATTTGATTGAGAAATAATCTCTCTCTAAAATCATTCAAAGCAGATAGCTATAAGAATATAAACTCTCTAGCAGTATTACATTCTTCTCTCTCAAACTTGGCCTGTGTTAAAATGCAGTGACAATAAATAGACTCTGTTGTTTGACACACAATTTAGAGTAGCTTTGGAGAGTAGAGGAACATTTACTGTTTTTAATCATTAGCTTGAAATGATTGATCAGCAGTGTTACTGGAGTGCTAGTCATTTAAATATAAAAGCTCTTTGAAGTTTCTAATTTTAGAAAGAAATAATTGAGTAAACAGCCAAGTTAATCATCATGGATGGTGTAGTGTCAAGACAGGCAATTCGTAATTTTGAAAAACAGTAGTCTGAAGTGAAAAAAAACTCATCAATTTAATGTGATTTGTTTTCTGAAATGTTATTTAAGTGGAAACTAAACTTGAATCACTGACACAGATTGACTGACTATAGTAAATAAAAGTGGAAAAACTGAGTTATTTCCAAATTTGAACATAGTTGACATTTATACTTGTCCTTTCAGGAAGCAATTCATCATTTTAAAAAGTTGCATTCATTTAAACATCATCCATTGATATTTATAATAACCAAGAATTTTAATTGAAAGTCAGATGTATTATTATTTATTTTCTTCTTATTGCTTTATATTGATTGAAAATTAAGATACTGTAAAGTGTATATTTAATTTGTTGTTCAACCAATTAAAAAATGAAGTAAGTTAAAAGAAAATCTTTTTAATTATCTAAAAAAAAACTACAAGATGTGGTAGAAATAGGTCTTTTCTTCTGAGTACTATGATTTTTAAGAGGAAAAAGTCAAGAAAGCTTTGTAGAAATTTTTTAAATTGCTTCAATATAGTATTTTTAATGGTTCAAGAAAGTCCAATCTCAGAGAGAGAGAGAGAGAGAGAGAGAGAGAGGTGAAAATTGCCACCTGCCATAGATGCAGGCTGTGGGAGGGGAGAATTAAAGATATTGGTGGTGGGAAATGGGCACTGGTTGAGGGATGAGTGCTGGAGCACTGTATGACTGAAACTCATATATAAACATTTTTGTAATTGTATATCTCACAGTGGTATAATAAAAAATTTTAAAAAAAAAGAAAAGACCTGCACTACTTTCTGGAAAGTGCCTCTCATTTTAGAGCCTATCTTGCTTTCATATTACACCTATTAATATCTAGGAGAGAAAGCAGGACTAGGAATGCTATTCGGGTCTCCCAAAGAGGAATCGAAAGAACTTCTTAATTGTATATCTTTGTAATTGTAAAAATAAAAAATTAAAAAATAAAAAAATTTTAAAAAAATTTAAAAATGAGTTATGTTTGGAATATCACTCCTCGTTCAAGTGAAAGAAGAAATCGGTCGCTGTTCCAGAGTCAGGGACGCTGTCTCGTTGCCAAGGCATCAAAAAATCAGATGGGCTGGACATGTAATGTGATTTGGAGAAGGCCGCTTGACTAGAGACATTACTGACTGGATACCATGGGATGTCAAAAGATCACGTGGCCGCCCACCTACAAGATGGTCAGACTTCTCCCCTGAGAGCATTGCCGGGTGTGATCCTAAAAAAAAAAAAAGACCCTGAAGGAGAGCTGGAGTGATAGTCCAGAGGGTAGGATGTTTGCCTTACACATGGCCGCCGTGCTGGCCTGGGTTCGATCCCCATCCCATATGGTCCCCGAGCACTGCCAGGAGTAATTCCTGAGTGCAGAGCCAGGAGAAACACCTGAGTATTGCCGGGTGTGACCCCCAAAAAAGACCCTGAGCAAATGGTTTAAGACTCTTTGTATTCCTGAAGCAACCAGATGCCATTGGGCTACACTGGCATGCGATAGGGTCACATGGAAATATTACTGGCAACCGCTCGAGCAAATCAGTGAATAACGGGATGTCAAGTGATCAAGTGAATATCTAGGAAGTAATCAGAGCTTCATGCCATGCTGGGTATTAAACCCAAAAGTCCAACATGAAAAGTATGTGTACCAGTTCTTGGTCCATTTTCTCGACTCCAAAAGGAAACTATTGAATGCACTAAGAAAACTATTGAATGTACAATATGTTTTGTACATTATATGATTTTATGCCAGGCGCCACTCTTGAGCATAGAAGAAAATATAGACCTCACATATCCAAGTTGTTCCTCCTTCACCATGCAAGAAAGGTTAAAATCATAATTTATTGCTCTCAATAAATATCCTTCAAGTTAAGATTAGAGAAATGCCATAATACATAACAATAAACTGAAAAGTAGACTACAACTGTTAAGAAATTTTAATGTACTAAAACTGGTCACACACAGACTTAGATTTTTTAAATATCGGATTAGAGTTACTGGAATAATATAATATGTGACTCGCAGACATGGGGCAGAGCTGCTACTGGCTCATGAGGTGCCCGGGAGGGATGGTGGGTTCTAGCCCTGGCCCACCACCCCAGCAGAGCCTTGCAACAAGCCAGACGACCCCCCCCCCACTCCATGAGGCCCTCCATTTTCCACATTTGGACTTCTCTCTCGTCAGAACTCCACCCAGCAGACCAGCCTATCACAGCCCGGCTAATCGAGTTCCACCCTGCAGCAGTCTTTCTTAAATCCGGCTCAGGTATGCCAGTCCAGAGACTCGCAGACATGGGGCAGAGCTGCTACTGGCTCTCCCTGTGACCAGCCGCTCATGAGGTGCCCAGGAGGGATGGTGGGTTCTAGCCCTGGCTCACCAACCCAGCAGAGCCTCGCAACAAGCCAGACGACCCCCCACTCCATGAGGGCCTCCATTTTCCACATTTGGACTTCTCTCTCGTCAGAACTCCACCCAGCAGACCAGCCTATCACAGCCCGGCTCCCGCGCCGCTTGCGGCCGCGCGGTTCATCAATAAATGCTGGACATAGAAATGCCTACAATAGTATGCTACCTGCACAGCAGAGCCTGGCAAGCTACCCGTGTTGTATTTGATATGCCAAATACCAGTAACAATTATAGACCTCATTCCGGAATGGATTGAGGCTCTTTATGTTCCTGGAGCAAGCAGATGCCCTTGAGCTCTGCTTGGGCTCTCCATATGAGACAGGACATATGGAGATGTTACTGGGGCCCGCTCGAGCAAATCGATGATGAACGGGAAGATAGTGATAGTGATAATATGTGAAAAAACAGGTTAGAGTCCCGAATATATTAAAACTTAGATATCTCAAAATATTTTGTAGATCTTTCATAAAAGTAACTTCATTATTAGTCAATCTAGTTACAACAGTGCATCATTGCAACTTGCACCCTTTATGTCAGCTTATAATAAATTAACTTGAATGTTTGGAAAATCTTAAAGAGCTATATTAATTTTACTAATGGCAGTGTAAAATTTGTATAACATTTGCAACGTTTTCTTCCTTTTTTGTACCTTTGTTTAAGTTTCTTTAAATATCCACTTGCACACACACATATTCTGGTTAAGTGCTATTTTAGCAGCAACACAACTGAGTATAAGGCATAGCAACACATACGGTAAATGAATTACTAATGGAAAAATAGTTTATTGACATTTTAAGTGTTGAAAGGCAAAACTAATATGGATAATCCTTGTGTTTTAAGAAGATTGTTTCCCTAAAGACCATTTGAATGTTCTTTGAAACTTTAAAATCTTTGACCTCTTTAAAATCATCTTAGGGAAACAGTGGTGGCAAAGTTGTCACAGAGGCAGTTAATTTTATAAACTTTCCAATACAAATTATTTCTAAAATCTTACTTGTGAGAACAGAAACGCATACCATCTCTTCAGAAAAACGCTACCTGTGTATATCTATAGAAAGAGTATATTTTAGTGATTTAATAAATGTACTTCTATATGTAACAACTCATTTCCTTAAAAGTTACAAGTATTATTGACTTTTTAGAGTTTTATGCTGAGTATGTCATGGAGTGTTGGGGAGCTTCTGTGGTCCCCAAAATATCATGAAAAAAGTTCCCTTCTACCTCCAAGGCCATGGAAATGGATGAAAACTCACGAGTCCAGTGAAGTTCCATCAGTCTTTTTACTAATTATCAATAGTAAAACAAGCTCCACCACTGCAATCCAAGATAATGGGATTCCCCTGACCTCTAGCTCTTAGTCAGAACTCCTACCATGCACTAGGGCTCAAGTATCCCACCAAAGTGGAAGCTGTACCTTGAGTCAGTCTCCATAATACCCAAAAGTAATAATCCTATCTTCAGGGAGGGTAGTGTCAACAAAGATCAATGAATCAGCTTCTAGCTTTAGATGTAGGGTGGTGCCACACTAGGGTGGTGCCACAGCTGTTTCGAATCTAAACAAATTATTATGCCAAGGACTAGTGCTTCTTCTAGAGATCATCTCTTATGTCAAAACACTGGAGACAGAGATTGGGCTGATGTAAAGAAATACATCTTAATGGATGTATATTTATAGGGAAAAACACCCATCATAATTTCATGGGCTTCATGCAATTTAGATGCTACCCCCAAGATTCTTCTATTTTTATTTTGCACAAAGGTGATTCTGAGTATCTTGTCCTCTGTTTACTGAAAGGGTCATGCTCACTTGCTTGAGGGCAAACTAGTATGATTCTTCCTTTATTTTTTTAACATTTTATTATATCACCATAGATATAAAATTACAAAGATGTCCATGTTTGGGTTTCGGTCATACGGTGTTCCAGTACACATCCCTCCACTAGTGCCCATTTCCCATCACCAATGTTCCCTCTACCCTCTCCTAGACTGTCTCTATGGCAGGATCTTTATCTAATTTCTCTCTTTCTCTCTCTCTCTTCTGTATGTTACATATTGTGGATTGTAATACATACACTTGGAGGTTATCATGTGTATATTTTTGCCTGTATTTAATGCTCAGTTCTAGGTTGGTATTAGCACTTCCGACAATTATTAGTACACTGTTCCCTTCACTGTCTTAAAGGGTAATATCACTGTAGCCAGGATGGTGGTCTTGTAAATTCTAACTGTCCCAAGCAGGGACAGGTAGGTATTAAGAGTAATTGTGCCCAATCTAGATAACATTGAAGTCACAGTAGGGATTATAATAATATATCATAAATTACTTATTCAGAGTCAAAACAAATTCTGTAATTGTCGCACCCTACATCAGTGTTTACACAGAAGAGAGATCTCCTTAGCATGAACCCTGGCTTAAGGACATGTAAATAGTTGTAAACTGAAGGTATATTAAACTGCAAATATCCCAAGCTAGCTAGGCCTGTCATCCAACAATGGAGGTGGCTCTAAAACTCAAATAATTGTATCCCAAATCCTCTGTGTTCAGAGTGCTAATTGTTCTTTATTCCTGTGGTAGAGAAATTTAAACTGTTTGATCAAAGGTACACTGAACAATGTCTATAATAAACGAAGCATACACTGTGCATGAGAAATAAAAACATCTGGCATAGTAGATTTGAATCTTCAGATTTTCCAAATATAAATCTGTGCTCCTAGTGGAATATTTTTGCTGATGCATTTTAACTCTGATAAGAACATAGTGTCTGAGTATTTTACGACAGAGTTCATTGTCCATAGAATTTTACACTTGGCCTTTGTCCTGAGTATTCCGGCAAAGGCTCTCATTAATATCAATTTTCCTGACAGATTTCACGATGTAGACATATTAATACTAGGAATTGGACTATGATCACTAACATAAACTATTGAACTGCTGTCAGAGAGCAGTGACTTAAGATCATTTATAGAGGATTTAATGTAGTAAAGAAAATTAACCTCATCAAGAATTTAGCTTGTATATGAAGTAAAGGATATATTTATAACATCCTAGTAAAAATGATTGGAATAGAACATGGTTTCCACGATTCTCATTGAATACTGAGCATGAAAACATGGAATGATTCGTGACACCCCAGGAAAATCCTTTTTTTGAGTTTTTTTCTTTGATAAGAAAGACTATCAAGTTTTTCTTATCAAAAAAAAAAAAAAAAAAAGACAGACATGGGGCAGAGCTGCTACTGGCTCTCACTGTGCCTAGCCGCTCATGAGGCGCCCCAAGATAATGTGTTACTGTTTCATTTATTGGTTACTCTATTTCACTCAAATTAGGGTCTTTTCATTACAATTTGTTAATATGAAGGGAGGGTCACAATATCTATGGAAAAAGGATTTGCTATGAAAATTATAATGGCATTGTTTCTTCTGTTGAGGTAATAGATTCTTCATCCTACTTGCAATTGAGCATTGCAGGTATATCCAATTAAATTTTTGTGTGTTGTTTATGTCTATGAACATCATTTTGGTCAAGGAACTCTCATTGATTAGCCTTGATAATCATTTGGACCAGACCATATTTATTCAAAATTTCTAGATTTAATTTTCATAATCTCCATAATCTCTCCATGTCAATGACTTACATTTTTACCAAGATCAATAATCTTACAATCAGGATACAGCACAAATAATACTTTTATATTTGGCTTAAATATCATTTTTTTGCATTTATTTTAAAGCTTCCCTAGTAGTGTTGAAGAGTCTGGAGGCCATTCTAGTGAGACTTGTCCAATTGTGCTGTATATTTCAGTGCCATGGCTTGAAGATGTAGTGCTCTGGAATTCTGTGGTTCTGGGACCTCGATCACCCTAGTAGTTCTTGGGAGCCAAAGGCTATATTATACTCTTTGATCCTGGAGAGAATTGCAAGTCAGTGATTGAACCATGGTCTTCACATGCAGAGCATGTGCCTTTCATTCCTGTGCTGTATCCTGGGCCTATACTAGATTATGGATTCACTCAAGTAGCTTTATCTAAAAGTAAGCTTTACAATTAAGATTCTGGGTGGTGGTAGAAAATCAATTACAGTTTTCTTATGTTACAGATCATATTGTGCATTTCCATTTTCCTAGTTATCAAGTAGCTAGTTGCTTATCTTACACAATGCTATAGAAAGATTCAATGTTTAAATTAATAGAACATCCTGAAAATAAGCCTCTATTTGCTGAATAAATAAAACAACATTTCAGAGCCATAGTGATAGTACACTGCGTAAAGCATTTGTCTGCATGCAGTCAACCCAGGTTCCATCCCGATCATTCCATATCGTCTCAGGAGCACCGCTACTAGCAATTTCCGAGTGCAGAGCCAGTAAACCCTGAGCATCGCTAGGGTGACTCAAAAGCGAAAAACAAAAATAAACAAATAAATAAATAAATAAAAACCTGCATTTCAGTCCACATTGTAATGTTTTTTTTTTTGCAGTGAGGATTAAGTCCAGTTTTTCTTTATAAAATGTATACACTTTACGTCTAAGTCAAAAACCCCAATTTCTATGCCTTTAAAAAAATGTATACGTCTTATAAATTTAGAATGAAGTTTATGTATCAAATTGTTAAACAAAACAACTTAGAAATTATTCATATTAGTAGCAGTAATGAGAAAATTAACTACCAGAATTTCATTAGAAGAAACATAATTATTCAGCTCATTTCATAAGATGGTTGCTTCAGTATTTTAATGTTGCTGAATTAGGGCTATGAAGGGATCAATTACTTTTCAGTTTAATGTAAATGATAAATGTTAAATTGTTACCTTCAAATAACAAAGGTAACTGGATGTGTTTAATTTGTGGACCACTGAAATTTTCTGACAGTGACTTTCTCAGTCAGAGGGTATCAGTCTTCTTTAACCTTTTCTTTTTTTAAATGAGGATCACATGCATACTGAGGTCAACAAGCAAGCTGCTATTTGCACATGAGAACACTGAGAAACAGCACACGCAAAGTCAAACAGGCAACTGATACTGACTACTCTTCTCCCCAGATGCTGCTCCTCCTTTAGAAAAACTATCAGCTTGAGTAGGGCAAGAAGTGACTCCTAGGGCTGGTGGAAGATGTCAAAATACAACCTGCATGACTAATATGAACATTTTATTATAAAGGAAAAAATGCTTCCCCAGGGTTTTCTGATTAAGGAAAACTGCAGTTAATTACTGCATTATGTGTAAAATCTGAAATTGCTGTGTCAGAGGGTATTTGGCAACAATAAAGTCAAGAGTTCAGCTATGGAGTCCAGAGTCAGGAATAAAGCAACAGAGTTCTTTCAGTGGCAAAAAAAAATGTGAAAGGGTAGAATGAGTTTCCTTCTCTGTTTCAGCAAAAGGAATGCTTTTCTGAATCCTGAGCTTACAAGACTAAAACAAAAACATAAGAATAATAGGGGACTGAAGAGATATTACAGTGAGTAAGATGCTTGCGCCATTTGCATTGTACTTGGATATGGTTCCTGGCACCTCATATTGTCCCCTAAGTACCTCTAGGAATGATCACTGAGTCAAGAACCATGCATGAGCCTGGGTACCACCAAGTGTGACCCCCTAACAAAAACAAACCAAAAAAAAGAGTAAAATAATTTAACAAATTTAGGGATAAAAAATTAAATAAAACTATTATCATGTTAAAAAGGCATCATTTGCACACACACATATATTTATAAATTACGTATAGCACACGTGTATAAATTTTAAAACAAGGGAGGAGGGCATGAAACCAACCATGATTGGGAACACCAGGTCAACATCTTATAGTACTATATGTGGCAACCATGTAGTATCCAGACCAAAATAATTTTTAAATAATTTTAACAGAATTTACTTTCTGTACCTGTGAGCTGCCCAAACTACAAATCACAGTAAATAAACACTAGTGCCAATGATTTGCTGTCCTGAGATTTGTTTATTTTAATCATTCTAGTTGAATGGTTCTAGTTGAATGATTCTAGTTGAATTCAAAGACTTCATTCTAGTTGTACCTAAAGACTGACATTGTAAGATTTGTACATAGTTTCAGAGAATAGATTTAGACACATTTTAACATGCTCTTCTTTGGAGAGAAAAGGAATTCAAATAAACCCAGAAAATCCCACCCAATCTTGTTTTTTTTTCCCCATTTTTCACTCATTCCTAGTCTTTATCAAAAAGGGTCTGAACTAATCTCTCAGTATGGCAGATAGTCAAACCAAGCAATAGGAACCTAGTTTTCATTGATTTTGCATTCAGAGAATTTTATTTATTTATTTATTTATTTATTTTTTTGGTTTTTTGGTGACACCCGGCGATGAGGGGTTACTCCTAGCTCTGACTCAGGAGTTATTCCTGGCGATGCTCAGGGAAACATGGGATGCCGGGATCTAACCGGTCGGCCATGTGTAGGGCAAATGCCCTCCCTTCTGTGTTATCACTTCGCCCAAAAGTCAGAGAACTTCTTAAGAATGTTTTCATTTTTCATTTTTCCATTTTCAGTCTAAAAACTCTTGAAACTACTCACCTTAATACAAACTCCTAACAGTTCCACTATTAAAGGATGTTTGAAAACTTGCTTTTCTGATTTCTCAAAGTTTCAGCTTCATATGTGAGCTCTATATGGAAAAGTTTTTGCCTGTTTACTACGTTTTTAATTTTACAGAGTATAATTCTCAATTAATGAGGCAAAGATTTGATCTTATACACATCTGATATTTGCAAAAACAGTACAGTCCAACAAAACTTAAAAAAAATTGGCAAAGCAAATGTGTGGGAGTCAGAGGTTAGGTGGGACAGAGAAGGGAACAGTGTGCTAATAATTGTCGAAAGTGTTAATACCAACCTAGAACTGAGTATTGAGTACAGGCGGAAAGATAGCATGATGGCCTCTGAATGTATGTATTGCAATCCACAATGTGTAGGAAAGGGAAGAGAGAGAGAGAGAGAGAGAGAGAGAGAGAGAGAGAGAGAGAGAGAGAGAGAGAGAGAAGAGATAAAGAACCTGCCATTGAGGCAGGCTCTGGGAGGGCGGGAGGAGGATTCTGGAACATTGGTGGTGGGAAATGGGCACTGGTGGAGGGATGGTTCTGGAACACTGTATGACCAAAACCCAAACATGAACATCTTTGTAATTGTATGTCTCACGGTGGTATAATAAACGATTTTAAAAAGAAAAAAAATGGCAAAGCCATAGAATGCAAATTGTTAATGGGATTTAATAAGGCAACAAGAAATATATGATTTTCTATAACACTTTTAAATATGGTATTTAACATGCTTACATAGTCTATAAATCATACCCTGAATTTTAACACAAAGATTTAGTTCTTATCAGTTTGTATATTATTTAAATTATTTCCAAGTGTTTTCTCCTTGTTCCAAAATAAATTGGTGAAGTAATACAATAATATAATTGACTAAAGATATATGACTAATAACTTTGTTCTTTACATCAAAAATAGGGAAACATTATTCAACTAGCAAATGAAATAAGTATTGCCAGATTAATTCTAACATTAATTTGATTTATTTCCATGTCAGATTTTTATACATGTCTGTCCAAAGCCTAGTTAAACGTCAAAAACAATAAATTAATGGAAGTGTTTTTTTTTTGTTTTTTGTTTTTTTTTTTGCTTTTTGGGTCACACCCGGCGATGCTCAGGAGTTTATCCTGGCTCTGCACTCAGGAATCACTCCTGGCGGTGCTCGGGGGACCATATGGGATGCCGGGGATCGAACCCGGGCGGCACAGGCCGGCCGCATGCAAGGCAAACGCCCTACCCGCTGGGCTATCGCCTCCAGCCCCAATGGAAGTGTTTTTGAACTGTTGCTGTCCTTCATTTGGTCCAATTGCAATAGATCCTGTACATGTCTTCAAACTTGTTTGTCTTCAATACACATACCTTATTCCCTGAATATAATCCAGTCTCTGATGATTGCAATAACGTGAAACTGTTCATACCTGCCTCTTTGTAATGCAACCCAATTTCCTTGTTATCTGTTCCTTGTCATTCCAAGGTCAAATTCCTTATCATGCTATGAAATTTCTTCAGAGTTTGAGCTTCTTTTCCTCCAGCATCACGAAAGATGATTCTAATATCCTTCTCTCCTTCGTCTCAACATATCTGTATATTATTTACACTACCTGAAACATCCGACCCAACTCACCTCTCCCAGATTCATACAATTAAATCCTACTTACAATTGAAGCTCAGTTCTCTTTTCTTTTGATCAATTTTGAGATTTCTCAGGATTCCCTCCAAAGCATCTCCCTCTCAAAGCACTATCAAAAGTTCAGATATAGCTGAAATACAGCCAATGCATATTTGAAATAATAATTAATAAACCTCTATGATGCATGCATCAAAAACAAATTAAATGCTTTTGCAAAATAGGAGCTCTCAAATAAAAATTTGTAATGATGCTTGGGTTATAATGCTATAAAATGACCTTTATATTGTAAAACGTTAGTGACTATTCATTACCATTAAAATATTAGAATTGTAAAAATTGAAGTAAGTATACATAAAATACAACATTTTCTTAAATGATAAAAAAATGGTCAAAGGTTATTTTATAGCAACCTTGGAAAACAGTTTCAACTGATTTCCAGAGGCATCAAGAAGAAATATGTATTTTATATTAGCATCACAAAACAAGCCAAGTTATTTGGTTTGGTTTGTAATGTCATTTTCAATGGTGGTCTCTTGAGTCACTTATTTTTCTAGCTTACTATATGAAACATGAGAAGGAACAGTGGTGCTCAGGGTTTACTCCTATATTTGCATTTATGGAAAATGCCTGCTGGGATAGGGTGTTAGGAATTAAACCAGGATTGATTACATGGAAGACAAATGCCCTACTTGCTGTACTTTCTCTGACATGCAATAATATGTTTATTTTGTTGTTTTAGTTTCATGGACCAAACCTTCAAGTACCCATAACTTTTTCCTGTATCTGTACTCAGAGGTCACTCTTGGTGGGTTTAGGGGAGCCATGGAGGACACCAGAGATTAAATCTATATTGATCACATGCAAGGTAAATGATCTAACTTTTGTACCATCTCTTCAGCCCCTCAATAATATGTTTCTTAAGTGATTTAGGAGAAGTGAGGAAAAGAGGAATGATTTTTAATTAATAAATAATTAATTAAATAAATTTGTTTATGTGTCATGAAAATATATGCAAATTATATCTGCTTCATTGTTCCAACGTATCTAGCAAATAGATGAACATTAATATGTATTAAAAATAGAAAACAGATTAACATTAGGCAATACATAATTATGGAGTTTAAATAATTCACTCTGTGTAGAAAGTCTACCTAATTGGCAAAAAATATAAAATTTATTACTTCGGGCTAACTTAAGCCTGGCAAGCTACCTGTGTTTTATTTGTTATGCCAAAACTAGTAACAATTATGGGCCTCAATTCCATGACCTGAAATATGGTTTGAGGCTCTTCCTGTCCCTGCAGCAAGCAGATGCCCTTGAGCTTCACTTGCTTGCGACAGGACGTATGCAGATGTTACTGGGAACAATGGGAAGACAGTCATACAGTGATACAGTGAGCTTATGTATCTAAAGCTCAATAGATTTGATTGCTAAAAAAACTAAAAGTAGGCTTTTTGAAGACAGAAGAAACAGTAATACCTTTTACCATTTACTTTAACAACCACTAAGAGGCAAAGTAAGATGTTGCCAACATTATGTCTAGGTTATATCTCCTTTAATATTCCTCCTTCGACCTGCATTGCTACATGAAAGAGAATTAGTCAAATAACATTTTAAGTACAAAGAAGAAATGGTGTTTGGATGTGACTAGTAAAAATAGCACATTTTCTTAGCTTTTGCAGTTTCTATATTGAATAAATTGTATATCAACTTGAACCAGGTATTCACAGAGGGTTGTTAAGTATCATTCCTGTATATATCTGAAAGAAATTAACATTTGAAATGGTTAATTTTGTAAGGGTGTCACTATCACTCTCACCTAATGTGAGTGGCATCCTTTAATCTCTTCAAAGTTAG
Source organism: Cryptotis parvus (assembly GCA_021461705.1). Classification (NCBI taxonomy): domain Eukaryota; kingdom Metazoa; phylum Chordata; class Mammalia; order Eulipotyphla; family Soricidae; genus Cryptotis; species Cryptotis parvus. The sequence goes on from JAJIBD010003571.1 coordinate 85,506, forward strand.
AATAGAACTAAGATACAGTAAAAAAGAAGAAAGGTGAGTTTATATTCCAAAGTTGGGATAGCTAACTTCTCCTCCTTTGGGACAGTGGTGCTCTTGATTCTTAGACTTTTAGACACATACTGAAACTTAATAATACTGACTTTCTAGTACTCAAAGTGCGTGAAAAACCCTTTCTGTTTTCCTATCTCTCAAGTTGTTGATAGAAGATTATGGGATTTCTCAGTCTTTATAATCACTTGTGTCTATACTTAATTACAAATTTCTATAAACCATAGGTTTTATTATTTTGATAGTCTAATATAAATGGTAAATATAAACCTTAGGCATAGAATATTGTCCTTATAAAGTCAGAATTAGTAGAAAACCCTAAAAATGCCATTTTAAAAAATATAAACATTCTATGTTGGAATTAGTATAATTGTAGCTTATGTTTGCAAATATAGTAACACTGATTTTAGCCTGATGCACATATTAATAGGAATTAAATAGGAAATCAAATTATTGGAAGTAGAAATATTAAAATCAAATTCAAATTAAATCCAAATATGCATTGCCAGGCCATTCACATATCAGCTATGGAATCCAAGAAATCTCAAGTATTATTTGTTGCCTCCAGTCGCAAATTCATGACATTAATTTTCTAATTAAACATGCTTGTCTTATTAAATTTTGTGTTGCTACAATCTGATTTGGTACTAAACTAGATCAAATTGTTTTATGTTTCAGTCTTTTGATTCATTGATATGCATTATGTAACACACTTTTCTTTCTAGCACAACAAGATAGGGAGTCCTTCATTTGTATTCCATACAGTTTCAGTAGCAATCTGGATTCTTCTGTCAACGTTCCATGATGATATGTGCAGGAGACTCATTGTTCAAAATGTTGGAGATATTTATAGACTTGACCAGCAAAAAGGCTGATGTTACTTTGCCAGTGTGCTAACATTTGCTCTCAGTATTTACAAATGAGCCATATCATAATCAGCCCACCATCCCAGCAGCTGATTGCTTATTGTAGTCACACAGTAATGACAATAGCCACATATAAAGGGATGATTAACATAAACTTTACTGTAAGCATGTAGATTGCTCTGTAGCATTTGAGACATCCAAACTTAAATTGGTAGCAAGTTTTGTTTGCACACATCACATATATGAACCCCCCAAAAAACCATGAGATACTCTAAGAACAACCTAATTTAGAGTATTAAGTTTTAACTATGATGTTAGAACAATTTAAAAAGTACTTAGGTTCTGTTTGCCAATGCATTTTTATGATATCTATGAAACCATTAAGCTGATACAAAAACTACAGGATTAAGAAAGGCAGTGCATTTTCAGCACTTGTCCACAACGTCCATAGCACTATGAAAGCCAACTGCACACAACAATGGTTGTATATTGAGGTATCTTCTAAACGTGACCATTTGGCCTGAACTTTCCCCTTATTAGTCATTCTCTCCACCACCAATCCAATCTTGTGGACAAGTACAGGGATGTATAATTTAGAAGTGAACTAATTCATACCCAAGTCATTTACAGAAAGCCTTCCTGTAACAGTCAACAGTCTTAAAGGTGCTCATTTTACTGGTAACTTCTTTAAAATCCAAAGCAAAGGTCCCCAAACTTAATTTGGCTTACCACCTTTTCAGGGGAAAGAAAAAAAAATCACTCATTACCCTCCAGGAAGCAAACAAAGGACTGCCCCACCCCCTCCACCCCCCACCCCCACCCCCCATTGCACCTAAGGCTACTACTGCCTCCCCATCCTTCCCAAGGGCCCCTAGGAGGCAGTACCGCCCACTTTGAGAATCATTTGAGCTAGAGACTGGATGTTACAAAAAATCCTGTCCCTTATATACAGAGCAAAACAAAATGCTTGTTGCATACAAAAAATGATTGTCTAAAAAATGTCTTTGCACAAACACACTAGCACATTACTTTTTGCAATTCCTTCCCTTTCACCTCTTGGAAACCACTTAGCAGGCAAGCACACCATGCACAGAAGTGATTTAACAGTCCCACTCCCAAGACGGTATAGTATTTCCCACAAGGTTTAGCAAAAATGATATTTACAATGTGACTATTTCTCTACCTCTACATTTAACATACGTCGGGACTTCTAAACATCTAGATGAACTAGATGTTTCACATAGGGCTTCATCTGTCCACTATATACTCAGCAGCCTTGAATCAACTGCATACATGTAACAATCTCAGAGTGTCTTGAAAATATGAACATTCTAGCCTAGTACTACCACCCTCCCCCAGCGCTCCCTCTTCCCACCCAAGTTGATGCTCACATTTCAAAAGAATCTTTCCTCCCAAATTTAGTACAAATTATACACTGGCAACCTCTGTTAACATCTATAAAGATTAGATATGGTTAACTTAGCACTCACCACTATATACACTAGACACAGCAAAGTGAAACCAAAAAAAGCAAAGAGGCGAACACAAGGGACAGTGAGCAATGACCCTGAGCACTACAACCACACTGGCGGAGCTCTGCACCCCCTGCTCCTGCCCGGCCCAGTGCACAAGGTGCATGGCTCAAAGAACGGCCTTGCCATCACCCCCGCCCCAGGAATTTTTTTTTAATTTACAAAGCATTTTTACAACTACTACTTTAAACATACATCAGGCACTTTAGAACATCTAGAAATATCAGCTATTTTTAAAATGTACTTAACATTGCCAACTGGGACTGCAATAGTGAGGAATAAAATGCAGACATAAAACAACGGTTATAATATAAAAATGTCTTCTAAACGTGACCAGTCCGCAGGGGCCCGTCTTCTCTTCAAGGTCTTCTCTTCCTGTCCTCCAGCTGGCAAACAACTGTGGCCGGGGGTCGCGCCTGAATCTCGCTTCCAGAGGTGGTGCCAATCCCTTTTCACAAAGTCATTTCCAGAAGACATTTTTATGTTAAGCAAATGGACATTTACATGTCGCTTTCTACTTCTACTTTATCATACATCGGCAACCTCTTCACACCTAGATCTAGATGTAGCACAAGTTTTAAAAAAAGGTTGGGGGTTAAGTTGAGAGCAGCTTTATCATATTATGTACACAGCCTTCGCTTGGCGGCCAGGAAATCTTCCCAAAAGGATGGTTGGGCACTTAGGTCGAGAAACCATTTTCTCTTTCCAGCGAGCATCTATTTGTAGAACGAAGATCAAGCGGCGCAATGGCGGGAGCCGTTCCATCGGCGTTGATCGGGTTCCGCTCACCTTAGGGGCCCTTCGGGCCTTTGTCGGTCGTGGTCAGGACGAGGTGCGGTCTCGTCGGGGGACGGGGCAGTCAGCCCAGGTCCCGGATCTGCGCGGCTTCAATGGCTCAAAGAGGTGGCGGGGCAGGCGTTGGCGCCTCCCGGCTTTCGTGGGCCTCGGTGGGCCTTGGCGGGCCACTAGGGCCTCTGCGGCATTCGGGCGGCCGCCATTGTGCCGCCCGCCACGCCCGCCGCCATCTGCAGGCGGTCGGCGGGCGCTTCGCCTCGGGCCAGGGCAGGGTTGGGCCTGGCAGTCCGGACGGTCGGCGGGGTCCGAGCTGGAGCGGGCCGCCGCCATCGGCGAGGGAGTTGGCGGTCGCGACAGAGATTCGCTGCTGTTTCGAGGCCTCGGCCGGGCCGGCGAGCAGCCTCAAAGAGAGTCCAAGTCTCCAATCGTCTCTGAGTGACGTCAAAGAGAGTCCAAGTCTCCAATCGTCTCTGAGTGACGTCAAAGAGAGTCCAAGTCTCCAATCGTCTCTGAGTGATAAACATCAAGCCTTGTTTCTGTGCTTGGGAGCAGAGGGCCAGAAGGACTAGCAGAGGAAGGGGCTGTATTGAAGGTTGCTGGTTGGTGCGTGCACGTCTCTGGCTGCAAGCAGGAAGGCAGTAGTGGTGCTTCCTTAGCGCTCGGCTTCCTTACTAACCTTTTATTAGTATGATTGGATAATGAGTTCTCTTAGAAGCTTATACTTAGTTACTGGGTTGCTTGGTCTCACTGTAACTTGAACATTACAGGGAATGCAGTATTTTAATTGTAACTACGCCAATATCTTCATCTAGAGGCCTTGTTGCCGTTTGTCTTTAAGAAATTTTCTTTGCCAAAAAAGCTTGGATAAAATTTTTTCCTTCACTTATTGTGTATTCTTGTTTACCAAATACTCGTATAGCTTTGGGACTTTGAAATGGTCAATATTCATGGTCTATAAAGAAGCATGATACATAAACATGATCTTAATAACATAATGGATGTTTAGTTGTGTAGGTAAACGACCCAGAAGGACATGTCAGACATAACTGCGTGTAACTGTATGACTATGTTCTTTGCTTTTTTTTCCTGTTTCCTATTATTCACATGTTAACTTCTAAAAAAATAATAAATCTTTCAAAACCCTGAAAAAAAAAAAAAGAAAGGCAGTGCAGACATTTAGGGAATAATTTAAGACTTCTAAATAGAAAGGATATATCTATCACCTAAAAGGTAAGAAGGGGGTAAGTTAGAGCCAAACAATAAGCCATAAAATTATTTATCAAAATTTCTTTTATTTCTGAATATGGAATATAACAATCAAAGTGATTGTTATATCAGAGAGCTAGAAATTTTAATCTTTTTATTTTCTTGCTGTGTCCTTTTGCTTTTCATACCCATCTCCTTAACTATCTACCAGGCTATTTAAATAACTGTTCAGTTGTAAGATTGTTTTCTCTTTATTTGAATGACAATTTTCAATTATTATCTCGAAGTCTGAACTTACTTCAGGTTTCCTTTAGTATTGATAAGAAACAGGTAAAAAATTCAGTAACTGAAAAAAATAGCCTCTTGTTTAAATAAGATGGGAACATAGACTTTAATGAAAAGGTACTTTGTAAATCTGTAAAATGACGAAATTAATAAATCAGTATTATCACTTCACTTGTCTTCCTGTTTTTTTTTTTAGCAATTTCTTCAGTATGCCCCAGTAACATCTCCATATGTCCCTGTCGCATGTTAGCATAGCCCAGGGCCTCTGCTCACTCCAGGAGCATGAAGAGCCTCAAACCATTCTTTCCGGTCATGGGAATGAGGTCTATTCTAGTTATTGGGTTTTTTTTTTTGCATATCAAATATGACCTGGGTAGCTTGCCAGGCTCTGCTGTGCGGGTGCTCTTACTTTTTGCATTTATGATAAAATAAAAATGAAATGTGACATTACAAGTGAAAACAGACTAAAAACTCCCAGAAAATGAGAAAATGCTTGCATAAAATGAATATGGAAATAGCTAAATTGGGATTTAAGCAGAATATTTGATATCTCTGTACTGTAGCGGACTTACATGGCATGAGGAGAAGAAGAGTAGTAGCCTCGAGAGAGGAGTTTGTCACTTTCCTCTGCCTTTTTGGTCTTCCTGGAAATGCTTGGCTAAGTCAAGATTCATAAAGTTTGCCACAAAGTCTACATGGAAGATATAAAACTGTACTGGTATCCCACTTGTTGCACATGGAATGGGAATTGATTTCTGAAATCCAGTATCTCTGGTAGCCCTGGAACTCATGGTGGAGGTAAGAATTGATCTTGGTAAGAAAAATAAAATTAATTGGTCTCCTGTTCTGGTTCTTTACAGGTCTATCACTTTTTATCACTGAAAATAATGTCAGAAGACAGTGGAGACAATTTTACAAAGTAATTAAGAAAAAGGAGAGTACAATGAGTTGAAAGGAGCACTTGGACCTCCCAGATTGGAGAGAGTACAGAGTACACATCTCAGGTAGACACAGGTAAATCTCCAACTTGGAGATGACACTTCCTCCCTTTGCAAAATTGACTATAAATTTTCTCCCAAACTGATCCATGTAGGAATTTCTATGTAGATATTAGTCTGTTGCTTGAGTGTTTTCAAGGGGAAAAGTTTAAACTTTGAATGGTTTACCTTCATGTTCTTATCACGTACTTTTGTACCGCTGAAGAGTGTTCTCTTAGAGGGAGCCTAGATTTCTCTGGGATGATGTCAGCAACAGTTAGAATATTAAGAGCTTCAGTTTCTGTGACTACAGAGAGGGACTGAATCAAGTGATCAGGTGAGGTGATGGAATGTCACAATACAGACTTAAGATTTATTTTATTTTAATTTATTTTTATTAATATTTAATTATACCACCTTAAGATATAGAATGACGAATATGTTCATGTTTGGGTTTGGGTCATGAGATTTTTTAAGTGCCAATACATCTTTAAGATAAAATTATTTCAAGACCCTTAGAAAATTAAAGATTGGCATGAAATCCTACATAACTCAGTCTCACACAACAATAGCCATTTCATGGTGAAGTGTGTGTAACTATTAAAGAAGCAAAAATGATGCATGCTCTCTGCAATGTTGTACCTGAAAACATTTGGACAAAATCTAGTACTCAAATATTGGGAAGCGTTTTCATAGATTCTATCTTCTAGAATATTATTCATTAAATGAGACAAGATATAACATATAAAAAGTATTTTATGCTCTGCACATACACATATACACATATATATGCATATATATATTTATTTATGCATAGTCTGTGAGAAAAATCACTTGATCACTTGACATCACGTTATTCATGATTTGCTTGAGTGGCTGCCAGTAACGTTTCCATTTTTTCCTGTCATGTGCTGTGTAGCCCAATGTCATCTGCTTGCTCCAGGAATATGAATAGCCTCAAACCATTCATTCAGGGTCTTGATGAAGAAGTCTGACCATCTTGTAGGTGGGCGGTGAGAAAAAATATATCATTGGAATTGATTACTATTACACTGTGAAGATTCCTCTAGCTTTTGGTGAGGCTTCTTTATAAATTAAGCTTTGCTGTCCTAATCACAAAAAAAAACCACGATCATCAAAAAGCATAAGGATAAATATGAGGGCTTAAATATTTTAAAGATAATCACTTTAGCTTAATGGTCCAGGACACAGTTACTCTACAGATGGGAGTCTTAAATTTTTATGATATTTGGATGTAGGTTTTCTGCAGTGTAATAGTAGCAGCATAGGAGAATACAAATGAAACTTAAAAATTTACTGTTGAATTTTGATGTTTTCATAACTGTAATATTAGTGTTGAACATGGTTAAATGTAGCAACATCACAAGGGCAAGGCAATTACAAGGATGAAGTCACTATAAAGTAATAATTGAGGTCACCTCAGAGGCTGGCCAATTGAAATTTATGAGTGGGTGATGAATATACTTTGGTCATGAACAATCAAAGTATGATAAAAGATTAACTCAAGATGTTAATAGAAGTCACAATTACAGCCTGTAACGGCAAAGTTATGATCTTTAAATTGATTAAAACCTGGCATAGTTTTAATAACTAGCTAATTGAGTGGTACATAAGTCAATCTTTTGTCTTTCAATTTTTATTTATAATATTATTATTGTGACTATGCTTCATTCAATTTCATTAAAAATTGAAAAAATCATTTTATTTTATAACAAATATTTGTTATCAAATACTGGAAAGTTGCCATGATTAATGCATTGAATTATTGTGGGAAATATAGATATTACAACTAAATTTTGTTAATTTTTCTGTGAGCTCTCTAATAAATAAATTCCGGTAAGTGATGCCAGGACGTATAGGGTACATAAACTTGGAATTTGTGACTCATGAGTTAGAAAACCATACATATATCTTTGTCTGGAAAAGTTATGGTTTATAACAGTTCTGTAGCCAACTCACGAAATTTAAAGTCTTCCTTTGTTGTTAAGACTCTATGATAAAATTTAGCTTAACAATTGTAATAATTTTAGTAGACTGTTTTACACATCAAGCTTTGTCTATGTGCATGAGAGATATTAATTTTACAAAAGTTAGTCTTTCATAGTGTTAAATCCGAAATAACACTTATAATAACTTACCCTCTAATAATTTAGAATAGTTTTTCTAGATATAATGTGAAATCACTGTCATTTTTCAGGGTCACCAGGTGTAATATATTCAGTGTTCAGGTGAAAACAGGTGTGGGCAGCTATATTAGGATTTAGGTAGAAAATATTGACTTTACTGTATTTTGTGCACTGGGAAAATTGTGCTGTGCTTTGCCTGTGGAATATGTGGGACATTTTAATTAAATGAATCTGAATATGGTTACAGGGCATAAAAACTTTGGAATTCATTCACAGCATTCTTAAAATACTTTTAACAAAATTGCTTGTCAGTTATTGTGTGAAGTAAAATTGTTTACTTCTGGTTTGTCTGTCCGGAGATTTTATGTTGCAGTAAATTTTTCAACAGCATTTAACTTAGTAAAATATTTTGTCCATGCTACTGACTGGTAATTCACTATAGTCTATTAAAGTTGATGAATTTATAAATATGTGGACTTTCATCAACATATATATTAATGATATGATAAATGATAAATGGTATACTAATAAAATCCTTTCCATATAAATCATTATATTTTAAAGAAAAACTACATAACATTATTTTTAAATTTATTATTAAATTTAAATATATTGTGCCTGAAGTGGACTTATTAGTCTGTGCAGTCGCACAATTTGTATTTTGTATCACTCCATAAAATATGACTTTTCTCCCAATAAACACTTAGGTATAATATACATATGAAGATTAGGGAGAGAACAGAGGGGTTCAAACACTGTGCCTCATGATCTTATGAGCATCAATAGTAAATCCCTGGAGGTAACTGACATTAGAATAGTGTGGTCTTAGAGGCACCCACACAATGGCAAAGTAAGACTGGTGGTTTATAATACCTCAATGACTATACATTAGTGCGCCTGGGGTTGGCGTGCTCAGACACAGGCAGAATTGGCAAAGTATTAAGATGACTGGCCTCCATGTTTGCCCTAGGTTTCTGAGCACTTCTTGGAATAAGTCTTACTACCCCATAACAGAAGAAAATAACATACATATATACATATATAATAATATGAAAAATCACATCTATGCTTAATGAATTTTCATAAACTCTACACAAATACATAAATATGGAATTTACCAAGTAATCTCCCTTGGTAGTCATGACTCTCCCAGTTAAATAAGAAATGAACAGTACTTGTGATTTCCAATTACATAGTCAATGTTTCTCTGTTTTGTGAAAAAGGAACCTACATTTTAAGTTCTTTATACTTCTGGTCATAAGTTTTCTTTTATACAAAATTACTGCCTTTATAATTCTATCATGTATGCTTTGCTCTGCAATTTTTTAAGAATGCTTGAGAGATAAATTAGTAGCTCTTACTGTATTGTTTCTTTTGAAAGACTGCTAGCCAAAGATTTAAATTCTAGTAAATGATAATATTCATAATATGCTTTAAATGTTATTAAATTAATTATAGTAATGCTAGTCCACTAATAGAATTGAATAAAGTCTGTTGAAGTTTAGTCTATTGAAAGGAAATACACTTTTCCTTAGTATCAACCAAAAATGACTTCAGGACCTTGCATAAATTGCAAAAAATCTATCAATGTTCAAGACACATAAAATTGTGTCCAACTATATACATTGAATTATTTTAAAATTGCTTATAATAAAATATAACTATTATGTAAATAGGTTTTATACTGTATTATTTAGGCAATGATAATTCTTATAAAACATGGACATGTTCAATATATAATATATGATGATAATAATAATAATCACGATACATTTCGTATTCAGTAAGTATTTTCTAACTGGAAAAGTACTTTCTATCTGTGGTTATTTTAAAAAACAGTTACAGTGGTGAGAGTGGGCAACCTTATCTTGTGCCTAATCTTAGGGGAAGGCTTTTAGTTTTTCCCCATTGAGAATGATACAAGCTGCGGGCTTTTGATAGATGGCTTTGACTATATAGAGGAAGGTTCCTTCAATTCCCATTTTCTAGAGGGTTTTAATCATGAATGGGTGTTGGATCTTGTCAAATGCTTTCTCTGCATCTATCGATAGGATCATATGGTTTTTATTTTTTCTTTTATTGATATGATGTATTATGTTGATTGACTTGTGAATGTTGAACCATCCTTGCATTCCCGGGATGAATCCTACTTGGTCATGATGTATAATCTTGTTGATGAGACTTTGGATTCTGTTTGCTAGTATTTTATTGAAGATCTTAGCATCTGTGTTTATCAGGGAGATTGGTCTGAAGTTTTCTTTTGTTGTTGTTGCCTCTGCCTCTTTGGGTATCAGGGTGATATGTGCCTTGTAGCAGGTGTTTGAGAGTGTTTCTGTTTCGTCTCTTCCTGGAAGAGCTTGAAAAGGATTGGCAGTAGGACCTCCTTAAAGGTTTGAAAGAATTCACTAGTGAATCCATCTGAACCTGGGCTTTTGTGTTTGGGCAGACTTTTAATTGATTACTGTTTCAATTTCCTTGATGGTGATAGGCTTATTATGGCATTGGAGGTCTTCTTGTTTCAGCTGTGGGAGGTTATAGGACTTCAGGAATTTATCCATTTCTTCCAGGTTCTCATGTTTCATGCCATATAGGTTCTCCAAGTAATCTCTGATGATCTTTTGGATTTCTGTGGCTTCTGTTGTGATGTCCCCCTTTTCACTTCTGATTCTGTTTATTTGGTTCTCTCTTTCCCTGTCCTTACAAGTCTTGGCAGTGATTTGCCAATCTTGTTTATTTTTTCAAAGAACAAGCTATTGGTTTCATTAATCTTTTGGATTGTACTTGCATAGCAATAAGAGAATAAAAAGAACATTAAGGCTATCCAGATAGGAAGGAAGAAGTCAATATCATTATTTGCAGATGAGATGTTATTATACCTAGAGAACCCTACACCCTCTACCAAAAAACTCCTTGAAACAATAGATGTATATAGTAGAGTGGCAGGGTACAAAGTCAATACCCAAAAGTCAGTGACTTTCCTATATACAAATAATGAAAAAGAAGAAAGGGATATCAAGAAATGACCCCAACCACAATTGTACCACAGAAAATCAAATACCTAGGAATGAGTTTGACAAAGAACGTAAAGGACCTCTACAAAGAGAACTACAAAACTTTACTTCAAGAAATAAAAGAGGACACAAGGAAATGAAAACACATCCCCTGCTCATGGATCTGTAAAGTCAATATTGTCAAAATGGTAATGCTCTCTAGAGCTTTATACAGATTCAATGCCATTTCTATAAGGATACCCATGACATTCTTCAAAGAAATTGACCAAACTCTCCTGAAATTTGTATGGAATAATAAACCCTCAAGGATAGCTAAAGTAATACTTGGGAAAAAAGATGGGAGGCATCACCTTTCTCAACTTCAAACTGCACTACAAAGCAGTAGTAATTAAAACAGCATGGTATTGAATTAAAAACAGATATAGGGACCTATAGAATAGAGTTGAGTATACTGACACCCATCCTCAAACACATGATCATTTAATCTTCAACAAAGGAAGAAAAAGTGCAAAATGGAACAAGGAAAGCCTCTTCAACAAGTGGTGCTGGGAAAAGTGGGCAGCGACATGTAAAAAATGAAGTTAGACCTCTGTCTATAAACATGCACAAAAAACAAATAAAAATTGATTAAAGATCTCAATATCAGAACTGAATCAGCACATCGAAGAAAATATAGGAAAAATCCTCCACAACATTGGAGCTAAAGATATCTTCAAAGATGAAACATCACTAACAAAATAACTAGAAGAAAGGATAAACAAATGGGACTACATGAAACTAAAGCGCTTCTGCACCTCAAAAGAAGATACAAAAAATACAAAAACAGTCCACAGAATGGGAAAGAATATTTACCCAATATCCATTTGATAAAGGATTAATATCCAGAATATATCAGGCACTGGTAGAACTTTCCAAGAAGAAAACAGTCAACCCCATCAAAAAATGGGGAGAAGAAATGAACAGAAACTTCAACGAGGAGGAAATTCGAATGGCCAAAATACTTATAAAAATGCTCATTATCATTGGTCATAAGAGAGATGCAAATCAAAACAACAATTAGATATCATCTCACACCACAGAGGCTGGTGTGAGAAAGAACAAAAATAACAAGTGCTGGCTTGCATGCGGGAAAAGGGAACTCTCATCGATTGTTGGTGGGAATGTCGACTAATACAGCCTTTTTTGGAAAACAATATGGACATTCCTCAAAGACTAGAAATTGAGTTCCCGTTTGACCCAGCCATACCACTCCTGGGAACATACCCTGGGAAGACAAAAACACACAGCAGAAAAACCATCCCCATGTTTATGTTCATAGCAGCACTATTCACAATAGCCAGAATATGGAAACAATCAGAGTGACCGAGAATTGTTTACTGGATAAAGAAATTTGGTACATATACATAATGCAAAACTATGCAGCTGTTAGGAAAAATGAAGTTATGAAATTGTCCTATAAGTGGATGAACATGGAGAGGATTATGTTGAGTGAAATTAGCCAAAAGAAAAAGACAGATGTAGAATGACTGCATTTATTTGCATGTCATATATATAAATGTATGTATATTATTTATATTATGATACCAATATCCAAGGTCAGACAAAACATGGATCAGGAGGTGTTTCCCAAAAATGGAATCTACCACAAGTATCTGGGAGTCGGAGGTTGGGTGAAACAGAGAAGGGAACAGTGTGCTAACAATTTTTTGAAAGTGATAATACTAGCCTTGACCTGAATATTCAACACAGGCAAAAAGATACACATGATAACCTCTAAATGTGTGTATTGCAATCCACAGTGTGTAAGAGAAGGAAGAGAAAGAGAGAGAGAGAAACAAGAGAGAGAGAAAAAGAAAAGAGATAAAGAATTCTCCATAGATGCAGGCTAGGTAAGAGGGGAGGGAATGGAGGACATTGGTGTTGGGAAATGGGCACTGGTGGAGGGATTGGTGCTGAAACAATATATGACTGAAACACAGACATGAACATCTAAGTAATTTTATATATCATGTAGTAAAATAAATTATTATTATTATTTTAACATTTTATTATACCACGTGAGATATACTATTACAACGTTGTTCACACTTGGAGGTTTCGGTCACACAGTGTTCCAGCACCCCGTCCTCCACCAGTGCCCATCACCCACCACCCATGTCCCCAATTCCCTCTCCCCTTCCACATCCTGCCTAAATGGCAGGTTCTTTATCTCCTCTCTCTCCTTCTCTCTCATCCTCCTTCTCCTACACATTGTGGGTTGCACTACATACTTAGAAGCCATCATTTGCATTTTTTGTCTGTATTTAATGCTCAGTTCTATGTTGGTATCAGACCTTTTGATATTTTTTCACACATGGTCCCTTCTCTATCTTACCTAACCTCTGACTCCCACGCGCTTGTGGCAATTTCCACTTTTGGTAAGATCACCTGGTATATATATGTCATGCAAATAAATGCAGTCATTCTATGTCTCTTCTTTCCTTCTGACTAATTTCACTCAACATGATTCTTTCCATGTCCATCCATTTATAGGCAAATTTCATAACTTCATTTTTCCTGACAGATGCATAGTATTACATTGTGTAGATGTACCACAGTTTCTTTATCCAGTCATCAGTTCTCAGGCATACTGGTTGTTTCCAGGTTCTGGCTATTGTGAATAGTGCTGCTATGAAAATAAAGTGCGAAGTGTGTTTCCGCTGTGTGTGGCTTCCCAGGGTTTATTCCCAGGGTATATTCCCAGGAGTGGTATGGCTGGGTCAAAGGGGAGCTCAATTTCTAGTCTTTGGAGGAATGTCCATATTGTTTTCCAGAAAGGTTGTACAAGTCGACATTCCCACCAACAATGTATGAGAGTCCCCTTTTCCCCGCATCCACGCGGAGCACTTGTTACTTTTTACCCTTTTGGATATGGGCCGTTCTCTGTGGTGTGAGGTGATATCTCATTGTTGTTTTGATTTGCATCTCTCTGATGATTAGTGATGATGAGCATTTTTTCATATGCCTTTTGGCCATTCGGATTTCTTCCCTTGTCAAAGTTTCTGTTCATCTCTTCTCCCCATTTTCTAATGGGGTTGGCTGTTTTTTTCTTATATAGCTGTACCAGTGCCTGATATAACCTGGATATTAACCCCTTATCAGATGGGTATTGGGTGAATATTCTTTCCCATTCTGTGGACTGTCTTTCTATCTTGGTCACTGTTTCTTTCGAGGTGCAGAAGCTCTTCAGTTTCATGTAGTTTATATTTTCTTCTAGTTGCTTTGTTAATGGTGTTTCACCTTTGAAGATATCTTTAGCTTCAATGTTGTGGAGGGTTTTTCCTCTATTTTCTTTGATGTACTTTATGGAATCAGGTCTGATATTGAGATCTTTAATCCATTTTGATCTGATTTTTTGTGCAAGGTGTTAGACACAGGTCCCAATTCATTTTTTTTACATGTAGCTGTCCAGTTTTCCCAGCAACACATGTTGAAGAGGCTTTCCTTACTCCAGTTTGGACTCTTTGCACCTTTATCAAAGATTAACTGATCATGTATTTGAGGGTGGGTGTCAGGATACTCAACTCTATTCCATAGGTCCACAGGTCTGTTTTTATTCCAGTACCATGCTGTTTTAATTACTGCTGCTTTGTAGTACAGTCTGAGGTTGGGAAAGGTGATGCCTCCCATCTTCTTCTTCCCAAGGATTGCTTTAGCTATCCGTGGGGGTTTATTATTCCATACGAATTTCAGGAGTGTTTGGTCAATTTCTTTAAAGAATGTCATGGGAATCCTTATAGGAACTGCATTGAATTTGTACAAAGCTCTAGGGAGTATTACCATCTTGACAATGTTAATTCTCCCCATCCATGAGCAGGGAATGTGTTTCCATTTCCTCGTGTCCTCTTTTATTTCTTGAAGCAGTGTCTTGTAGTTCTCTTTGTATAGGTCCTTTACACACTTGTATAAGCTGATTCGTAGGTATTTGATTTTCTGTGGCACAATTGTGAATGGAATTAATTTCTTAATATCCCTTTCTTCTCTTTCGTTATTTGTGTATAGGAAAGCCACAGACTTTTTGGGTATTGATTTTGTACCCTGCCACTCCACTATACATACCTATTGTTTCTAAGAGTTTTTGGGTCGAGAGTTTAGGGTTCTCTAGTTATAATATAATGTCATCTGCAAATAATGATAGCTTGATTTCTTCCTTGCCTATCTGGGTGCCCTTAATGTCCTTTTTTTCTCTGATTGCTATGACAATTACTTCCAGTACTATATTGAATAAAAGAGGTGAGAGAGGGCAACCTTGTCGTGTTCCTGATCTTAAGGGGAAGGCTTTCAATTTTTCCCCATTGAGAATGATACTCGCTGTGGGCTTTTGGTAGATGGCTTTGACTATCTTGAGGAAGCTTCCTTCAATTCCCATTTTCTGGAGGGTTTTAATCATGAATGGGTGCTGGTTCTTGTCAAATGCTTTTCTGCATCTATAGATAGGACCATATGGTTTTTATTTTTTCTCTTATTGATATGATGTATTATGTTGATTGATTTGCGAATGTTGAACCATCCTTGCATTCCCAGGATGAATTCTACTAGGTCATGATGTATGATCTTTTTGATGAGTCTTTGGATTGTTTGCTAGTATTTTGTTGAAGATCTTAGCATCTGTGTTCATCAAGGAGATTGGTCTGTAATTTTCCTTCTTTGTATTGTCTCTCCCTGCTTTCGGTATCAGGGGTGATATGTGCCTCGTAAAAGCTGTTTGGGAGTGTTTCTGTTTCTTCTATTTCCTGGAAGTGCTTGAACAGGACTGGCAGTAGGTCCTCCTTTAATGTTTGGTAGAATTCGCCAGTGAACTCATATGGACCTGGGCTTTTGTGTTTGGGCAGACTTTTAATTACTGTTTCAATTTCCCCAATGGTGATAGGCTTATTTGGGTATTGGAGGTCTTCTTGTTTCAATCATGGGAGGTTATAGGACTTCATGAATTTATCCATTTCTTCTAGGTTCTCATGTTTTGTGGCATACAGGTTCTCAAAATAACCTCTGATGATCTTTTGGATTTCTGTTTCTCTGTTGTGATGTCACCATTTTCATTTCTGATTCTGTTTATTTGGGTTCTCTCTTTCCCTGTCCTTACAAGTCTTGCCAGTGGCTTGTCGATCTTGTTTAATTTTTTCAAAAAACCAGCTCTTGGTTTCATTAATCTTTCACATTGTTTTTTTGGTTTTCAGCTCGTTGATTTTCTCCCTAAGTTTCACTATTTCCTTCCTTCTGCCTGGGTTGGGCTTCCCTTGTTGGTCTTTTTTCTAATATTTTCAGCCTTGAGGTCAGATTATTTATATGGACCCTTTCTTCTTTCCTGATGAATGCTTGCAGAGCTATGAACTTTCCCCTTAACACAGCTTTTGCTGTGTCCCACAAGTTCTGATAGTATCTTCATTGTCAATTTGTTTCTAGGAATCTTTGGATTTCCTGTTTGATTTCTTCTATGACCCATTTGTTGTTCGGCAGTGAGCTGTTTAGTTTCCAGGTGTTTGGTTTAGCTCCCTGCTTCTGTGTATGGTTCACTACTTTTTTTCAGTGCATCGTGATCTGAAAAGATAGTTGACACAATTTTAATCTTTTTATTTTTTTGAGGTATGCTTTGTGGCTTAGTATATGGTCTATCTTGGAGTATGTTCCATGTGCACTGGAAAAAAATGTGTATTCAGCTTTTTTGGGATGAAAAGCCCTGTATATATCAACCAGCTCTCTTTCTTCCATTTCTTCCTTCAGGTTCAGTATTTCCCTGGTGAGTTTCAGCCTCGTCGATATATCCATAGTCAATAAGGCAGTCTTGAAATCTCCAACTATTATTCTGCTACTGTTAATGTCTTCTTTGAGGTCTATTAATAGTCGTTTTAAGTATTTTGCTGGCCCCTCGTATGGCGCATATATGTTTAGTAGTGTGATTTCTTCCTGGTATACATACCCCTTAATTATTAAGAAATGGCCTTCATTGTCCCTTTTGACCTTTTTCAGCCTGAAATCTACATTGTCAGATATGAGTATGGCCACACCTCGCCTTTTTGGAGGGGTTGTTTGTGTGGAGAATGGTCTTCCAGCCTTTGACTTTGAGTCTGTGTTTGCTCTGCTTATTCAGATGTGTTTCTTGTAGGCAGCAGAATGTTGCATTCAGTTTTTTTTAATCCATTTTGCCATCCCGTGTCTCTTAATTAGTGCATTTAGACCGTTGATGTTGAGAGAGATTATTGTCATTGGATTTTGTGCCATCTTTCTGTTTAAACTTGTTGTGGTTTTTGGGTTGTCTTATTTTACAATAGACCCTTTAATCCTTCTTTTTAGAGTTAGTTTTGAGTCTATGGATTTCCTGAGTTGTTGTTTATCCATGAAGTTGTGTATCTTTCATTCGCATCTGAAAGTAAGTCTAGCTGGGTAACGAATTATTGGTGAGGCCTGAAGTTCATTGAGTCTTTTCACAATATCCCACCATTGTTTTCGGGCTCGGAGTGTTTCATCTGAGAAGTCTGCTGTAAATCTCAGGGATGGTCCTTTTTATGTGATTTCCATCTTTGATCTTGCTGCTTTCAGTATTCTATCTCTGTCTATTTTTTGTCATTTTAATAAGGATGTGTCTTGGAGTTTATTGGGGTTTCTTTTAGCTGGTATCCTTCGGACCTCCTGTATCTGGGAGCATGCTTTCTTCAGTTCGGGAACTTGTCAGCGATGATGGCTTTGACAGTTTCTTCTTCATCAGGGTTTTCTTCTTGCCCTTCTGGGACCACAATTGATGCATATGTTGTTCCTTTTGGCTTCATCCTGATTTTCTCTGGTAGTTTGTTCATTCATTGTGAGTCTTTTTTCCATCTTCTGGTGTTGTCTACAGAATTTCTGAACCTTGTCTTCGAGATCACTAATTCTTTCTTCAGTAGCTGTTACTCTGCTTTAGAGGTCTTCTCCTGTGTTTTTTAGTTCACTTACCTCATTTTTAATATCTGTCATTTCTGCTTGTACTTTGGTCTGAAATTTACTCAATTCTGCTTTCATGTCCTCCTGTATTTTATTGACTTTGTATTCCATTGTTTCTTTTATTTCCCTTGTACATCTTTAACAGTTGCTTCCGAAATTCCTTTTCAGAGAGGTTATATAGCTCATCGTTATTGCTGGACTCATCTGTATTAGTAACTTCAATCGTAGAGCTTGAAGGACTTCTGCGCTGCTTTACCATAATGACTATCGTAGGTTGAAAATGTGTGTTCTGGGTGACTAGTCAATAGAGTTAGTAGGTGCCTGAATTACCTTGCAGCTAGGGACGTATAGCACAGAGAGTAGGGGCCAATTCTCAGTGGTATCTCAGGTAGATAGACAATAATTAGCACGGACGCGCTAGCATCTGCGCGGTTTTGAATTTTTGGGGTGTTGGTGGGTGGTTCCAGAGTCAGGGGGTCGGGGTGGGGGTCGTGCAGTGGAAGGTCCAAGGACGCTGGGTGGGGCTTGGTCCCCTCCTCAAAGCTGGAGCCTTTTCTTCTGGAGCGGAGTGGCTCAGGGACTGCCTGCCGCGGGAAGGCACCTGGTGGGAAGAGCGCAGGGATCTATAAATTATTTTTTTAGAAAAGCAATTACACAACCCATAAAAATAAAAGGTTGAGTGTTCAAAATATTGTGAATGTTCTATATATTTAAGTAAAAAATTATTGTTCACAAATAAAAACAGCACAACATGTTGGTAAAAGATAAACAATGTGTTTGCAGAATATTTTTTTTGCTTTTTTGGGTCACACCTGGCGATGTTCAGGGTTTTTTTTCTGGCTCTGCACTCAGGAATTACTCTAGCATAGGCAGTTGCATGCAAGGCAAACACCTTACCCACTGGACTATTGCTCTGGCCCCAAGAATAAATTTTCTTAAGGTTAATGTTTATAACTTTAAGCAGAGCCTCACAAGATGCCAGAGGAACCCCCACACCATGAGGGCTGCCATTTTCCACATCAGGACTCCCCTATCATCAGAGCTCCACCCAGCAGAAAAGGTGATCACAGCCTGGCTCAGTAGTGACCCACCCTGTAGCAGTCTTTTTTCCAGGCCAGCACAGGTATTCCAATCCAGAGACTCACACACGGGGCAGAGCTGCTACTTGCTCTCCCTGTGCCCAGCTAATCATGAGGCATCTGGGAGGGATGGCGGGTTCTAGCTCTGGCCTGCTACCCCAGCAGAGACTCTCAAGAAGCCAGAGGAACCCCCACAACATGAGGGCCGCCATTTTCCACATCCGGACTCCCCTCTCCTCAAGCTCCACCCGGCAGAAGAGCTGATCATAGCCCGGCTTGCGTGGTCCCTTTCCAGCTGCACAACCAGTTCATCAATAATTGCTCGAGTTTTTCAGGTGACTACTAGAGTATCCCACTCACACGCTAGAGCCTGTCAAGCTACCCATGTCTTATTTGACGTGCCAAATACCAGTAACAATTATAGACCTCCTTTCCATGACCTGATGGAATTGTTTGAGGTTCTTTATGTTCCTGGAATTGGGATGATGCCCTTGGGCTATCTAGCATGTGACAGGACATATCGAGATGTTCTGCTGTTGGATTAAACAAATCGATGATATATGGGAAGACAGTGATACAGTGATAGATAGCAAAGGTTAATGTTAATAACTCATAATTCACATTCGAATTTCATAAGACATTATAATAGTGAATTATTTACTTTAAAGCTTAAAACTACAAGAATTTTAAGAGACATAATTCATTTTTTGTTCATTATATCAACTATTTATATATATATAAGCACTTAGTAAATATAGGAATACAATACATACAAGGAACATATTTACTCTGTTGTCCATAGGCAATTTTTTTTTTTTGCTTTTTGGGTCACACCCGGCGATGCTCAGGGGTTTCTCCTGGCTCTGCACTCAGGAATTACTCCTGGCGGTGCTTGGGGACCATATGGGATGCCGGGATCGAACCCAGGCCGGCACAGGCCGGCCGCGTGTAAGGCAAACACCCTA
Source organism: Cryptotis parvus (assembly GCA_021461705.1). Classification (NCBI taxonomy): domain Eukaryota; kingdom Metazoa; phylum Chordata; class Mammalia; order Eulipotyphla; family Soricidae; genus Cryptotis; species Cryptotis parvus. Next base: position 105,371 of record JAJIBD010003571.1, read on the forward strand.
CCCGCTGGGCTATTGCTCCAGCCTCGGCAATTTTGTTTTAAAAGATCTATTTGAATGGAAATTCATTCATTCCATAAGATTTTTTTTAAAGTGGCAGACTTTTTTTTGGTAGACACCCATTCTGAGCATCATGTCTGTAATCATGTATAGACTATTGTGATGATATTATCTAAATTCTCTGTACTTTTCACTTATCTTGAGTTTGTGCAATTTATACATCACATGCTACTGTATTTTCCAATGAAATACATTTTGATTGTGTTTAATGTACACTAAAACAAATGAAAACTAAGTGGAGCTTTGGTCATTTTTCAAAAGGCTTGCATATCATTTGGGACCTTCTGGCTGGACTTGGAGTGGAGATTTGGGCCCCACCCTTTTCTCCACCTCCATGCCAGCAGCCCCAGAAGAGAGACCCACTGACACCAGACCCACAGCTCCGTTGGCGAGCCACCTCAAAGTGGCCGCACTATAATCTTAGATAATAGTGATTTTAGGATAAGGTTCTTCCAAGGATCGTTCACATTTATACACTGTATACAGTTATAGACAGGTTCTAACCGATACCCTCATTCCAGTAAGCCTGACAAGAAGCCAGAGCAACCCAACGTCATGTGGTCAGTCATTCTCAACATCCAGACTCCACAGTTCCTCAGAGCTCCATCCAAGAGAAAACCTGCTCTTTCCCCTTTATGTTTCATCAGTAAATGCTCGAGATGAGAGCCTTCTACTGAGAGTATACCACCTACAAGGCAGAACATGGCAAGCTCCTCATGTTTTATTTATTTGTTATGTCAAAAACTAGTAATAATTATGGACCTCAATACCATGGCCTGAAGAATGATTTGAGGCTCTTCCTGTCCCTGGAGCAAGCAGATACCCTTGGGCTACACTTGCTTGAAATAGGACATATGGAGATGTTACTGGTGCCCTATCAAGCAAATCGATGAACAGCTGGAAGATAGTGACAGTGATCCCAGTAGATTTCAGACCTCTTTCTTTCTATTTGTTAAATAATTTAATATCTAAATACTTTAAATATGCACATCCTTCTTGTAAATATTACTTGTCTATATTTATATCTCTCTTGATATAAATGTGTTCTTATTACTGCCCACAAATGTCTATCTAAGAAACTCTAAAGACATATATTGGATCACTTGATCACTTGATCACTTGAATCCCATTATTCATCGATTTGCTCGAGCGGGTGCCAGTAACATTTTCATTAGACCCTATCACGTGCCAATGTAGCCCAATGGTATCTGGTTGATTCAGGAATATGAAGAGCCTCAAACCATTCCTTCAGGGTCTTGACAAGGAAGTCTGACCCTCTTGTAGGTGGGCAGCCACGTGATCTTTTGACATCCCTTGGGATCCAGTCGGTAATGGCTCTAGTCCAGCGGTTGTCTCCAAATCGCATTACATGTCCAGCCCATCTGATTTTTTGATGCCTTGGCAAACAAGACAGCGTCCCTGATTCTGGAATAGCGACAGAGGTCAGAACTCCGGATTCCTTCTCTCACTTGAGTGAGGCGTGATATTCCAAGCATAGCTCTTTCGATTCCTCTCCGGGAGATCCGAATAGCATTCTCATCCTCCTTTCATAGGGCCCAGGTCTCTGAGGAGTATGTTAATGCTGGGAGAACAGTGGAGTCAAAGAGATGTTCCTGGAGCCGGAGGACCTTTGTCCTTTTAGCTATTTCTTCGATGCCTTTGAAGGCATTCCAGGCCGCTCTCTTCCTCTTGCGCAGCTCAGGCTTTAGGTCATTCATCATGTTGATTTCTCAACCTAGATACACATAACTGCTGAATTCAGAAATGTCTGTTCCATTCAGAGTGAATGGGGCTCTGGAACTAGTTCATTCTTCATAAATTTTCTTTAGATTCAGCTGTAGACCTATCTTTCCACATTCTCGGTCGAAGTCAGCCAGCATTTGTGCCGCTTGGCTAATGTTTGGTGTTATTAGAACAATGTCATCAGCGAAGTGGAGGTGGTGTAGTTGCCGACCATCTATCTTCACTCCCATTCCTTCCCATTCTAATTGTTGCATGATGTTCTCGAGGGTGGTGCTGAAGAGTTTTGGTGACATGGTATCACTCTGTTGAACTGCTCTTTTCACATTGATGATCACTTCTTTGTAGAATGGTGAGATCCTGGTGGTGAATCCATAATACAGCTCATGAAGGATCTTGATGTATTGGGTTTGAACACCCTGTTTGGCAAAACTTCGATGACTGCTTCAGTCTCCACAGAATCAAAGGCTTTCTGTAAATCAATGAACATGAGACAGAGCGGCATCTTGTACTCCCTACCAACCTTGATGAGCTTGCTTACTGTGTGGATATGGTCGATTGTGCTGAATCCTTTCCGGATTTATTCTTTACCGTAAATATTCTACCCACCCCTCTGAGAGAACCCCACAAAGTAATGAGAATATAGTGCCCGCATGGCAGAGCCTGGCAAGCTGTCCGATGCATGTACGATATGCCAAATCCAGTAACAGAAATGTTTATTTTCCTGACCCCGAAAGAGCCCTTAATATGGCAGCAGTAAGAAAGGCAAACAAGCAGTGCCTGATAAAATTTCATGGCCATCCTAGGCTGCCAAAACAAAGAAGGACTGAAATGACTGTCTGTACTTTCAACGCATGTACGCTGGCATCGGAAGCATATATTGAGGATCTGATGGTGCAAGCGCAAAAAGATCAAGTACGACATCATTGGTCTGACTGAGACGAGGAGGCGTCAGTTGCATCATGCTGTATTTGACACGGAGAAGAATTGTTCCTTGGAACATGCGGCGAAAGAGGCATCGGTGGCATTGGTGTCCTTGTCAACACGAACATGGCCATAAACATTGATTCATTTGAATGCCTAACAAACTGAATAGGACGAATACACTTGAAGAGATGTGGTCCACTGCCAGCAATTTCTATCTTCATTGTCTACGCACCAACATCCACATACAAAGAAGATGAAATTGAGAAATTCTACATGGAATTGGAGGAGTTCTGTAAAAAATATCACACCTTCTACAAGATCATAGTCGGTGATTTTAATGCCAAGATAGGACCGAGAAGATCGGCTGAAGAACTCCACATTGGGACCCATGGCCTAGAATGGAACTAATAGGGTGAGAGACTATCTGAGTTCATCATGTCCACCAAGAACTTTCATGGGAACTCACAGTTCCAGAAAGCTGAAGCAAAACGTTGGACATGGGAATCTCCTGGCGGACAGTTCCACAATGAAATTGACCACATCATCTTCAATATACGGTTTTGTCTGACCGATGTAGCTGTCGTCCCCAAATTCCAAACAGGGTCATACCACCGTCTCCTTCGTGCAAAATTCTACTTCCTGCAACAGGGAGAAAAGGCTGCAAAGTTTAAGAAGAGAACTCCCAGAACGACCACCAACTGGGAACTCCATGGCACCATTGCATCAACATGGGAAGATACCATCATTGATGACATCGATGAAGAATACAACCAACTGGTTCAGCACCTCCATGATTGTGCAAAGAATGCCGAGAGAGAGAAAGACACAGAAGGACGCTTGTCTTCAGAAACTCTTGAGCTCATTCGCCAAAGTGGCAAGGCGCGAGACTCAGGAGACCAAATGCTAACTTCCAAACTTGCTAAACATCGCAGAGAAGCGATAAAAGAAGACCTCAAAGACAGAAGAGCAGAAATACTGGAAGATGCAGCAGAAGCCGGAAAAAGCATTCATACTGCCTGCCTGTCCTTTGCCAACTATAAGACCAAGATTACTGCCTTCCGACGCCCTGATGGATCTATCACATCTTCCAGAAAGGCAATGAAAAAGAATATCCAGGACTTCTACTCAAATCTCTTTGATAGCCACATCCACCTGCCCACATACCAAATTCCACAGGATGGATATGTTATTCCCAACGTTCTCCCTTCTGAAATCCGACATGCCATCTCGTTGGTAAAGAAGGGAACAGCACTAATTGAATTATTATAGTGGTAAAAATAGAGTAGAAAATGTATTCTACAATTTTGGGCAACAATTGCTTAGGTGATAATTTTTATTTGTTTATTGTAAGGTAAAATAATGGCCAAAGAAGACATAAACTAATATTCAATAATTATTTATGGAAAATACTTAGATGTTTATAGTTCTTCAAAATATGTCAATTGACTGAATAACAATAAGAAAGTGTTGAAATTCATTTGCACTCAATTTGTAATAATTCAGATATATTTATTGCAATATAAACACACTTATTCAGAGAGAATTTATGTACAATTTAAATATTTTATTTAAATTCTATAAATGTTCTTCTGAAAATTAACAGTATCCCTTGAAATATTATCCCTTGAAATTAAGTTATTTCAAATTTGAAAGACAAGCAATGTTATTTATATTAACATAGGGCTAATGACATTAAAAATCAATGATATTAAAAATTTCACCATTTTGCTTAAAAATTTAACAAAGTCCAAACAGAAAGTTAGGTGATATAACAGCTAATGAATATTTAGAAAATATTTTGCTGGCATTGAAATACTAATTCTTTGAACACTAAGATATATGTATCACTGTATCACTGTCTTCCCATTCATCATCGATTTGCTCAAGCAGGCACCAGTAACATCTCCATATGTCCTGTCTCATGCAAGTAGAGCCCAAGGGCACCTGCTTGCTCCAGGAACATAAAGAGCCTCAAACCGTTCCATCAGGTCATGGGAATGAGGTCTATAATTGTAACTGGTATTTGGCATATCAAATACTACACGGGTAGCTGGCCAGGCTCTGCCATGCTGGTAGCATACTCTTGTAGTCATCTCTAAATACATTGTAAAAAATATAATTATTTAATTCTAAAGTGCCTTTCAAGCCTGAGGTTACAATTCTTATAAGCCATTTATTTTGATAGTTCGATAGCTTTGAAAAACATATTTAAAATTGCTTTATGTTATTCGGTATAAATAATAGATATACAGAGTACCCTGATTTTATTCAGAATAAGTTCCAGTCTATAGATGAACACTCACAGTAAGATGCCAACTAGATTACACACAGGAAGAAACTAGATCTGGGCGTTAAGCCAGGTAAAAAGGAATTTGCAGGAACATTGAATTAAGTAGTTCAATGGGTGAGCTCAGAGAGCATAATGTAGGGAAGAAGGCAATAATTCAGTAACTAGAAATAAAAAGTACTAGAGGATCAACATTAATAGGATCATTAATGATCCATATTTTCAGCATATTGCTGGCAGAGTATGTAAAAGGATGGCAGAACTTGCGGAGAATGGCAGGATTGAGGAGAATGCAGAAAACCATCCAAGTGGAAATGTGCCACAATTGCTATCTAGAACTGAAATGTGACGTTTGAAATGGTCATCAGTTCCTAGATGACGAGTGGAGCATAAAAAGACAGCAAAACAAAGCAAGAACGCAAGAAACCCAGACTTACGGCATATCAAAAATTAAGAGCAGGGAGATGGAAAATCATCCATGGAAGAGACTGAGGAGTACCAACCATAGAGAAAAAGGGACAAAACCCCTGGGATAAACGTTTTGTGGTGCTACATTTTCCATAGGTATTGATCACAAACATGTCAGTAAAGAGAGCTATAAAGCAGACAGAATAAAGGACATAAATGTCAGCAAATAGGACAGCAATTAAGGTGCATACAGGGCAAGTGTCTGTCCTGGTTCGGTTTTGGTCATCACAGGGCTCTCAGACCATCACTGTGAGGAGACCCTGGGAGAGCAAGGCTTGTCCATGTGTCCAGCCCTGTCCAAGACCCAGAGTTCAGTCAGTGATGTTGTTGCCTTCAAATTGAAATGGGAAGAAAAAATCTTGGTGAGTTAGAGGCAGAAACTAGGTTTTTGTGGATTGAAAAGAAAACAACATATGAACCTTCTTCAATATACTCCGTGCACAAAACTTGTAAAACCAGAATCTAAAAAAGAAAAATTCTCAAAACTCTTATTAAGAGGAACCTAAAAAGCAGACAAAACAAAAGACTTGTTTCAGTGTTTCCATTTTTTTTTTGTTTTGGGGGGTGTCACACCCTGTTGTGCTCAGGGTTTACTCGTGACTGAGCTCTAGGCAGGTGCCTTAGCCCTGTACTACCTGAACATTAAAAAAGACTTAATCCATATGGGCAAATATAATGACTAACTTATCTTTTCATAAACAACGGAAATAAAAAATCATTACGTCAATGCTTTTATGTGTGAGGGACTAAAGCCAGATTATCTAAAATATGTCCCTTTTGAAAATATCTTTTAATTAAGGTATAAAACTATGAATAAAATGTCATTTAAAGATTTAAAAATGTTTTTTTTCAAGAGGGAGGGAGACAAATTAAATGGATGAAATAAGAATACAAAGGAATAGAGTGGAAAAACTACAATTTTTATACTTCAGAATTCATATTACTGATATCTTCCGAATTGATATTACTGATAAATATATTTATATCATTTTACAATGAAGTGTGCATTCATACAAAGATTTTGATAGTGTATCTTTAACATTTTTATTTCTAGTACTTCAAAACATTAAAATCCCAAATGTCAATCAATAGCCAGTGGATAAATATTTTGCACTAATGAACACAGCACAGTAATACAAAAGAATAAAATAATGACATACAGATAGTTATGAATTAACTTGAGTGTAGTTATCCTAAGGAAATAAAGAAATATAATTTTAAAGAGTATATAATTTAAAAACTATTTATATACTGAAATATTACACAATTTTATTACTATCAACTCAATAAGAAGAAAACTCATCTACAGTATAGAAAACAAATTAGTAATTTCTCCAAGGCCCTGAATTATTCATTAAAATTTCACATAGATAATCTAAAAAAAATAACTAGTTGCATACATATGCACAAACAAAAATGAAAACAGTTGTTTAATTGAATGTTTTATAATATCAACAGTGTAAAACTTTGAAGTTCAAAACTCAAAGGCACATGACCAGCTCTTTGATAAATCAGAAAATAGAATATCCAAACAAAATATTAATAAAAATATTTAATAGCAACATGTATTTTGTAAACAGTATAATTAAGCATAAAAGAGGCACTAATGGCTTCAATATTGTATTATTGTGATTTTACTTCAAACGTCTACCTATATCAAGTTTTCTGATTATCAAATATATTACCAGATCTAGCAGCACTTTTGATTTGCTGGCTTGACTTTTTAATGTTAGTTATTCAAAGGGAATTTTAAACAATGGCCCTTTTTTTGCTTGTTTGCATCTTACAAATACATGTGGCATTAGTACTTTCATGAATGATTTTAAATAGTTTGAGCAGTAATTTCTTTTTAATAGGGGAACTATAAGCATAGCATTATATCTGAATCTACCAATGTTTTTACTAAATATTTAGTGTTATATTCTTTTTTATTATGTATTATTTCCTAAATAAATTTCAGAGCAAAAATAACTAAATTTTTAAATCAACAGTTTAAACATCTCTAGATAAACAAATTGTCTCTTTGACCAACTAATAATGTGCAAATGAATGACTAATTGATTTTGCATATTTAAAAAACTGCTTAACAATTCATGAAGCTTATAGAGTAATTTTGGACATGACCAAAGGAAAAAAGGAAAAGCAGGGAGAAAGTGTGTCTTCACTTTTAAAGTACTGAGAAATAAATTTCCTAGCAAGTAAAAACTAGGAAATTTTTACTGCAATTTTGAGGAGCGTAACAGATTTTCAAGATCAAGTAATAAGAAAATATCTTATTCAAATAGATATTGTTAAAGATTTATTACATCAAAAGATCTTTAATAATAATAGAATCATTTATGCATAAGGCATAGACACTTTTCTAAACATGAATGAGAAAACAAATTTTTATAACATTCTGATGTTGGGGAGATATTTTATTATGTATGCATCTGAAAAATATATGACGTACTGATCTTTCAAGTACAGAGTTTAGAGTGATAAGAAGATTTGTGTTATAAAATAAATTTCTCATTTTACCTCACTGTATCTTCAATGAGTTTATATTCATATCAATACTATGTTCTCTCTAAAAAGTTTTGGATGTATAATTATCCAAATGTTAATGATGGTTATTAATATGTAGTAGAATAATAGAGGGTTTTTCTTGGTATGACTGCCTGTAACTTCCAAATTTAGGGAAATTATTATTTATTACTTTTGTCAAATAGAGCCTCGCAAGAAGTCAGAGGAACCCCCACACCATGAGGGCAGTCATTTTAAATGTCTGGACTACACACCTCGTCAGAGCTCCACGCAAGGAAAAAATGATCTCAAGTCCTGCTCTTCAGAGTCCCACTCTACAGCGAAGCCTCTTTCAAGCCCAGGTATGCCTGATCCATGGGCCAGAGGGATAGCCCAGTGGGTAGGGTGTTTGCCTTGGCGGCCGGCCTTTGCCGGCCAGGGTTCAATCCCGGCATCCCATATGGTCCCCTAAGCACCGCCAGGAGTAATTCCTAAGTGCAGAGTCAAGAGTAACCCCTGAGCGTCGCTGGTTGTGACCCAAAAAGCAAAAAAAAGAAAAAAAAAGGTATGCCTGATTCAGAGACTCGAGGGAAGGAAAAAGAGAAGGAATAAAGGGAGTGAGACAAGGAGTGAGGGTGGGAGGGAAGAAAGAAGGGAGGAAGCTACAAACACAAATTCAGAATTTTATTTCTTTCATTGGTATCTCTGCCATATATTTAAAGAGTAAGTTGTTTAAAATCCATATTTATAATAACATGAATTAATTTTGAAATAAGATTCAATATATTTTAACATCTTTACTAATTTATAGTACATTTTTATAAATTTTCCTATAAGCTTATAGAAATATGAATTTGTCTTCTCTGTCCTATAAGATTGTATTTCATTGTTATTACTATCTGATCATACTCACGTATAACCACGTTGAGTTTGCTGGCCTAGATGAAGTAATAGACGTTTTTTGCTCATGTAACTGCTATGGGTTCTACTGAATTAGTGTACTAGCACTAATGATTAAAGCACCTTTAATAAGTCTCATTCATAACAGTGTCTAGATCTTCTTTTACTTTTAATTATCACTAATTTTCAGTATAATATTTGAAAGTATAGCAGATCATTCATGATTTATATTGTTAAAATGATCTGCCTCGTTATAAATTCTTTGCTTAAAGATACACATGACAACCCTTTAATGTATGTTCTGTAATCTATAGTCAAGAAGGGAAGGAAAAGAGAAAGAGCAAAAGGGAAAGAAATAAAGAACCTGCCATGGAGGCGTGCTGGGAGGGGGGGAGGGAACCGGGGACGTTGGTGGTGGGAGATGGGCACTGGTGGAGGGATGGGTCCTGGAACACTGTATGACCAAAACCCAAATATGAACATTGTTATTGCATATCTTTGCAATTGTATATCTCACAATGGTATAATAACTTACTTAAAAAATAAAAAAATAAATTCTTTGCTTGATAATTGCTCTGGTAAATATAATTTTACATCAATACATTTTTGTTTGAATAGACTAGGAGTTCAATAACTTTAGTAATAATGTCATGATTCAGACTAATTCAGATTGAGCATCTAAAGCATCATGGTAAATTTATGTTTTAAATTTTTTTTTTATATAATAAAATTTTGCAGTGAAACCTTGCATCTTATTCTCAGTTTTAAAAATAGTTTAATACCTTCTTTCAATATTCACCAGTAAAACTATATGGTCCTGATGCTTTATTTTGGAAATTTGTGAATTATTCATTAAAGTTCATTAATAGTTATAGGTGTATTCATATTGACAACACATTTTTGTGTGAATTTTGGCAAGCTGCATCTTCTAAGAAATTGATTTTTTAAAAGTTATCAAATCTGGGACCAGAGGGATGGTCCAGCAGGTAGGGTATTTGACTTGCACACGGCCAGCCCATGCCAGCCCAGGTTCGATCTCCGGCATCCCATATGGTTCCCTGAGCACTGCCAGGAGTGATTCCTGAGTGCAGAGCCGGGAGAAACCCCTGAGCATTGCCGGTGTGACCCAAAAAGAAAAAAAAATCAAATCTGTAGGAACAGTTATTCATAATAATTGTTTCTTATCATTTCAATGTATATGACATCTATACTGATAACTCCTCTCATTTCCAATACTATCAATTCCTTTTTTCACTGATCTCTTTAAGTATACTACATTTAACTGATCTCTTCAAGAAATTTCAAATTTAGTTATCAGTGATTTTTCTAATTCAATTTCTATTTTCAATTTCTGCTACAATTAGGTTTTGTTTTCTTCTGTTTATTTTACAGTTAATTTTCCCTTTTTTATATACCCTTAAGGGGAAAATGGAAGTGTTTTCTTTCCTAGTATATGTACTTAACAGTACACATTTCCTATAATCATTATTATTTTCTACAAATATTAATGATCTCTTTTTCATATTTATTTGACTATACTCAATAAAAATATTTAAAAATTTTTCTGAGATATGATCTTTGGTCTATGTTTAATTATATTTGTATTATTTGATATGCAAATATTTGGGTCTCTATTATTTAATCTGGTTAGTTCTTCTGTCTTGGAAACATACATTTTATGAGTTCTAATCTTAGATTTTAGAAAAATAGGTTTTATGAGTTCTAATCTTAAAATTTAATTGTATTTTGTAGAATAGAATATGCTCTATATTGTGAATACTCTGAATATTCTATGTAAGCTTAAAAAATATATTCTGCACTTGTTGGTTAAAGTAATCCATAGATGTCAAGTAAGTCCAACTGATTGATGGTGCTGTTGAGTAAAGCTATGTTTTCACTGATTCTCTGCCAGCTGGATCTGTTCATTTCTAAGAAAGGATTTAGAAGTCTTCAACTATGATGGAGGATTCATCCATTTCTCCTTGCAGTTCTATCAATCTTTGCCTCGTGTAATTTGACAATCTGTGTTTAGGTGCATATACATTAAGAATTGTTATGTGTTCCTGGAGAATTGACCCTTAATCATTACAATGTCAATGTGTGATTCCTGTCAAGAAGAAATAAAGAAGTATGAAATTACTTTCCTACTTTATAGAGATTTTACCTAAACAAAGTATATGAAGCAATACATTTCAAAATAAATAAACTGTATCACTCACAATGCAAGGCAGTAATCTTCTGAAGAAAAATGAAATTCCAAGGGAAGTTCAGAAAATTCTCTAGTTTACTTCCAGTAAATCATCAAATCAAAGAATATGATGAAGCAAAAGAGAGCTATCTAGGACTAGTGTAAATTCTTTGCATGTGAAAGCCTAGATTTAGTCCCGGACACAGCAGGGACCCTCGTCACCTCTACTGGTGACCCAGTCTACTTATCCTTGTTGATCTGTCTCCCAAACAAATATAAAGAATAAAACCCATGTTATGATAAGGTACAACATTCTCTTATTGCTGAAGAAAAAAAATACTTAATATAGGCAAGTGACAAAAAGATACTATACTAAAAAGAACAGAGAATGAAAGATTTCTTGTCAGTTATAATGAAATTTGAAAGACATATTAAAAGACTAAGCACAAAAATATTTTACATAGAAATATTTATCAAGGAAAATTATTTTACAAAATGAAAGAAAACTTGTCACCTATTTCTACCAAGAGCACCACATGAAATATACTTGCAATGAAACAAATGCAGTCAAATTTCAAAATTTAAAAACCTGAAATTGCAAAGCAACAAAAGAATTTGATTCTTAAGAAAGTGAAAACTATCTATACTAATTTCTTAGAGCTATTCTTAACAATGCACTACAAACTAGATTGCTTAAAAGCAAGAGAGATTTATTTTCTCATTGTTTTGAGCAGAGAGGTCTGAAATCAAGGTGATGAAAGAGTCATGTTGTCTTTAGAGTCTCCTTAATTGTCTCTTTTAGTGTCTGGTAGCTCGCTGCATTTTTTGGTTTGTGGCAGTCTAACATTGATATCTGCCTCAGCCATTATTTGGCCACAATTTCATTGTACCTGTCACTTTTTGTCCTCCCTTGCTAGTTAATGTGCATTAATTAAATAATCAAATTAATTAATTGCATCATACTCCAATATGATCATATCTTCATTTGATTAAATCTGCAGGGACTGTTTTTCCAAATAAAGTCATTTACGTATACATTTAGGTACTCAGCATATATTTCTGAGGAATTTTATTCAACCCAAACCACCTTACATGACTACATAAAATCCATGGATTGTTTCATATAGGTTTTTTTCTTTTTGATTCACACATGGTGATACTCCAGGGGTTACTCCATGTTCTTTATTCAGAAATTATTCCTAGTGGTGCTAAGGGATGCTGGGCATTGAACAGGGATCAGTCATGTGCAAGGTAGATGCCTTCCCAACATACTATTGCTTTGGCCTGTTTCATGAATAACATTAAAGAAAAATTGAATATCAAAGAAATAGGAAATAGCAAATGTAATATTTTATTTACTTTTAACAATCTGTCCTTTAAAATTTGTCAAAATTTATGAAGTTTTAAAATAATATTAAAGATTCGACAGGTCATGGGAGGGGTAGAATCAGGGAACACTGGTGTTGGGAAATGGGCACTGGTGGAGGGATGAGTGCTGGCTGAAACCAGCCAGCACTGTGTGACTGAAACCCAAACATGATCATCTGTGTAATTGTATATCTCACAGTGGTGTAATAAAAAACATTTTAACATTTTCATAGATTTTTAGGTTAATGGTAGTTTTCAAAACAGGCTAGTTAGAACTCAGATATAAAGGTAGTTCACAATTTTCTGACACTTAGATGGGTATTTATCACTGATATCGAGGGCAGAACAAGATTCAGAAGTAAGAACTAGATTCTAATATAATTTATAAGAACTGATTAGCAGTAATTGAGAGAAAGTCATATACACATTTTCTTTCAAGTTTCCTCAAGAAGTGCAAACAGTTAACTACTGATTGAGAACCAGAATTTGCTTTTGCCTCTGGACTTGAAAAAGACTATGGATGCCTTTAGTCGAGTGTAGGAAACATTCTTGACATGGTTCCTAAACTGATACCAAGCAGTCTTTTTGTCTGATTAGGTGAAGCAGTCTTGCCTTAAATCTTACCAACTGCAGATAGACAGTGGGTGGCCAGGGATAGAGAGAGGATACCGATGACATTCTTCAAAGAAATTGACCAAACGCTCCTGAAATTTGTATGGAATAATAAAACCCCAAGGATAGCTAAAGCAATCCTCGGGAAAAAAGAAGATGGGAGGCATCATCTTTCCCAACTTCACACTGTACTGCAAGGCAGTAGTAATTAAAACAGCATGGTATTGGAATAAAAACAGACCTGTGGACCTATGGAATAGAATTGAGTATCCTGACACCCAACCTCAAACACATGATCATTTAATCTTTGATAAAGGTGCAATGAGTCTAAAATGGAGTAAGGAAAGCCTCTTCAACAAGTGGTGTTGGGAAAACTGGGCAGCAACATGTAAAAAATGAATTTGGACCTGTGTCTAACACCATGCACAAAAATCAGATCAAAATGGATTAAAGATCTCAATATCAGACTTGAATCCATAAAGTACATTGAAGAAAATATAGGAAAAACCCTCCACGACATTGAAGCTAAAGGCATCTTCAAAGGTAAAACATCACTAACAAAGCAACTAGAAGAAAAGATAAACATATGGGACTACATGAAACTAAAAAGCTTCTACACCTCAAAAGAAACAGTGACTAAGATACAAAAGCAGTCCACAGAATGGGAAAGAATATTCACCCAATACCCATCTGATAAGGGGTTAATATCCAGGATATATCAGGCACTGGTAGAACTTTACAAGAAGAAAACAAACAACCCCATCAAAAATGGGGAGAAGAAATGAACAGAAACTTCAGCAAGGAAGAAATTCGAATGGCCAAAAAAACATATGAAAAATGCTCATCATCACTAATCATCAGAGAGATGCAAATCAAAACAACAATGAGATACCACTTTACACCACAGAGACTGGCACATATTCAAAAGAGCAAGAACAACAAGTGCTGGTGTGGATGTGGGGAAAAGGGGACACTCATCCATTGTTGGTGGGAATTCCGGCTGGTACAGCCTTTCTGAAAACAATATGGACTTTCCTCCAAAGACTAGAAATTGAACTCCCATTTGACCCAGCCATACCACTCCTGGGAATCTACTCTGGGAAACCAAAAAAATACGCAGCGGAAACACCATCCCTACTTTTATGTTCATAGCAGCATTATTCACAATAGCCAGAATCTGCAAGCAACCAGAGTGCCCGAAAATCGATGACTGGATAAAGAAGCTTTGGTACATCTACACAATGGAATACTATGCAGCTGTTAGGAAAAATGAAGTTATAAAATTTGCCTATAAATGGATGGACATGGAGAAGATTATGTTGAGCAAAATTAGCCAGAAGGAGAGAGACAGATACAGAATGACTGCATTTATTTGCATGGCATAAATATATAGGTACATATTATGATACCAATATCCAAGGTCAAGTGAAACATATATCAGGAGGTCTTGTCAAAGGTGGAAATTATCACAAACGTGTGGGAGTCAGAGTTTAGGTAAGACAGAAAATGGAACAGGGTGCTAATAATAGTCGAGGGTACTAATGCCAACCTAGAACTGAGCATTAAATAGAGGCAAAGGGATACACATGACAACCTTTTAATGTATGTTCTGTAATCCATAGTCTGGAAGGGAAGGAAAAGAGAAAGAGAGAGAAAGGGAAAGAAATAAAGAATCTGCCATGGAGCAGGGCTGGGGAAGGGGGAGGGAACCGGGGATGTTGGTGGTGGGAGATGGGCACTGGTGGAGGGACGGGTGCTGAAACACTGTATGACCAAAACCCAAACATGAATTTTTAATTGTATATCTTTTTATTTTTATATCTCACGGTGGTATAATAAAATACTTAAAAAAAAAGAAAGGGTAGAATGGCTGAAGATGTCTCTCTCACACCAGGCAAGTCAAAGACTGAGGCTGAATGAAACAGGGCAACAGATTGACCCCTAACCCCAGGACAAGTCTAGCACCAACTAATTAACCAACAATAGCATTCTGATACAGCAAAGGGGCAAGTACTAAAGAAAAAGTCGCTCTAAAACATATATAAACCAAACAATGTTGAGAATGAGACATGAACACGAGGAAATATTTCTGGACCTAGTTCTTTCCCTAAGTACAAAGTCATAGAAATGCAGGTCTGAAAGATCACTATGGGCTAGAGCCATAGCACAGTAGGTAAGATACTTGTCTTGCCTGTTGACCAATCAGGTTTGACTTCCAGTACCTCAGATGGTCCCCTATGCCATGAGCACTGTTGCTGGGTGGGCCCAAAATCAAAATAAATAAATGAGAATGAAAATTTTAGTACACTGATGAGCACTAAAATAGTAAGCCCAAATCATTTTCTATACTGGTTGAAACAAGTGTCTGTACAAGTAACCTAAATGAGAAGTTTCTATACAAGTAACCTACATGAGGGAGATTAAAAAAAACTGTTTCAACCTCTACTATCTTTGTTTTCTATGCAATTTTAGTGAAAATAAAATTAAAAGCATTATGAAGAAATGAAGCAATCACAGTTTCAGAGAGGAATCAGATGATGGAGCAATTTCTGGAGAAAATCAAAAGAATTATTATTATTTTAATAATGAATATAGTTGTAAGGACTGCATAACTAACAGCTGGAAAAGCTAAAAAAAAAAAAAAGAAAAATAAAAAAATTCTGGAAATAAAGTATTTATATATGATATTAACAAAATACTTAAATTTTCTTTGAAGTTTGTGAACTTGAACAATCATACATAATAAATATATAGTTGCTAATAAACTTCTATTTATAGTAACTTCATAATTATATTTTGATTTTTTTCTGTTTTATTATGTATTCAGGTGCCAAATCATGTCTGCTTTTCATTTATTCATGTAAGTATGTTTTATAGGTATGCATTTTGTATATGTGGTTATATGATAGATTCTTACTGTTTTATCTTTTGTATTCCTTAAGTACTTATAGCTAAAAATGAATATAGTTAGAAAGAAATTGTCTTAAATCCATAACCATTCTGCCACTTTTTAGGCAAGTTCTCTCAGATAAATGTTGTAACTTCACTGAAATTACTGTTTTTAGTGAACTGCCATTTGGGAGAAATATATAGTGTCCAATACAAGTGGTATAAATTGAATGTTTATAAAGTCTTTAGCTTAGGGTTTAGAATATTCAAAATGTTTTTTTCATAAATACTAAGAATTTACTTTCATATGTAATAGGTACTTTCTAAATCATAAGTTTACACAGATATTTTTGTTTTTAACATATAGTCCATGTAACTAAGGTAGTCAAATTATTTAATAAAACCAGCATAGCTATATACTTGTTATTTTTCTCAAAAAATACTTAGCAGTCATTTTATTACTTTCACTATTTTCTGTGCTATCAAATATTATGTGCAAGATGCTGCATATGGTTTTAGTGAATGTTTATTTTAACCTCCATATTTCAGTTTGAAACCTCTACTAACTCACAGTGATATTTTCCTGGCAAGCAAATATTTCCAGTGATGACAAGATCTGCTTTAACCTGTATAAAAAGCACATAGCATAAACTATTTCCCAGAACTAAATTTAGTGGCTCTGAAATCATAAGGTCTACCTGGTATATGGGTCATATGCCACTTATAGCCACAATCAATTTTCCTATGCAGTGTATTAGTAATAACCAGTATGAATTCCAATACATTCTGAATTCTGTACCCCTAGCTATAGAGTTTCTCTCACCTATAATATATGTAAGAACATCCTTTTTGTTATTTAATTATGAAATGATAAGCAGTACCCTTTTTTACAAAGAACTTCACGGCCATTAGTTTCTTTTTGATTCATGTTTCTTCAGAGTACATGCTATTTTACTTCATAGACTCTTTATATTTGATTAATGGCATCTTTCATCAATATCGCTGTATTTCCTAGATCATTTCTTCTGATCGTCATGCTCTATAGGAGGTCAGAGCACATAATGCTCTTTCCAATACAATTTTACTTGTTCCTCTAGTAAGTATTTTGCATTAGATCACATATTAATGATGATTATCTTGAGCAGGAAGGCATTCACAGTAATATACCTGTGGTTTATCAGAAATATTTATCTCAGGAAATACTGAGTATCACAAATATTTTAAAATCTAGTAAACTAATAATAGTTTAGCAAACATTTTCACACACAGCACACTGACCAAATTAAGTATTCTCAAAGCTTTATCTCTTGATAAACTTTACGGAAAGTTGTTAGTGGATTCAATTTTTTCTGGAGAACAAATTGTATTTGATTTATTTTGCATGAATACATTATATTTATGATGTATAAATATATACCCAAGTGTATATATATTTTATATGAAAATATGCACAGATGTAAATAAGATCTATTTACATCTTCGAGATAGATCTTCATGTATACCATGAGAAAAACCCCTACGCTACATTATCCAGCTGAATCACTTCCAAATTCAGAGTGGTAGAAGTTATTTGAACTTATAAATGTTGATTGTTTCATATCATCACATTTTGAATTAATTTGTTATGCAGCAGATGACAAGACTTCATGGTCAACACACCCATACTCCACCACTGACATCAGGCATTTCTCTAATATGAAATAAAAACAGTTAATAGAATTTTAGCTAAAAGGCTTGGCCTTATTCAGCTTTCAAATTTAACCACCGATAATTTTGCCAGCACTAAGCCATATTAGATCCATGCTTGAACAACCTAATTCACTCAGCATTCACCCTGTAGTGGCGAGTAAAATAGATTGTTTTGATACAATCCTAGTCATACTACGTTACTTGTTTCATTTGGACAAAACCTGCTTCATCAATCACCCAATATATAATTTTTTCCTAACAGGAGGTAACATATCAAATTGACTTTTATATCACAAGAATTTTTTTTCCTCATCTGCTATTTTGAAGCAACTATATATAAACATAATAAATGCAGTCTTTTTATTTGATCCTCAATAGGTTTTACAACAATAACTATATATCATTTAATTCTGTATCCCCATAACTTACAACAAATAATTTTATTTTTTAAATTTAATTTTGCTTCCTTCTTTATTTCTGTATACTTTGCACATTCAGTCAAACATAGTCTTTGAGTTCCTGGGCTCCTTGTGAATTTATACAGTGAAGTAAAACAAGCAATGAACACTTACATTATTTTAACAAATGCATCATTTTGTATTTGGAAGAATAAGACAGAAAAAAGACACTAGATAGAGGCCACTGTTAAGGAAAAATAGTATAAGAAAAATGCATTTTCTTTCTTCTGAGGAAAACTAAACTTCTCTGAGAAGAAATTTAAGCAGATTTCTGAGAAAAGGAAGTGGTTCATACATATGGAAAGCTAAATATCAAGGCGGATACTACAGTTGCAGTGTAAGGAATCCTTCTAATGAGTGTGAAAATAATTCCTTGATTAAGCTAACTTGTAGATCAAGTGCTATATAGACACACCGATCTTGACAGGTTCTGAGGAGTTTCACTCCTGGGGAAGGTTGAGACTGTTGGTGTCTGATTTATAGTATAACTTTCAACTTTGGAGACTTGTTATGATGGAAAATGTTTCCTATATGAATTTGTAGGGTTTATGAAATCAGAGTTAAAGGTTTGAAATGAGCTTCAGAGAATAAATTGTTGTTTTATAAATCCACTTGAGTGACCTATCATTCTGAGAAAGTAACTCTTATCTTTGATTAGAGCCAAGTTGATTAACTTATTTTTCAGGTCTAAAGCTTGGGGAAAAAAAAAGTGATTTTTCTTCCACAGCAAGAATTCCTGGATAGTATAATCATATTTAAGAGGCAGCCATCACTTTGTGTTCTTTGAAATGGTATAGTTTTAGTCTAGATGCTTTCTTGTTTTAGTCTAACATAAATTGGAAAGTGAAAGTAGTAAATTCTATATATTAGCAGGTAGAGCAGTGTTTCTTACGTTTTTTCTACTCATGATCATTTTTAATCCAAGAAATATAACATGATGAAGAGCTACCTAAAGTATTTAGATTCATTATACAACTTGGACTTTGGGAAAAAAAAATGGTCGTTACACCTACAGAAAAATGAAGAGACCTTAAAATTATAAGGAAAATATCTCATGATCTCTTTAGCATAATTTCTTTTTTTAATTAATTTTTGCCATAGAGATAAATTCCTTGATTTCATAACCCTTGATTATTTTTTCTACTCTTTGTGACAAAATTGGATATTTATTTTTTAGACGTTCCAATATAGGAATCAAAAATCAAAAAAAAAAAAAAAAATCAAACTGAATCTCCCATTAAATAAGAAGAGTTCAAAATTTTTTGAATGCTTACAGTAGCTTGGCTGAATTTATTATAAAAGAGCAGACACTTATGGATATTATTAAATTGATTCAATTTAATTTTATATAAATATATTTGGGGAATCAATTTCAAGTATTTTGCAGGTGTTTTCTTTCTGCTTTTTACTGTTAATCAGGAAATTAATTATTAAAAGTCAGAAAATAATAGATTCTTTAAACTTTTCAAAGGCATGTTACACTTAACTTCAAGTACAATTAAATAAACTGTTTTCATGACAACATAAACTATCTCAGTACCATACTTAACGTGTAGTCTCTAAACGAATCTGTTGATGACTGGAGAAGACAGGAAACCTGCTGTTTCACATGATTGCTCTAACTTAAAGGGTTGGAAACCTTTCACATTTGTGCAGATGGTGACACACTAGGATATTTGCATTGGAATTCAGCCTCTGGCAATAGCTCAGTACCCCTCTGACTTTACTCCTTATTTGGAGCTATTGCTAATATATCTGGCCAATAGCAGAAGCATGATCAATATCCATCTTGGAGCTCTCAAAGATATCGTGACCTCCAAATCACTCTATTCCATCTGTTATAAACTTTATAATTATAAATCCCCCAAAGTGTGAATTGAAAATATTTTAATACAACTGTAGATTATCATAATATCTGAAGCATTAAAAACTTTCGTGTTTCATCAAGTTGCTTACTTATGAAGAAGCTATTCTGATCATGGCAATGTCAAAATCACAATAATGAGAATTGTTTCAAGTTAAAATTTCTCTTTTCTCTCTCTCTCTCAGATAAGTATATATACATAATTCTGAGCACACAATGCAGAGCAATTGTTATATGAGCAATCATATAAATCTAAAAGTTATATGAGCATTCATATAACTCTTCAAACCTGAAGAGTTTGTAGAGATATTCTACAAAAAATTCAAGCAAATAAACAAATGAAAACTGCACCAAGAATAGATTATCATTCATTTTAAATGAACAATACAAAACTTCATGGATAGTTAATAGATTAGTGGATTAATAGCCCTAAACTTCGTTTTTAGGAAGCTCCAAACATTTCTCTAAAGAACAGAACAAAATTCTCAAAATGCGGTATTGAGTATAATGCTTACAATGGTGCACATTATTGCTCTCTACTAGGTTCAGAAAGGTATGTTTACTCCTAGCTTGCTGAGGTATTTTTAAAATTTTCAATAATAAATTAACATCTTATTTCTATTAGTTAAAACCAATAAGCAATCAATAATTATAAACTGACTTTTGACTTATTTTATAATTCCATTTCTATTTGTTAAAGTGTAGGCAAGAATTTCACTTCCATTATTATTTTTCTTTTTCCTTTTAAAAATTTATTTTTGATTAAGTTAACAGTAATTAACAAGTGTAAAGTATTATTATATTTTAGAGATACAATGTTGCTACACTCTTCCCATTGTGAAAATGCAAATATCACTTCACTGCAATTCACTGGATCCTCTGACTCCCCACTCATCACAGGATCATTAGTTCTGTTGTTGTCAGAGCCTGTGTTTTCACTGATCATTGTCAATATATTAATTGTTCTTGATAAAGCATATGTGAGTGAGGTGATTTTGTAATCATTTTTCTCTGTGTGTTTTATTTCACTAAGTATGATACTGTCCAATCCCATTCTCACTGTTAGCAAACTACTTCCCCTCTTCCAACAGTCAAGCAATATTGTAATGTGCACATATACCACATCTTATTTATCCTCTATCATTAAACACTTGTGCTATTTTCAAATATTTTAAATTATAAATAGTGCTGTAATGAAATATTTGTGTGTATAGAGCTTTTCAAATTAGTGTTTTGATGATCTTTGTTTCAATACCTAGGTGTGTAATTACTGGATCATATAGTAGTTCTATTTTTTAAAAACTTTTGTTTTTTGAAATTTCAATCTTATTTTGCATAGAGGCTAAAACAGTTTGCATTCCACAATAAGTAAATGAGAATTCTTTTTCTTATTAGACCCTTTCATCCAATGTTATTCCTGAACTTTTTTTTAAATTTTTTATTATACCACAGTGAAACATACAATTACAAAGGTGATCATAATTGGTTATTGGTAATACAGTATACCAGCACCCATCCCTCCACCAGTGCCCCATTTCCACCACCAATGTACCCCACCCCTCCTACCCACCCCCATGCTGCCTTAATAGCAGGTACCCCAGTTTCCTCTCTTTCTCTCTCTCTCTCTCTCTGTCTCTGCATCTCTCTGCCTCTTATTTTACACATTGTGGCTAGCCCTGCAGGTATTTAGAGTTTATCACTTAAGTCTCTTTGTGTATATTCAATGGTGAGTATTATTATTCCTGAACTTTTTAATACAGGTCAGTCTCATTAACATGAGGTAGTATTTTATTTCTTTGATTTTTATTCCCCTGATGGTCAGTGGTTCTTTCCTAAATTTTTTTCCTGTGTCTGTTGATTATCTATATATATTTTAGGTCAGTGTCTTTTCTACTTTTCTCTTATATTCTATAACTGATAGAGACATTCATTTTATTATTTTCACTCACTGAGCTTGGTTTGATTATATGTGACATCCATGTGATTCATTCTAAAGATGAATCTTTGAAATCAACCCCATTGGAAATCTCTGAGGACTTGGGCTGTATATTCTTTTCTTCCATGCAGATTCTCACCGATTACATGTATGAGTAAATGTATGAGTGAATGTCATGTGATCTATAAAAAGTAGACTTGTCATGTGTTCATATATCCATTGCATGTTTCAGGGTATAAAGGTGGGCCTGCTTAAATGATGAAGGTCAAGCATCAAGGCTACCAGAACCTGGTCATAAAGTAGGATAGTTTTCCTCTCACCCCCCAAAAGGCCCTGGGGTTAACATTACTTGAAAGGTTCAATGAGATATCAGAGGGTCTGAAATGTGAAGATAGGTTTTTTTGTAGTGCAGAAATGATACTTGAATTCAAAGAATGTGCACACTACTAATCCAATAAAGTAATGAGAAAGTCTACAGTGAAAAACTATATTAAAATTTTTGTCAACTTCATAATATAAAACATAACATAAAGATGAATTACATCCTATGCCATTTTTAAAGTTTTAAATATTTACCTAATGCCCCCAGTAATATATATCACTTGTTGATATACTGAGTGATTAGTTCTTGATTTACCTTTAAATATGCTAGTACTACAATAGAGAGCTAACACTGTGTGTAAAGTGCTTTCTTTGCATGTAGCCGATCTGAATTTGAACCCTGGTGCCACATGTAGTACCCCAAAGGGCGAAGCCAGGAGGGACCTCAGAACATTGACAGTGTGGTCCAGAGCCCCACCTCTCAGAAAGTATTTTAGAAATGTGTAGTTTAAGTGAATAGACATTAAAGCATAGTGATTTTTTTTAAAGTTAAGATAACTAAAAATATTTAAATTTAAAATTCCATTTATTCAATTTTATGGCGGTATTTCAATGCTTGTTTGCCACATGTTCCTGACAATTAGCATATTAGACATAAGAGGTATAAGCAGTTCTTAAAAGTATTTTGAAATGTTTCTTTTATGAGTTAAGCACACCAATAATAATGGTAAAAAATAAACCTCAAGAAGAATCTTTGTGAATTTTCACAAAAAAATGAAAATCATAAAATGAGTATAAGAGAACCTGAGTACAAGTGCTTTTCAATCATACATGGGAATAATCAAGAAATTGTGAATAAAAACACATGAACTAAGTTAAAGCATACAATTGCCAAAACATTCTTTCCCTGGTCTTAAAAATTAATCAATGTTCTTCTTTATCAATAAGAGGTGGATGCTAAGAAACCTCAGTCATCTACATGTACTTGAAATTTTTGCAGTTACACAACTACTTAGGTATAAATAAGCAAATCATCTATTTCACTTTAAAAATGTAACGCTATGATCAAAGAAGAATTGCAAGTTTCTCAAAGATGTCATAGTATAGAAATTTTACAAAGCCTATAGTGGTAGAACACATCAATTTCCAGCTTAGCCTGAGAATGACCTTTGTGAAATGTAACCATGCAAAATTCTTTTTCTTTATATATGATGCCTTGAGTGATAAATAAAACTTTCTCTTCCATATGATACAACAAGCAAACTTACTTTCATTGTTTATACCAGAATCCAACATATATGACTATGTAAGGATGTTAGCTTAACTTAAATATAGAAAGTAATGAACAGAAACTAATCATTTTCAAATGTAATTTATACAGATGTTATATTTAAGTAATTGTGCTTCATTTATAATGTATTATTTTTCTTAAAAATAATTTACTTTTTAAATAAAGGCAAACAACAAAAATGTGATGAGAAGTCAAGCAAGATTTGACTTCTCATAAGACATAGGAGGCCCCTGGCAATGAATTCAGGAAGTAATAAAACCAGATATGAGCTAAAGCAGGTTTTGATTCACCAATCCAAAGCAGCTCCAAATATATGAAGGCTGGATCCCCTTTGGAAAGAAGGAACAGAAGCCTAATAAGATTAAATGATGCCAGTGCCAGCTCAGAGAAGGGTACACCTTCTAAGAAGAGGGGAATCTTGAGCATGAATAGAAGATCCTAAAATAAGAATTTGAATGACCATCAAAAGTTTGAAATATTTTTCCCTTGATAATATGATAGCAAAGGAAATTTCTTTCTTTTAACTTTACTTCACGGTGTTCTAGTCTCTCTGAGAAGGCCACAAACTTTCTCAATTGTTTCTCTCTCTGGGTCACTCTCTTTCCCTCTCTTTTTTTTCTCTCTCCTTTCTGTATCTCTCCTCAAATATCTCAAAAAACGATGTCACTATTAATCTTCTCTAGATTTTTTTTATTTGCATGTGAGTGTAGATAACAATCCTTGATAAAACTGGCCAGAGGTTAAGAGGAATCTTTTGTTTTGACAACAAATAGCAGCCTAAGGCCTGCTCCAGCCTAAGGCCATGACTCCTGAAAATTCAAAATGGTGGTGGGAATCAACTCCTGTGCCATGCCAACCAAATGGATTTCAGATGCATTTTAAGGACTTCTTGTGAGGCTTCTGAGCTTCTAGTGTCTGACATGCAGCTGCTAGAAGGTAGGTTATCACTAGTGCAAATTCTGCCCTTTCACCCCAGGCACTTTCTTGGGGAGTCAGCCATGAGGCAGCAGTTGAAAAGTCTTACTCTGTGGGGCTGCTACCTCCTTGGATCCCACATATCACTCCTTGAGAACTATTTGAAAAATGCATTGATCATTCTAAGGTCATTATTTAACTTGTAATTCTCTAATTAAAAAATATGATTTTAATAATAAATTAAACAATTATTTGATAATATTGCATGATAACATATAAGGTTTATTTTATAGTCATAATATTTATAATATTTATTTCATCTTATTTCATGTAACCTTGAAATATACATCAATGTCCACATAAATGTGGATACTTATTCACAATGGTCCTCCATGTACTACAAACATCTATTACACAATTATGGATAAGGAATATTTTGTGGGTAGGATGATAGCACAATAAGTAGAGCATAT
>JAJIBD010003572.1:0-162475 GCA_021461705.1 Cryptotis parvus
AAAAAATAAAAACATTTTATGGATTGGTAATCAACATTGTCAAAATGGTAATACTCCCTAGAGCTCTGTACAGATTCAATGCAGTCCCTATAAGGATACCGATGACATTCTTTCAAAGAAATTGACCAAACGCCTCCTGAAATTTGTATGGAACAATAAACCCCCAAGGATAGCTAAAGCAATCCTCGGGAAAAAAGAAGATGGGAGGCATCACCTTTCCCAACTTCAAACTGTACTACAAGGCAGTAGTAATTAAAACAGCATGGTATTGGAATAAAAACAGACCTGTGGACCTATGGAATAGAATAGAGTATCCTGACACCCAACCTCAAACACATGATCATTTAATCTTTGATAAAGGTGCAATGAGTCTAAAATGGAGTAAGGAAAGCCTCTTCAACAAGTGGTGTTGGGAAAACTGGGCAGCAACGTGTAAAAAATGAATTTGGACCTGTGTCTAACACCATGCACAAAAATCAGATCAAAATGGACTAAAGATCTCAATATCAGACTTGAATCCATAAAGTACATTGAAGAAAATATAGGAAAAACCCTCCACGACATTGAAGCTAAAGGCATCTTCAAAGGTGAAACATCACTAACAAAGCAACTAGGAAGAAAAGATAAACATATGGGACTACATGAAACTGAAAAGCTTCTGCACCTCAAAAGAAACAGTGACTAAGATACAAAAGCAGTCCACAGAATGGGAAAGAATATTCACCCAATACCCATCTGATAAGGGGTTAATATCCAGGATATATCAGGCACTGGTAGAACTTTACAAGAAGAAAAAAAACAACCCCATCAAAAAATGGGGACAAGAAATGAACAGAAACTTCAGCAAGGGAAGAAATTCGAATGGCCAAAAAACATATGAAAAAAATGCTCATCATCACTAATCATCAGAGAGATGCAAATCAAAACAACAATGAGATACCACTTTACACCACAGAGACTGGCACATATTCAAAAGAGCAAGAACAACAAGTGCTGGCGTGGATGTGGGGAAAAGGGGACACTCATCCATTGTTGGTGGGAATGCCGGGCTGGTACAGCCTTTCTGGAAAACAATATGGACTTTCCTCCAAAGACTAGAAATTGAACTCCCATTTGACCCAGCCATACCACTCCTGGGAATCTACTCTGGGAAACCAAAAAATACGCAGCGGAAACACCATCCCTACTTTTATGTTCATAGCAGCATTATTCACAATAGCCAGAATCTGGAAGCAAACAGAGTGCCCGAAAAATCGATGACTGGATAAAGAAGCTTTGGTACATCTACACAATGGAATACTATGCAGCTGTTAGGAAAAATGAAGTTATAAAATTTGCCTATAAATGGATGGACATGGAGAAGATTATGTTGAGTGAAATTAGCCAGAAGGAGAGAGACAGATACAGAATGACTGCATTTATTTGCATGGCATAAATATATATGTACATATTATGATACCAATATCCAAGGTCAAGTGAAACATATATCAGGAGGTCTTGTCAAAGGTGGAGATTATCACAAACGTGTGGGAGTCAGAGTTTAGGTAAGACAGAAAAATGGAACAGGGGGCTAACAATAGTCGAGGGTACTAATGCCAACCTAGAACTGAGCATTAAATAGAGGCAAAAGGATACAAATGACAACCTTTTAATGTATGTTCTGTAATCCATAGTCTGGAAGGGAAGGAAAAGAGAAAGAGAGAGAAAGGGAAAAAAATAAAGAACCTGCCATGGAGCAGGGCTGGGGAAGGGGAGGGAACCGGGGATGTTGGTGGTGGGAGATGGGCACTGGTGGAGGGACGGGTGCTGAAACACTGTATGACCAAAACCCAAACATGAACTTTTTTAATTGTATATCTTTTTTATTTGTATATCTCACGGTGGTATAATAAAATACTTAAAAAAAAAAAAAAGAAAAATATGAATTTTAAAGCATTGCATATATTGTATATTAATTTGAATCTTTTCTAATTCATAGAATGTCTCAATTAGAAGCTTTTCATCAAATAGGAAATGAGTGCAATCATTCATTTGCAGGACAGAAAAAAATAACCAGTCTGAGAATAATATTCAAAGATTATATGGGACCAGAGTTATAGTACAACGACATGTGTGTTTGTCTTGCATGCAGCCCGACCAGGGTTTGATCCTCAGCCATCCTATATGTTCTCCCAGCATTTCCAGGAGTAATTCCTGAGTGCATGGTCAGGAGTACCTCTGAGCATCACTGGGTGTGACACTTCCCAAAAAAAAAGATAAAAAAAAAAAAGACTAATTGTTTTAATCAATATTTTGCATTATATAGTAACAAAATTTTATTAAATGTTATATAAAAATTCTCTTGCCTAAAATATATTATCATCATATTTTTTAAATGAAATATTTCATGCTCCTTAAAAATCAAAGTTATAACAAATTTTAGTAGCTAGATTCATACTCAATAATATATTCATTTATAATAATTGGTCATAACAGCTAATCTTACTTTTTGATTTCATGCAATCAGAAAGTACACTCAAAAAAGTAAGATGTTGTTTAGTTGAGGTATCGGTATCACTATCACTATCTTCCCCGTTAATCATCTATTTGCTAGAGCGGGCACTGGTAATATCTCCATAAGCCCTGTCTCATGCTAGTAGAACCCAAAGGCATCCGCTTGCTCCAGGAACATAAAGAGCCTCAAACAATTATATTAGGTCACGGGAATGACCAAATATAAATGTTACTGGTAATTGGCATATCAAATACTACACGAGCAGCTTGCCAGGCTTGCCGTGTGGGTGGCATAATGTTGTAGTCACCTCTAAATAAAGCATTTATTGTTGAGCCGAGCTGTGATAGTCTGGTCTGCTGGGTGGAGTTGTGGACGAGAGGGAAGTCTGGATGTGGAAAATGGCAGGCCCCATGGAGTAGAGGAGGGTGGTCTGGCTTGTTGTGAGGCTCTCCTGGGGTGGCAGGCCAGGGCTAGAACCCGCCATGCCTCCCAGGCACCTCACGAGCAGCTGGGCACAGGGGAGAGCTACTAGCAGCTCTGCCCCATGTCTGAGAGTCTCTGGTTCAGCATACCTGGGCCAGATTGAAAAAAAAAAAACTGCTGCAGGGTGGCTGTCGATGATCTGGGCTGTGATAGCCTTGTCTGCTGGGTGGAGCTGTGACAAGAGGGAAATCCGGATGTAAAAAATGGTGGGACCCATGGAGTAGGAGAGGGTGTTCTGGCTTGTTGTGAGGCTCTGCTGGGGTGGCAAGCCAGGGCTAGAACCCGCCATGCCTCCCCGGGAGCCTCACGAGCAGCTGGGCACAGGGAGACCATTAGCAGCTCTGCCCCATGTCTGAGAGTCTCTGGTTCAGCATATTAGGCCAGATTGAAAAAAAAAAAAACTGCTGCAGGATGGCTGTCAATGATCCTGGCTGTGATAGTCTGGTCTGCTGGGTGGAGTCGTGACGAGAGGGAAGTCCAGATGTGGAAATGGTGGGTCCCATGGAGTAGGGGAGGGTGGTCTGGCTTGTTGTGAGGCACTGCTGGGGTGGCAGGCCAGGGGCTAGAACCCGCCATGCCTCCTGGGCGCCTCACGAG
Source organism: Cryptotis parvus (assembly GCA_021461705.1). Taxonomy (NCBI): domain Eukaryota; kingdom Metazoa; phylum Chordata; class Mammalia; order Eulipotyphla; family Soricidae; genus Cryptotis; species Cryptotis parvus. Next base: position 3,575 of record JAJIBD010003572.1, read on the forward strand.
CAGCTGAGCACAGGGAGAGCAAGGAGCAGCTCTGCCCCATGTCTGAGAGTCTCTGGTTCAGCATACTTGGGCAGGATAGAAAAAAACTGCTGCAAGGTGGGTGTCCGGGCTGTGATAGTCTGGTCTGCTGGGTGGAGTTGTGACTAGAGGGAAGTCCGCTGGGGTAATAAATGCTTTTTCAGAAATGAGTTTTGTAACCCAGTAATTTTTGTATGCTGTATTCATTGAGATTAAAAACATGGTTGAAGAATTTATTTGGAACCCCACCAAATTTAGGTAAGAGTTATTGGCATAGCAGTTGTTTCTTCTTGTTGGGATGTATACACCCTGCTATATTCAGGGCTTACTCCTGGTTCTATGCTCAGAAACCACTCCTGCTTTTGCTCACGGAACCACATAGAGTGGTGAGGCTTGAACCAAATTAATCACTAGAAATGCAAGTGCCTTATATGCTGTATTATCTCTCTGATCTATGGTGAGAGACTTTGGAAAGCATGTCTTCTACTATAAAGGATAACCACAAAAGTCCTTTTTCTAATACTCCTAAAATGCCAACCAGTAGATAGATGCACTGATAGGTTAAATACTGCTAAAAGACCAACCAGTAGAGAAATACACTGATAGGTAAAGGAAAAGGTTTACAGCAACAAACCAGTAGGTTAGAAGATGTGGATGAATTGGTCTAGCAAAAGTCTCCTAAAAAGATGCCTCACTTGTGTTACATCCCGATTTTAAAGGCCTGACAAACTGAAACTCTCTTTGCTAAGATAAACAAGTGCTCCTCAGAGGCTCTGTCGTTACTCCACTCTGGCTTACAGTGCCTAGGCCTGGTCTAGCAACCCAGACTTACCATAAGACCCAGCAAGATATATTCTATGCCTTGACTACCTGAATTTCCTAAAATTGGCTACATAGAGCCTGTCTGGTGAAAGAGGAAGCCCCACTTTACCCCTTGCCAACTGCTCTGAACAGTCCTGTTTTGGAATGTCCCATATTATATTTTTTTTTACTTTCTGTGAATTCCTGGGCTCTTTCTAATAAGCAAGGTGTTAACAATTGTCCAATATAAAGTTCTTCCTTGTCAAGGAGCCATTGGGATCCCCAATGATATCAGAAAATGAGTTCCCTTCTATCTCCAAAGCCGGCAGGGATTGGTTGAAAACTCAGGAGTCCAGCGCAGTTCTAAAAAGACTGTTCCTAAAAAACAGCTCCATAGCTACAATCCAAAAATAATGGGATACCCTAGACCTCTAGCTCTTGGTCAGAACTTATACCATGCAGGAGGGCCCAAGTGTCCCACCAAAGTGGATCCTCTTACCTCAAGTCAGTCCCTTTATATGTTCAAAAGTTATCCTATCTCTAGGGAGTATTGTAACAACAAAGATCAACAAGTCAGAGTCCAGGTATAGAAGTAGGGTAGTACCAACACTTGTTTCAGGTCTAAACAAATGATTATGCCAGGACCAAATCCCTTTCTCTGAGATTATCTCTTATTTCAAAACACAGGAGAGAATGAGAGAGCTAGTATCAAGAAATACATCTCAATGGATGTATATTCATGGGAAGAAACACACCATAATTTCATGGGTTTCATATATTCTAGATGGTACCCACAAGGTCCATCTATTTCCTATTCTGCACCAAGGTGATTCTGAGTGTTTTGTCCTCTGTGTACTGAAAGGATCATGCTTGCTTGCTTGAGAGCAAAGAAGCTTGAAACTTCCTTAATCTTAAACGATAGTCTCAACCTAGGCAGAGTGGTAGTCTCCTGGTAAATTCTAACAGTGCCATGCTGGAACCAGTGGTTATTAAGAGAAACTGTGTCCAAACTAGATAGATTGAAATCACAGTAGATTCTATAGTAATGTTTCAGAAGTTACTGATTCAGTGTCACAATGACTCGTGCAACTGCCACACCCTCCATCAGTGTTTACACAGCAGAGAGATCTCATTAGCATGAAACCTGGCTTAAGAACATAAATAGATTAAGCTGTCAGTGGACTAGTTCCTGATATTCCATTTGCTCTCAACAAAATGAAATCTCCCAATGCAGCAGTTACATGTACCTAGGTTGAGAACTCAACATGACAAATAACCTATCACCTGAACTACGCAGAAGGAAGAGAGCAGCATGGAATGCTTTCAAGAGCATCAAGGAAGTAGTAAAGAAGATGAAGAACCTTAAGTTCCAGGCACATCTTTTCAAATCAACCATTCTTCCTGTACTGACATACACCTCAGAGACCTGGGCCCTATGAAAACAGGGATGAGAAGGCTCTTTGGGTATCCCAAACCAAAGAGGAATTGAAAGAGTTATGCTTCACTCAAGTGAGGGAAGGAATCCAAAGTGCCAACCTCTGTTGCCAATCAGGAATCAGGGACATAGTCTCATTTTCCAAGATGATGAAAATCAGATGGACTGGACACTATTGCAATTTAGGGACAACTGCTGGACTAGAGCTGTTACCGACTGGATTCCACGGGAAATGCTCTATGACATCGAAACTAAAAGTATCTTTTAAAAATGACACACCACTGACCAAGCAAATGGAAGCAAAGATGAACAAATGAGATTATATAAAATTGAAAAGCTTCTGCACCTCAAAAGAAACAGTGATCAAGATACAAAGACAATCCACAGAGTGGGAAAGGATATTCACCCAATACCCATATGACAAGGGGTTAATATCCAGGATATATCAGGCACTGGTAGTCCTTCACAAGAAAAAAACAGCCAACCCCATCAAAAAAATGGGGAGAAGAAATGAACAGAAGCTTCCAAAAAAGAAGAAATTCGAATGGCCAAAAGGCATATGAAAAAGTGCTCTTCATCTTTAATCATCAGGGAGATGCAAATCAAAACAACAATGAGGTACTATCTCACACCACAGAGACTGGCACACATCCAAAACAGCAAGAACAACCAGTGCTGGCGTGGATGGGGGAAAAAGGGACTCTGATCCACTGTTGGTGGGAGTGCTGACTGGTCCAGCCCTTTTGGAAAACAATATGGGCATTCCTCCGAAAACTGGAATATTGAGTTCCCATTTGATCCAGCAATAGCACTCCTGGAAATAACCCAAGAGACCGAAAAACACATAGCAGAAACACTATCTGTATTTCTTTATTCATCTCTGAGCTATTCACTATAGCTAGAATCTGGAAACAACCTAAATGCCCGAGAACAGAGGACTGGCTAAAGAAACTGTGGTTCATCTACACTATGGAATACTATGCAGCTGTCAGAAAAGACAAAATTATGAAATTTACCTGAAAATGGATGGACATGGAGACTATCATGCTGAGTGAAATTAGTCAGAAGGAAAAGGACAGATATAGAATGACTGCATTCATTAATAGATTTTAAACAGATACCAGTGTTTTACTAAGTGTGGGAAATGGTAATGGCAGATTAAAATTCACCATTGAATATACACAAAGAGACTTAAGTGATAAACTCTAAATATCTGCAGTGCTAGCCACAATGTGCAAAATAAGAGGGAGAGAGATCAGAGACAGAGAGATAGAGACAGAGAGAGAAAAAGAGGAAATGTGGGTATAGCTATTGAGGCAGCCTGGGGGGGGGTGGGAGGGGGTGGGGTACATTGGTGGTGGAAATGGGGCACTGGTGGAGGGATGGGTGCTGGAATACTGTATTACAAAGAACCAATTATGAACACCTTTGTAATTGTATGTCTCACGGTTGTATAATAAAAAATTTTTAAAAAAGAATGCATGGCTGCCCACCCATGAGATGATCAGACTTTATTGTCAAAAAGCCTGAGTGAACAATTTGAGGCTATTCGGATTCCTAGAGCGAGCGGATGCCATTGGGCTATACTTGTTCATGACAGGAACTAATAGGGACATTACTGGCACCCGCTTGAGCGAATTGATGAATGGGAAATAAGTGATAAGTACGGGTATTAAACAGCAAAGCTCCCAAGCTAGCTAGGCTTCATCATCCAACACTGCCCCTCCCCAAAAAACTCTGCCCAAGATCTTAGTTTCAGTTCTTGGCAAATTTTTGTGAAGTTAAGATACATTTCATAGAATTAAATATGGGGCACATAATCATGAGTGTGTGGGCATGATGTGTGGTCTGTGGGAGCATATCAATAACTTCCTATACAGTGGGCTCAAATGGCACAATGGAGATTTAATAATCTCTACTGACTTTTGTCTAAGAATACATTCATCAACCGTGTTTAGAAAATTAGCTCCAATAAGCAATATAGAATAGATTACTCAGGGTATGCATTGGAAAGGCTCAAGCAGAGGTTGAGAATAATTTGAAATAAGTGTTGTCCATAGGTGCAGTGGTGGTGGATCTGGAGTTGACTGGTGAAAACCCACTAAGTTCTAGAAACTAAGAAAGTGAATGGAAGAACAGAAATTGGCTACACTAGCACATAACAACCCACATAAAAAGTCATGACTTTATCAATACCATCCCCTTATTTGGACTGTAATAGTCAATATAACTAGTGCCAGCTAAGGGAGTAGGCATGAGGATGGGGGGGTGGGAAATGAGGGTCTTTGGTGGTGGTTGGGGCACACTGTTGATGGGATTTGTATTGAAGAATGAATCTCTCTAACAACCATATTATGAAAAGCTTTTTACTTTGTAAATCACAGTGTTTAAATGAAAAAAAAGAAAAAAATGAAGCGGAATATCTAAGGCAAATGGCCAGACAAGGATCTATTACACCTTGTATTTTCTGCAACACTTGTCAATTAATAAAAATTCAGAGTCCACTTTTCATTTCAAAGGTTTTACAGGAAAATCCTTATCTTAAACATCACTGTAACATAAAGATCGTTTTCCTATAAAAAAGCCCATAAAAAAGAACCATATATAACTTAGCCCTATATAACTTAGTCCTATACTAAGTTCCTCCCCACATGTGAAGTTCCTTTTCCTTTCTTCTCTATTTTCCAATAAAAGTTTCTACTTTCTGAATTTGAGCATCCTTTTTAGTCAAGATTTTCATTCTTGAAAATACTGAAGAACATAGGAACTGTGGATGAACAGAGACCAGCGACTGCTGCTCCTGCATTTGTATTACTGGGAAAATCTTAAATTGATTGCATACATTTTGTTGTCTATATATAAGTGGCTCAGCACATTTCATAGTTGATCCAAAATATTATATATGTATGTATGTATATATGTATATATATATATGTGTGTGTGTATATATATGTGTGTGTGTGTATATAATTCTTATTATTTGTATGTGGTTAGCTGGTAATATTTCATATATAACTACTGTCTTCCCAAAACTGGCTACATGTCTCCTTTTAACTAATAGGTCTCTGACCTCACCAGGCAGTCACCTCCTAGGACTAAGTAATCAATAGAAAGCAGAAATGTCCCTAACACAGCTCAGAAATATGCTATAAAATGTGTCCCCTAAGAATTTCTAGATGGTCTCTCTCTCTGAAGGCATCTGCTATGTCAGTCTGACCAATGGATACTTTTACAGTAAACTGATTTTGCTCTGCCAAAACTATCTCCCTTTTGTAAATTATATCATAAACTCATAGCTTGGAAGTCACGGGATCAGGATTGGAACACTCCCTCCTAGACTAGCAAAGGAAATATGTTCTTAAAGTTATTATTTTTTTCTGCATAGTTGGAGAAGCAGTTTTATGGAGAACAGGAAAGCATTTATATTGGGGATTTTCAGCTTGTGGGTCACATACAGCTCAGGGGTTATGATACAGGTGTGGCAGAAGTGATGCGGTATGTCTGTGTTCATTTAGGATTTCCAGGTTCTTCAACATTTTCAAAATATAAAATAATGAATAATAAAGATGCTCATACTCAGAGTTGGAAAGTCAAAAGTTTTATTGGAAAGTAGAAAAAAAAGAGAAGAGAAGAGGAGAGGAGAGGAGAGGAGAGGAGAGGAGGGCTGGGGAGAGGAGGAGAGGGGAGAGAAGGAGAGGGGAGGGGGAGGAGAGGAGGGGGAGAGGAGGGGGAGGGTAGGGAGGAGAGGAGAGAGAGAGGAAAGAAGAGAAGATAAAAGAAAAAAAAGAAGAAAAGAAAGGGAAAGGGAAAGGGAAAGGGAAGGGAAGGAAGGGAAGGAAGGGAAGGGAAGGGAAGGGAAGGGAAGGGAAGGGAAGGGAAGGGAAGGGAAGGCAAGGGAAGTCAAGGGAAGGCAAGGAAAGGGAAGGGAAGGGAAGGAAAGTGAAGGGAAAGGAAGGGAAGGGAAGGGAAGGAGAGGAAAGGAAAGGAAAGGAAAGGAAAGGAAAGGAAAGGGAAAGGAAAGGAAAGGAAAGGAAAGGAAAGGAAAGGAAAGGAAAGGAAAGGAAAGGAAAGGAAAGGAAAGGAAAGAAAAGGAAACGAAAGGAAACAAAAAGGAAACGAAAGGGAAGGAAAGGAAAGGAAAGGAAAGGAAAGGAAAGGAAAGGAAAGGAAAGGAAAGGAAAGGAAAGGAAAGGAAAGGAAAGGAAGGGAAAGGAAAGGAAAGGAAAGGAAGGGAAAGGAAAGGAAAGGAAAGGAAGGGAAAGGAAGGTAAGGGAAAAGAAAGGAAGGAAGGGAAGGGAAAGGAAGGGAAGGGAAGGGAAAGGAAAGGAAGGGAAGGGAAGGGAGGGAGGGGAAGGGGAGGGAGGGAAGGGAAGGGAAGGGAAGGCAAGGGAAGGCAAGGCAAGGGAAGACAAGGGAAGGGAAGGGAAGGCAAGGAAGGGATGGGAAGGGAAGGGAAGGGAAGGGAAGGGAAGGGAAGGGAAGGCAAGGGAAGGCAAGGGAACAGAAGGCAAGGGAACGGAAGGCAAGGGAAGGGAAAGCAAGGAAGGGAAGGCAAGGGAAGGGAAGGGTAGGGAAGGGAAGGGAAGGGAAGGCAAGGCAAGGGAAGGCAAGGGAAGGGAAGGGAAGGGAAGGCAAGGGAAGGGAAGGGAAGGCAAGGGAAGGGAAGGGATGGGAAGGGAAGGGAAAGGAAGGAAGGCAAGGGAAGGGAAGGGAAGGCAAAAGAAGGCAAGGGAAGGGAAGGCAAGGGAGGGAAGGCAAGGAAGGGAAGGGAAGGCAAGGGAAGGGAAGGCAAGAAAAGGGAAGGCAAGGGAAGGCAAGGGAAGGCAAGGAAAGGGAAGGGAAGGAAGGAAAGTGAAGGGAAGGGAAGGGAAGGAAGGGAAGGAAAGGAAAGGAAAGGAAAGGAAAGGAAAGGAAAGGAAAGGAAAGGAAAGGAAAGGAAAGGAAAGAAAAGGAAACGAAAGGAAACAAAAGGAAACAAAAGGGAAGGAAAGGAAAGGAAAGGAAAGGAAAGGAAAGGAAAGGAAAGGAAAGGAAAGGAAAGGAAAGGAAAGGAAAGGAAAGAAAAGGAAACGAAAGGAAATGAAAGGGAAGGAAAGGGAAGGGGAGGAAAGGGAAGGAAAGGAAAGAAGAGAAAAAAAAAGGAAAGGAAAGGAAAGGCAAGGGAAGAAAAGAAAAAGAAATTGAAAGAAAAGGAAAGAAAACATAACAAAAGAAAACAAAAGAAACAAAAAGAAAAGAAAAGAAAAGAAAAAAAAAAAAAAAAGAAACTCCCTAAATGTTGAAGAACTTAGTATAGGACTGAGTTAAAAGTAAGTTTAGTGTTAACCTTTTTAAAGGCCCATTGCATTATTATAATATTTAGGGTGATCTGACTGGTTTAAGTCTTTGTGGTCATTTGCCTCAGGGATTATTCATTATCTTAGTCTTGTGACTCCTTGTCCTGGGACAGAGCAGGATGGTCCTTGAGTACCCCAGGAATGTTAAAGTCAGGGCTTTAGAATGCAATGTGGTAACCTCATGTGGAAAATGGAAAGGCTGGTGAGGGGAAGTCATGAGTTCCTCTTTGGTTGGCAAGGAGAAACTGAGGCTTCCTCTTTCAGTTACTCCAAGTTCTGTATTAGGGGGCCTATTTCTGTCTATGCTTGTGGCGTCTTTAGAGCAATAGCAGCGGATTGAGCCTTGACCTCATTGTATGTGACAAAATATGTACTCTAGTCCTCAGCCATCTCTGAGACCCAGCTATTATCAGAAAAGGAAGTTGCAGACCTGTGACTATCAAATGATCAATAAGCTCCCTCATGGGCTGTTTCCCTTAAGGATATTCTATTTAATTTGAAAACCAAAATAAGATTTATTAGTAACAGCTTTTGGGATAAGGATAATAAGGACATCAGTCCCAGCACAAAGGACTTGCTGGGTTTTAATGTTGAATCCAGTCTTTTTTTTTCTATCTCTATGTCAGTTGTTTCTTCTTCTATTTCTATGGAAATTGAGCCATTAGTCACTGAGGTTACTTCTAGAGGTACAGGGTCATTGTGGTAAGGACCTGTGGAACAGAAGGAAAAAACCCAGAGGGTGAAATACTACATTCAAATGTAAACTAATTTGTATCCTCAGGACACCTCCCAAGAAAGTAACCCTTAACCCAAGATCTGTTTAGTGGTTCAGATGGTTGCTTCTTTAAATGCCACCCTTGGAACTACTTACAAATTCCATAACTCAGGAGTTGTATTATTAAATGGCTTCACAGAATTGTTCTCTCAATTTTGAGCCCATACTAGTCTACTCAAAAAGTTGTGTCTAAATCTTAGCGCAGAAAAATGAAAGAACAAATGATTAAAATAGAAGAAACTGAAAACCCAGTCTGAGAACTATCAGTCCCTGCATTGCAATTTCCCTGGTGCTCTTAGACATTCATTCATTATGATTCATCTCCCTGCAGCCTACAGCAATCTCTCCATCTCCAGCTTGCCCAGTCTTTAAAAAGAAAAGGGTCTGAGTTTTTAATCCATGTAGAAAAACTGAAAATTCTTGTTCAGGAAATATTTTCTTTATGAAAGAAATAATCATTATTCATTCCAGTTTAGTAGTAAGCTAGAACTAATCTCCACAAAGTAACAAATTGATACAGCAGGAGCTAAGGTATAGAGCACAAGGTTACTTTTAGTCTCTGCCCCTGGAACATATAGCTAATCAAAACGTAGCATGGGATGGCTGGGGGGTAGGATTTGGCTACAGATAAGATAACAAATGGGGACCCAAACCCATCTCTCTGTCTCTCTCCTAGGAAAGCTGCGCTATAGGCAGGGTTCTTATGTCCAAGTAGTGGCAAGGTACTAAACACATGAGTCTTATCCATGTGCACAAGCACGAGACTAAGTAAAGCTGGGACAGGATGACAGAAAATGCTGGTTACAGTTGGGAGACCCAGCAACAGATACAGAACTCAGGGATATTGCCCTTATGTATGGGGCACAGCTATGATATAGGCAGTTAAGAGAAGACCCAGGGAAATGAAATTTCCTTGATCACTTGATCACTTGAATCCCGTTATTCATCAATTTGCTTGAGCGGGCGCCAGTAACATTTCCATAGGACCCTATCACATGCCAATGTATCACAATGGCATCTGGTTGATTCAGGAATATGAAGATCCTCAAACCATCCTTCAGGATCTTGACAAGGAAGTCTGACCATCTTGTAGGTGAGGCGACCACGTGATCTTTTGACATCCCGTGGGATCCAGTTGGTAACAGCTCTAGTCCAGTGGTTGTCTCGAAATCACATTACATGTCCAGCCCATCTGATTTTCGATGCTTTGGCAAACAAGACAGCATCCCTGATTCTGGAATAGCGATAGAGGTCAGAACTCCGGATTCCTTCTCTCACTTGAGTGAGGTGTTATATTCCAAGCATAGCTCTTTCAATTCCTCTCTGGGAGACTCGAATAGCATTCTCATCTTGCTTTCATAGAGCTCAGGTCTCTGAGGACCAAGAGATGTTAATGCAGGGAGAATGGTGGAGTCAAAGAGATGTGCCCAGAGCCGGAGGTTCTTTGTCCTTTTTAGCTATTTCTTCGATGTTTGAAGGCATTCTATGCCGCTTCTTCCTCCTGCGCAGCTCAGGTTATAGGTCATTCATCATGTTCATTTCTAGACCTAGGTACACATAACTGTCGCATTCAGAGATGTTTGTTCCATTGAGAGTTAATGGGGCCTCTGAAACTAGTTCATTTTTCATAAACATGGTTTTCTTTTAGATTCAGCTGTAGACCTATCTTTCCACATTCTCGGTCAAAGTCAACCAGCATTTGTGCCGCTTGGCTAATGTTTGGTGTTATTAGACGATGTCATCAGCGAAGTAGAGGTGGTGTAGTTGCCGACTATCTATCTTCACTCCCATTCCTTCCCATTCTAATTGTCTCATGATGTTCTCGAGGGTGGTGCTGAAGAGTTTTGGTGAAATGGTATCATCCTGTCGAACCGTTTATCTAGTGTTCTGCTAATCCTGTTCAGGATGACTTGTTTAAACAGTTTATAGATGAAAGACAACAGGCCAATGTCGTGAATGTCTCCCTTCTTGAACAGTAGAACTGTCCTGCTGGTTTTCCATTGGGAGGTCACCTTGCATTAGGACAGGTAGCGTGTGAAGAGCCGAGCTAGTATATTGATGACTACCGATGGCAGATTCTTCAGGTGTTCGGGTCTGACTTTGTCTGGGCCTGGTGCTATTCCCTTCTTTACCGACGAGATTGCATGTCAGATTTCAGAAGGGAGAACGTTGGGAATGACATATCCATCCTGTGGAATTTGGTATGTGGGCAGGTGGATGTGGCTATCAAAGAGATTTGAGTAGAAGTTCTGGATAATCTTCTCCATTGCCTTTCTGGAAGATGTGATAGATCCATCAGGGCATAGTAGGGCAGTCATCTTGGTCTTATTGTTGGCGAATGACAGGCGAGTGGTGCGAATGCTTTTCCTGGCTTCTGTTGCATCTTCTAGGATTTCTGCTCTTCTGTCTTTGAGGTCTTCTTTTATTGCTTCTCTGCACCGTTTAGCAGGCTTTGACGTTAGCATTTTGTCTCCGGAGGCTTGCGCCTTGCCATGTTGGTGAATGAGCTCAAGAGTTTCTGAAGACAAGCTTCTGTTTGTGTCTTTCTGTCTCTCGGCATTCTTCACAAAATCATGGAGGTGCTGAACCAGTCGATTGTCCAATCTCTTAGAAGTTTCCTAAGAGATAATAAAACCAATAACACTAAGATTGTTGGGAACCTCCTTGTGGATATAGGAGACAAAACATGATAAGGCCTTTACTTGAGCTAGCCCAGATCAGAGAAGGCTGGATCCCACCCTTCAAGAGCAGATCCAGCAAGAACAGAGGTCAAGAAAAGGAGTTTCCAAAGAAGATCACTCCCAACTCTATCCCCTTGGCAAGTGCCTTATCTATGAACTTTTACCTAAGCAGAACCCCCAAATGGGGGCAACTTTAGAAAAACCTATAAAAGCTATCATGAACAAAGGAAGAATACTCAAAAAGCCTGAGTTGATGTGCTGTCAGAGCCAAGTGGCAGAGCATAAGTGGTGCTTAAAATCCTAGTAGCCCTCATCTCCCCTCTTGAGGGTATACTCTCTCTCTCTCTCTTTCTCCCTCTCTCTCTCACTCACTCACTTTCTTTCCTCCTTCCCTGTTCTAAAAGCCTCCAAATAAAGTTTTATTTTACTGCTCATCTCCTGAAATTCTTCAGAGAGGCAAAGACAAGAACCTGCAAGGCCTGGGTGAGGCCTACTTGAGGGTGTCCTAGGGCCTCAGAGGTGGACCTGGAGAAAGTAAACATCTTGTCTCCTTCCTGCCTCACATAAGCCAACCATGGGGCCCACCTACATCAGCTGGAGGCTAGAAAGCATACACAGAATAGAAAGAGCTGTGCAGAGACAGGACCTGGCCATCATTCACGGAAGACAAGTAGACTGCATGGGACAGGACATGGAAATTGTTCCCAAGACCAGTCAGTGTCAGACACAGAACAGGTGACATCATTTATGGTTAAAAAAGAAACTTAGCTATCTGGGGAGGGATTGGAACCATCTACCTGTTCTGTACAATAAACTAACTTTCAATCTTCTAAGTTGTGTATGCAAATATTGTATATAATTCTCAAGAACTCTCTGGCACAGGAAAATGTGGTTTTTATTAACAACATTACTGAAATAGCTTTGTCTTTACCTTTATCAATCATATTAAACAATTGCTATCAAATAGTCACAATTACAAATAAATTAACTTCTAATAATCTTTGATAACTACATTACAGAAGTACTGAAAGAGCAGATATAATTACACAATTCCTTTTAGTTTGCCTTTATGGAGTGATTTTAGTAAGGAATTTTTAGACCGAGTTGCCTAGGGCTAGGACTCAGGAGACCAGAAGTCAGTCTCTGTTGAGCAGAAACATGGATCAGGAGTTCTGGGATTTACAACTATGCTCAGTCCTTGTCCTGAAATACTGGTAGATGCTGGTTGAACACAATAATATAGTAACAGGTAATAAGCCAAATGAAACAAGATGCCTTTTCCCTAGAGCAGTTGCTGAAATGAGTGGGCCCCCATGGTCACTTATATGAGGTGAGCAGGATGGTCACTTTCTCCTGATCTGCCTCTGTGACCCAGGACCGTGTGGGAAGGTTAGGACTTGTAAAGTCTGTGGATGAGCCCTTGCATTGCATGGGCCAGAGCTCCGCCAGCCCCATCAGACTGTCAAGCCATACCTCATGTTCGTTTGCTTTTCCCCACTACTGGAGAATTCTTGGGGAGCCACAGACTTAGGCTAGAATGAAGAATTGCAGGAAAGGAAAGTCAGACCCAGACGTTGCCTAGGGTTCCAGGTTCTTGTCTTTACTTCTCAGAAAAAATAATTTCAGGAGCAGATGAGTAGTGAAATAAAAACAGATTCTATTTGGAGGTTCTGATGAAGGCAAAGGAGGGCGAGGAAAGTAAGAGAGAGAAATGTGCTCACCAGAGAAACTGCAGGCTCTCTTCTCAAGGTGAAGAGCCTTGAATATCCATATAAAAGCCCGCCTTAAAGGTGGACTCGGTCTGGAGTTTCTCTGTCAGAGATGTTCAGCTGTCATAAATCCTTAATTGTAGTCTCTGCCTCTGCTGAAGTTTGTGTCTCTATGATGCAGAGAATTTGTGAAATTTGTGTCCTCCTAAGGGTTTCCTGAGAACCAGGAATATCTTATCAGTCCTAAGCATTAATTCTTGCAGCTTCAGAATAATTGGATTTACTGCTTCTCAGAAATTCCACTTGCCATCTATCTGCCACTCCTACCTGTCACTCCTATCTCCTTTCTCAGTTGTCACGCCCTTCAAACTATAGACCATATGTCAATTTTAGTCTTTTCTACAGAGTTCTTCCAACTTAGAGGTGAGGAAATGACTCTATTAAATCACATATGTAGTCAGATTCTTTTTCCTAGTATATTTCTTTTGAGAACTATACTTTGGGAGTCTTTATGATGTAGGCAGTTAGACAGGAAATGGTTCCCATTGATATAGAATTCTTAGGGTGTAGTAAAAGGACTTTAACACAGGAACATAGGCCTATAATACCTTTACCTGGAATTAGCCCGACCATCGAAGGCTAGGCCCACCCTCTACGTGAAGATTCAGTGCAATGATCAAGGAAAGGTATTTAAAAAAAAAAAAAAAAACTGTTCGAACTCTAACCACTTAGTAACCAACTTAGCAACATACTCTTACCTAGGTAAGAAGCCACACATGGGGCAGATAGGGAAAAAATCCCTATAAAAGCTACCTTGAATAAAAGAAAACTTGTGCATATGCTGCTTGAGCTCATGCTCTGTTTGTGCCCAAGTGGCCGAGCACAAGTGGTACCTGAGCATATGTAGCGCTCACATCACCTCTCTTGAGATGTGTACTTTTCTTATCTAATGCTAGGATGTATAGATGTATGTAGGGGCTCTGTATGCCTTTGGTGAAGCCCACATTCTCTTTTGAGCATGTTATTCTTTCTTCCATTGCTCTTCCTCCTTCCCTTTCCTAAAAACCTCTAAATAAAATTTGTTTTTAGTTCACTGCATGTCTATTACTGAAATTTATTTCTGTGAGATAGGACAAGAACCTCTAAGGCCTGGGGAAGTCCTAGACTGACTTTCTTTTCCTGCAGAGAGAAAGTCCTTGTTCCAGCCTAAGTCCATGGCTCCCCTGAAAGACTGGGTGGTACTGAGAAGACCAGCAGATGTCAGGTGTCGACTTTATAGCCACCTCATGGGGTTGGCATTATTCTAGTCCATGCAACACAGGGGCTTATTACAGTCTTTATCAATCAGTCTTAGCCATCCCAGTTGGTCCAGGGGCTGCTGAGATGAATGGGAAAATGTGACCATCTCTCTTCTCTTCGCCTCACTTGAGCCACCTGTGGGGGCCCACTACCATCATTTAGACCCTCTGTTGTCAGACCTAGTATAACATGGAGTGTACTCTGGTTACACTCAGGTTACATGTAACCCTCAATAAAATCATACTTAGGTATTAAGGACTAAGACCAAATCAGGACAACTTGATAATTCAGAATCTTATAAAATTGTGTACTTTCACCTACATTTGGGGTTACCTCTATTTTTAGAATGGCCCCTCAAATATCCTAGGGTTTCTGGTGTTACTAAGGGCCTGCCTTTGTTACTCTTTGGTAGACTTGAAACCTATAAACAAAGCAGCGAAAGGCTTCCCACTCTATATTAATTGCTAAAACCTTCCCTTGCAGTTAAAGATTTAATAATTCAACTTGTCATTTAATTATCTGTTAGAGAAAATATTTCTTCTACTAATGCATTGCTATGAAGTATTATACATTTACTAAATATTTTCAGGAGAGAGAGAAAAGTCAACTGTAAAGTTCTATTCATGATTAGCAATACATTAGTGCACTGAAGATCACAGATCAAAATGAAAAAAATTCAATTCTACAAAGTACAATATGGTTAAAAAAAACTTTCCAAATTATGCTTACCACAATAGTCCATTCAGTCTCTTGTAGAGAATCTCCAAATATTCCACTTTTTTCCCTCAACTCAAATTTTTGTTTTTCATTTTATGATAAATCTGTACACTAAAATATTTGTCAGCCTTTTCCCACTCATGTCTCTAATATAAAGCTTTAAAGCAATTTTGTGAATGCAAAAGCTTTAAAGTGCTTACAGTTATAGATCTTTTTTATAATGCAATTGACAAGGAAATTTACTCAGTTGTGTGACACTCAGTTTTCTAAAATATTCATAGTTAACTAGACAATATCATTCCTAATGGATTTCACATAGAATATAATACTCACATTATTATTTACTTGAAGGTATTTGAAGTTCTGTTTGTCTGGGGGGTTTTTGAACCAGACACAGCTGTATTCAGATCTTATACTGGGTCATGCTCAGGGGTCCATCCTGACTGTACTCAGGGGACTATACATTATGCCAGGAATCAAACCTGGGTCGACTGTATGCAAGATAAATGACTCATCCACTGTATTAGATTTCTATCCACCCATATGTATGATAAGAGAGTTAAACATTTCTTCCTATGTGGTAATACTTACCAAGAAGCTTCAACATACCAAGTAGCCCTGGTCCATATGCATTTCTCTTCCCACAAGAAGAGCAATTATTATTGGGTTTTAAATATTCTTATGAGAGTTATAATATTTATTTTCCTTTTAAGCAATTAATATTTTATTTTTGGCTTGCTCTTCAGTGTTGTGTTCCTCCTTGAACACATATCTCGCTTACTTGTTTCTCTGCTGCTTTTCTTATTTCTACTGTGGGAAATTTTTTTTCAATTTTTTATTATACCACGGTGAGACATACAATTACAAAGGTGTTCATAATTGTTTCTTGGTAATACAGTATTCCAGCACCCATCCCTCCACCAGTGCCCCATTTCCACCACCAATGTACCCCACCCCCTCCCACCCACCCCCCCAGGCTGCCTCAATAGCAGGTAGCACAGTTTCTTCTCTTTCTCTCTCTGTCTCTGTCTCTGCATCTCTCTCCCTCTTCTTTTACACATTGTGGTTAGACCTGCAGATATTTAGAGCTTATCACTTAAGTCCCTTTGTGTATATTCAATGGTGAGTTTTAATCTGCCATTACCATTTCTGTCGGGAAATTCATGTTTTCTTTTGAACACAAACATTTCTCTTTCTCTCATGTCACATCTTTGCAAACAAGTGTCAATAAAAAATGCCATGCTTAAAAAGTTATTATTTTTATTATGATTTTTAAAACATTTCAAGGTTTGTCTCACAAGTGCTAAAAGTTGTTTTAAAAACTTAGAGAAAATGCTATGAAACAGTATTTAATACCTATTTATAAGAAGTAGCAAATATTTCAAAATTTCAAACTCAGACCAAAACTAGATTTGAAGAGTTAATACTTAAAACCAAAAGTAGAGTTACTTAAGACAATATGAAAGCACCAGAGAGATTACCCAGGGGTCCAAGTATTTACCTTGTATGTAACTGAACCGACTTTTATCTCTCGTACCATATGTTTCCCCCAATAACTCTGGGTATGGCCCCTAACACTGCCAGATATGACCTATGCCCACCACTAAACAGGGCTCTCAACACAGCCCAAATGGCAGGCACCTTGTCCTTGGGCTCCATTAACCTCAAATAGTTGGGGGGACCTGAATCCATACATGGCAGTTCTATTATAGCATGAGGGGTTAGTAAATATGCCAGTTGTTGTGGATTTTGAGCTAGGATTAAGGTCCCTACCCTCATCCCTCCCCTCTTCCAATGACCCAGTGGTTGTGCCTATGAGCTGTGCAGATACCATTCACCATGAACCACAACTGATGAGTAACTTTTCAGGTAGACTGACCAGAGGCAAAACTTATACAGCTCCTTCTAGCAGCACGCAGCCACAAATCAGCTGTGAACCATTTTAACATAACAAACCACTTTAATATCAGGTTTTTACCCAAACCTTTTCCATATATACATTTCCATGATCAATGTGATTGCAGCCAGCTCAGGGAGCAAGTCTGGGGCTGGGAAGGGGGGGTGCGAGGTTGTGGCCTTTGACGGCTGTAGAGACACACTGGGGGTGTGGCTGGTAACGGACAATGAATGCTTGTGACTACTATACTCTGAGGAAATTTTTAAATCATGGTGTTTTTATAAAGTTAAAAAAGTTAAAAAGAATGATCAGGACTTTTTTCCCTCTTTTTTTTGTCGCATCCAGCATGGGTTACTCCTGGCTCTGCACACAGGAGTTAGTACAGTGGCCACCATGGCTTTTGAGCAAAATTGAGACTGCCAATTTTCAAAGTAGAGTTGATAGTAAGACTGACCACTTGACATCCACTTATTCATCAATTTGCTACAGTGGACTCCAGTAGCATTTTCATATGACCCTATAATGTGTCAGTGTAGCCCAATGGCATCTGGTTACTTCAGGAATACGAAGAGCTTCAAACCATTCATTCAGGGTCTTGACGAAGAAGTTTGACCATCTTGTAGGTCGGTGGCCACATGATCTTCTGACATCCTGTGGGATCAAGTCGGTAATGGCTCTAGTCCAGCGGTCATCTTCAAATTGCATTACATGTACAGCCCATCTGATTTCAGATGCCTTGGCAAATGATACAGTGTCCCTGACTCTGGAACATGAATGGAGATCAAAACTCCAGATTCCTTCTCTCACTTGAGTGAGGCTTGATATTCCAAGCATAGCTCTTTCAATTCCTCTTTGGAAGACCGACATAGCGTTCTCATCCTGCTTTCATAGGGCCCAGGTCTCTGTGGCATATGTTAATGCAGGAAGAATGGTGAAGTCGAAGGAATGTGCCTGGAGCCGGAGGATCTTTGTCCTTTTAGCTATTTTTTGATGCTCCTGAAGGCATTCCATGCCACTATCTCCCTTCTGTGCAGTTCAGGTTTTAGGTCATTCATCATGTTGACTTCTCGGCCTAATACATATAACTGCTGCATTCAGAGATGTTTGTACCATTGAGAGTAAATGTGACCTCTGGAACTAGTTCATTTTTCATGAATATAGTTTTGTTGAGATTCAGCTGTAGTCCCATCTTTCCACGTTCTTGGTCAAATTCAGCCAGCATTTGTGCCGCTTGGCTAATGTTTGGTGTTATTAAAATGATGCCATCAGTAAAGCGGAAGTGGTAAGTTGCCAGCTGTCTATGTTCACTCCCATTCTTTCCCATGCTAAATGTTACATGATGTTCTTGAGTGTGACGCTGAAGTTTTTGTGAAATGGTATCATCCTACTGAACCCCTCTTTTGACATCAATTATCACTTCTTTGTAGAATACTGAGATCCTAGAACTGAGCATTAAATAAAAAGCAAAAAAAATACACATGACAACCCTTTAATGTATGTTCTGTAATCCATAGTCTGGAAGGGAAGGAAAAGAGAAAGAGAGAAAGGGAAAGAAATAAAGAACCTGCCATGGAGGCAGGCTGGCCGAGGGGGAGGGAGCTGGGGACATTGTGGTGGGAGATGGGCACTGGTGGAGGGATGGGTGCTGGAACAATGTATGACCAAAACCCAAACATGAACTTTTTAGTTGTATATCTTTGTAATTGTATATCTCACAGTGGTATAATAAAATACTTAAAAAAAAAAGAATACTGAGATCCTGGTGGTGAATCCGTAATCAGCTCAAGAAGGATCTTGATGTATTGTGTTTGAATGCCCTATTTGGCTAGGCCTTTGATGACCACTTTGGTCTCAACAGAATCAAAGGCTTTCTTTAAATCAATGAACGTGAGACAGAGCGGCATATTGTACCTCCCTACAAACCTCAATGAGCTTGGTTACCATGTGGATGTGGTCGATTGTGCTGAATCCTTTTCAGAAGTCAGCTTGCTAACATGGTTGTCCTTGATCTAATGTTCTGCCAATTCTGTTCAGTATGACTCAGGTGAACAGCTTGTAGATGACGGACAACAGGCAGATGGGGCAATAGTTGCCAATGTCACGAATGTCTCTTCTTGTACAGTAGAAATGCCCTGCTGGTTTTCCATTGGGAGGGCACCTTGCATTCAGACAGGTAGTGTGTGAAGAGCCAAGACAGTGTATTGATGAGTACTGATGGCAGATTCTTCAGGTGTTTGGGTCTGACTTTGTCTAGGTCTGGTTCTGTTCACTTCTTTACTGAGGAAATGGCATGTTGGATTTCAGAAGGGAGAACGTAGGGAACAACATATCTATTCTGCAAAATTTTGTATGTGGGAATGTAGACGTGGCTATCAAAGACATCTGAGTAGAACTCATGGATAATCTTCTCCATTGCCTTTCTGGAAGATGTAATAGATTCAAAAGGATGTCGGAGGGCAGTAATCTTGGTCTTATAATTGGCAACGGACAGGCGAGCATTGTGAATGTTTTTCCCACTTCTGCTGCATCACCCATTATTTCTGCTCTTCTCTCTTTGAGGTCTTCCTTTATGAGCTTGGATGTTAGCATTTGGTCACTTGAGGCTCGTGCCTTGCCATGTTGGTGAATGACCTCGAGAGTTTTTGAAGACAGGCACCCTTTTGTGTCTTTCTCTCTCTCGGCATTCCTTGCACAATCATGGAGGTGCTGAACCAGTCAGTTGTATTCTTCATAGATGTTGTCAATGATGGTATTTTCCCATGTTGTGGCAATGGTGCCAAAGAGTTCCCAGTTGGTGTTCATTCTGGAAGTTCTGTTCTTAAACTTTGCAACCTTTTCTCCCCATTGTGTGAAGTAGAATTTTTCATGAAGGAGTCAGTGGTCTGATCATTTTTGGAATTTTGGATTGACAGCAACATAAGTCAAGCCAAACTATTGACCAAATATGATGTGGTCAGTTTCATTGTGGAACTGTTCACCAGGAGATACCCATATCTAACATTTCTATTCAGCCTTCTGGAACTGCAAGTTCCCAGGATAGTTTGGGTGGACATGATGAACTCAGTTTCTCACACTATTCGTTCCATTATAGACCATGGGTCACAGTGTGGAGTTCTTCAGCTGATCTTTTCGGTCCTATATTGGCATTGAAATCACGACCATGATCTTGTAAAAGTTGTGTTCTTTTTTATAGAATTCTTCCAGTTCCATGTAGAATTTCTCAATTTCTTCTTCCTTGTACTTCGATGTTGGTGCATAGACAACCAAGACTGAAATTGCTGGCAGTGGGCCACATCCCTTCAAGTGTAATCATCCTGTCTGATTTGTTAGGCATTCAAATGAATCAATTTTTATGGCCATGTTCACGATAACAAGCACATCGATGCCACCAACGTCTCTTTTTGTCGCATGTTCCAAGGAACAATTTTTCTCCAGTGTCAAAAATGGCATGATGCGATTGATGCCTCCTCGTCTCAGTCAGACCAATGATGTTGTACTTGATCTTTTGTGCTTGCACAATCAGTCAGGTCCTCAATATATGCTTCCGATGCCAGAGTAGGTACATTGAAAGAACAGTCAGTTTAGTCCTTCTTCATTTTGGCAGCCTGGTTTGGCCCTGAAATTTTATCAGGCACTCCTTGTTTGTCCTTCTTAGTTCTGCCCTATTAAGAGCTCTTTCAGGGTGGGGAAAATAATCATTGTTATTTCTGGTTTTGGCATTTGAATACACATCAGACAACTTGCCAGGCTCTGCACTCTGGCGGTATACTCTCAGTATCTTGTTGGGTTTTCTGAGAGGGGTGAGTAGAATATTCATGGTAATTTGGAGATAAATTGTGTGGCCGCATAGCAGTCACGCACAAAGGGAGAGCTGGTATTTGCTCTGCCTGGTATATCTTCATCTGTGGCTCAAGCATTTCTGGGCTTAAAATACTCTTCTCTAGGGTGGGTCTCTGTAGGCTGGGTCTCTGAGCAGCTGGGATGGAGATTGGCTTAATCTCTTGGGTGGAGATCTGATGAGCCGGAGTGTGGATGATGAAGATTGCTGCCACATGGTGTGGGGGCTGCTATGAAAATATTATATATATACATATATATATAGCATATGTCTTCATTTATTTAGAGAAAATTTATTAAATTTATAGTCTTAAAAGAACTCTGAAATCTTAGGAATATCTTTTATTAAAATTAACAAAGGATTGTCAATTATATAATAATATACCTGAAATAATAAAACTATTTTTCTAACAATTCAATGACGAAACAAAAGTGAGGAGTGATGAATATCTATTCAAACACAAAACACGATATTGCCATTTTCTTAAAATGGCAGGCACCTGTATTAGTTTAAAATTAAATATTGTAATTACCACTGTTTATAGAAACATAAGGACTTCCTTTGATTTATATTGAAAAAATCTCCTTACTATTTACCAAATCTTCTTTTGTAATAAGACAATATATTTCTTGAAATAGCTAGGATCATGATCTTTTCATTTATCAGCGTTTAAAAATATTTTATTATACCACTGTGGGATATACAATTACAAAGATGTTCATGGTTGGTTTTCAGTCATACAGTTTTTCAGCACCAATCCCTCCAACAGTGCCCATTTCCTACCACCGATATCCCCAATACTCTCCAGATACCTGGCCTGCCTCTATGGCAGGTTCTTTATCTCTTTTTCTCTCTCTCCTGTCTCTCTCTCTTGCTCTCACTTTCTCCTTCTCCTACACATGTGACTTGCAATGCATACATTTAGAGATCATCATGTGTATCCCTTTTCCTCTATTCAATGCTCAGTTCTAGACTGGTATTATCATTTGCAATGTTTATTAGCACACTGTTCTCTTCTCTGTCTTAACTAACTTCTGACTCCCACACACTTGTGATTGATTCCACCTATTGAAAAGACATCCTAACCCATATTTTGCCTAGCCTTGGATATTGGTATCATACTATATGTATATTTTTATATCACATAAAATGCATTCATTCTATATCTGTCCTTTTCCTTCTGGCTAATTTCACTCAGCATGGACCTCTCCATTACATCCATTTATAAGAAAATTTCATAACTTCATTTTTTCCAACAGCTGCATAGTATTCAATTGTGTAGATTTACCACAGTTTCTTTTATCCAGTCATCTTTTCTGGGGCATCTGTTTCCAGATTCTGGCTATTGTGAATAGTGGTGCTACGGACATACAAGTGCAGATAGTGTTACTTCTGTGTGTTTTTTGGCCTCCCAGGGTATATTCCCAGGAGTGGTATTGCTAGGTCAAATGGGAATTCAACTTTAGGTTTTTTGGGAAAATGGCCATTGTTTTCCAAAAAGGCTGTACCTGTACCATTTGACATTCCCATCAACAATGGATAAGAATAACTTTCTCCCCATATCCATGCCAGCACCAGTTGTTTTTGCTCTTTTGGCTGTGTGCCAGTCTCTGTGGTGTGATGGTGTGAGATGATATCTCATTGCTGTTTTGATCTGCATCACTCTGATGATTAGTGATGATGAGCAATTTTTCATATTCTGGCCATTAAAATTTCTTCTTTGTCGAAGTTTCTGTTCATTTTTTGATTGGGTTGGCCTTTTTCATCTTGCAAAGTTCGATCAGTGCCTGATATTAATCCTCTATCAGATGGAAACTGGGTGAATATTATTTCCCACTCTTGGGCTGTCTTTGTACCTTGTTCACTGCTTTCTTTTTTTTGAGGTACAGAAGCTTTTATTATATATAGTCCCATATGTTTATCTTTGCTTCCAATTGTTTTGTTAATGGTGTTTCATCTTTGAAGATACCTTTAGGTCTGATATTGGGATCTTTAATCCATTTTTTTTTTTTTTTTTGCTTTTTGGGTCACACCCGGCAATGCTCAGGGGTTTCTTTTTGGCTCTGCCTCAGGAATTACTCCTGGCGGTGCTCGGGGATCATATGGGATGTCAGGCATAACCCCGCCTAGCATGGGCCAGCTGCATGCAAGGCAAACACCTTACCCGCTGCACTATCGCTCTGGCCCCAATTCATTTTATCTGACTTTTTTTGCATGGTTTTAGAGAGAAGTCAAATCAAATTTTTTTCATGTAACTGACCAGTTTTCTCAGCACCACTTGTTGAAGAGCCTTTACTGCTCCATTTGCACATTTTGCTCTTTTATCAAAGATTAATGATCTTGTATTTGAAGATGGGTGTCAGGGTATTCAACACTAATCCATAGGTCTACAGATCTGTTTTTTATTCCAGTACCATGCTGTTTTAATTACTACAATTGTGTAGCACTGTTTGAAGTTGAGAAAGATGATGTTTCCCATCTTTTCCCAAAGATTGTTTTAGCTAACCCTTGGGGTTTATTATTCCATCTGAATTTTAGGAGTGTTTGGTCAATTTATTGTAGAAGAATCATTATAGGCACCACATTGAATTTTATAAAGCTCTACAGAATATTACTATTTTAACAATGTTAATTCTCCCAATCCATGAGCAGGGAATGTGTCTCCATTTCCTCCTGTCCTCTTTTATTTCTTAAAGCAGCATTTTGTAGTTTTCTTTGTACAATCCCTTTACATTCTTAGTTAAAGTAATTCCTAGGTATTTGATTTCCCATGGCACAATTGTGAATGGGATAATTTTCTTAATATCCCTTTCTTCCCTTTTTTTATTTGTATATAGGGAAAGCCATTAACTATTGCATATTATTTTGCACCCTGCCACTCTACTGTAGGTATATATTGTTTCTAGGAATCTTTTAGTGAGAGATTAGGGTTTTCTAGGTATATCATGTTATCTGCAAATAGTGATAGTTTCACTTCTTTTTTGCCTAACTGGATGCCATTAATTTCCTTTTCTTCCCTGATTGGTACAACAAGTACATCCCGTACTATATTAAATAGAAGTGGTCAGAGTGGGCATCCTTGTCTTGTCCCTGATCTTAGGGGAAAGGCTTTCTGTTTTTCCCCATTGAGAATGACACTCGTTGTATTCAGCTTTTTGGAGATCAACTTGATCAAGAAAGAAAAACCAAACCTGTCTGAAGATTTTTCCTATGAAGTCACA
The DNA here is from genome assembly GCA_021461705.1 of Cryptotis parvus. Classification (NCBI taxonomy): domain Eukaryota; kingdom Metazoa; phylum Chordata; class Mammalia; order Eulipotyphla; family Soricidae; genus Cryptotis; species Cryptotis parvus. The sequence goes on from JAJIBD010003572.1 coordinate 27,302, forward strand.
AAATAAATGTGAGACAAGTGCAGAATATAGAAGTGAAATATAGTACGTTCTAAAATTCTTATACACTAAATCAAACCTTTTAGTTTTTTCCCCTTAAATCCAAAATTTTGACTATAGCACAACTTTTTTAAATATAAGCTTTCCTAGTGTTCATTGCATACTTAAATTTACAGCACTTTTGTCTTTTCAGATTTCTTAAAACACTAAAAACGATAAAATCAATATGCCATAACACATGTATTCATGATTCAAGCATGAAAGGAAAATCTCTCCAAATTCTCAAATTAAAAAAAAACAATGGCCTAAATTAGAGCATATCGTATATGACACAAATGGAAACATACCACATAAATAAACCCTTGCCAACCTCTCTCTCTGGCATAAGAGATCATGACGTGGATAGGAGATTCTCAACAAACTTTTCTATTTATTTGACTTATTGGTCCCTCATATTGCCAGTTAGTTTCTGAACTCTCGTTTCAACAGTCTCTAGCAACAATTCAGCTCTATCCTGTTGACCAGTTAAATCAAGCAATATAACTAAACACTTTCATTTCTTTTTCTTTCTTTTTTCTTTTTTGGGTCACACCTGGCAATGCTCAGGGATTTCTCCTCTCTCTGCACTCAGGGAATTACTCCTGGCGGAGCTCAGGGGGACCATATGGGATGCCGGGGATTAAACCCGGGCTGGCACTGGCTGGCCACGTGCAAGGCAAATGCCCTACCGCTGGGCTATCGCTCCGCCCCCAACACTTTGATTTTTATTTCAAGTTCTAACCTGACTTCAATCTTCCAAACTTATTGCAAAGTGGTGAAGAAAACTTTATAATGGAATTCCCTCACTTAGTACACATATTTTTTTTGAGAAATAATAGATACCTAAGTGGCTACACTTAGACAGATGTATCATTTTACAGATTTTTTGTGTAAAAGTTCATAACTGTCCTTTTTTATTATACAGTACCCACAGATAGAAATTTAATGCCACATTAGAAAGAAAGTTCTTGGGCACACACTACATCTATAAATGGGCTTAATCAGCTTACATACATGATACACACATATGGCCACTTTACTTCCTACAGCTAATGTTTCTTTATTGATTTACATGAGAGGAAAATGGTTATAGGCTGGGAAAGAAAGGGGTTGGTCCCTAGAGTCAAAAGAGGTTGGTTGGCTGTGGATCTTACTGAAGGTTTTCATAATGAACTTCAGCTCATAATAGCAGAAATCCACAGCTAGTTACTCATCAAATTGTAAGCAGCAAGATCTAGTCACTTCTGCTTGAGGGCAAATCAAGAGACAGTAGTGATGGGTCAGGAAAGCATCTTATTGGGAACAAGTCAGCAGTCTGGATGACAGGTTGTGAACGCTAATTCAAAGGAGTTATTTTTTCTACATGATAACAGAAGATTATGATTGTCAGTTTCTAGGGCACACATGGCTATGCACAGGACTTGGTACTGGCTCTGGGTTTTGAGGACTGCGTGAAGCACAGGAATCAAACATGGGTCTGCCACATGCAATAAAATTGGCTACCGTCATCTACTTTTAGCCAAATTATTTTCATGGAGAAAGAGAACAAGGAAGCACACTTTCAAAATGGCTGAAGTACAGACTAGTGAGTATCAGAATAATAATGAATTCTCTTGTGGGCTCATTCCTTAAGAACACTTTATCTTATTTGCAAACCTAAACAAAGGTTTGGTATAAAGATTAGACTCTGGGATAAAAGAAATATAAGGAAAATTGCCTTTGCCCAGAAGAGCATACTGTTTTTGTTAGACCAGCTGTTTTATTTGTCTTTTGAATTTTTAAATTTAGCTTCCAATTACTTTATCAGAATCAGTGGTGCTTCTATAAGTTTCCCTCACATTTTTGGACCGTTTCATGGTGAAAGTTTATTTGCTTTGTTTTACTAGATTTCATGAATTTCCTTCTAAGGAGGTGTCAATTTAGAGATCCTTCACAGGCTAAATGTTGACTGCTGTTGAATAAATTTATATTGTGAAATGGTCACATACATTCTATTTGATGCTATTTTCACTGCTTAACACAGAGATTGAGGGCTGGAGTGACAGTACAGCCTGTAAGTCAGTTACCATGCAGGAGACAGACCTGGCTTTAACATGTAAATCACATATGATCCCCTAAATCTACCAGGAATGATCCCTGAGCACAGAGCCAGGAATAAGCTTAAGCATAGCTGCGTGTGCTCCAAAATATATAAATAAGTAAATAAATAAAAAAAAATAAAATGGATGAATGGATGGATGAACGGACGGATGGACAGATGGACGGAAGGATGGATGGACGGACGGACAGACAGACAGACGGACGGACGGACGGATGGATGGATGGATGGATGGATGGATGGATGGATGGATGGTTAGACAAAATTGCATTTGTAACCAACTAATCATGGCAGACACTTCTACATATTATCTGCTTCATTTGATTTTTTATCTTTACCTAGTCTATAAATTCTTGATATATTTAATTTATTCATGATAAATTATAAACAAAACATAAGGTATCTTATCCGTGATATACAAATGTAGTTATCTTTGAGTCAGATTATTATGAATTGTCATAAATCCACCAAAAGAAAATGCTTTGTTTCTATTTTAAATGTAAATTTATACTCTATTTAGAATATCCTATTTACCAGAATGATAGGAACCAAAGTTTACGGTATTAAATTACTCCTTCAGGCAGTACAAAAATTTTATCTATGAAAAATTAAAGTTGTCTTCTAGCCCTTGAAATAAGGATCTAATTTTAGTTAACTTACACACATTTAAACACACACATATTTGGGACTAGTACTATTGAAACATATCTGTGTATGTAATTGAGTGCATGCATTATTTCAGAAGAAATTATAGTCATACATGTTTTGTGGGGTGAAAAGAAAGCTGGTTTTAAATGGAACATTTGTAGAAATAGTTTGTTAATTCACTATCTATTAAGTTGAAAATAAATAAACAATTCAATTAATAATGTTAGAAATGGTTTAGCTGAAGTAGAATACCTTGTGGAGCACGGTATTGGGAAAGAAAAAATCAGAAAACAAAGCAGATGCAAGAAGGAGACTTTTCACAAGGAACAGAAACTCTGATACTTCTCTAAATGCAGATCACTAGACCGAAAAGTCTTCCTCCTTGACAGTTCCCTAGTACTGGCCTTCGAACCAGGTTGTTGGAGGGTAGGTGAGTGGTGGCAAGGAAACAAAGAAAATGCTTCTAAGATCAGCTCCTAAAGCAGCTGTGAGCATTTCACTGATGTCTACAGCAATTTCTGGCTACACACTGATATGCTAAAAATATCTGAAAATTGGAGGTATCATCTCTTTATGAACACATAAATTTATTATCTGAAAACAAAATGATACAGTGAGGGTGAATTAAAATTAAAATATTCTGTAACAAAAAAAGCATAAGAAAAGATTACAACTCATAATAAAATCCTCACTCCCAAGACAAAATTTTCATCAAACTCTTTTTGTATTAGGATTATTTCAACCACAATCTTTTAACAACACCATATGTCCTTAATTGAAGAGAGAAAGAGAGATAGAGAAAGAGATAATAAACCTGACATAGAGACAGGCTAGGAACAGGGGAGTAAATAGGGGACATTGGTGGTGGGAAATGGGCACTGGTGGAGGGATAGCTGCTGGAACACTATATCACCGTAATCAAACATGAACATCTTTGTAATTGTATATCTCAAGGTGGTATAATAAAAATATTAAAAAACTGTGAAAAGAAATAAAACTAAAAGAAAAGACCTGAAAATTTAATCTTTCTGGTTGCATTTTTAACATGTTCCTAACACTAAATAACCTATGGTGTGTTTCTATTTTTACCAAAATGTGTCCTATACCTTTAAATTTAAATACTAAAATGCATTGCATTATATATCAAAATGCATTGTATTTATATATATATGTATATATATACATATATTATTTAGTTTTCTATACTTTGATTTTTCTATTTTTATGTGCATTTAAAACTATTCATGTGTTTTGTTTGGGTTCACAACACACTCTGCTCAAGGGGCTTCCTCATGCTTACCCAGGACTCCTGGGTGGCATCAGGAGACCATATGGGGACTTAGGGATCAAACTGTGTTCAGAACAAGTGTTTTACCCTTTGTACCTTCTCTTTGGTCCATAAGACAAATGAAAGGCTTTCATGAAAGGATTTCTTCTTACCCTTGCACTTTCCAACACATTTTTACTCAATTACAAATATTTATAAATTACAAATGGTATTTTCAATTGTACAAATGTGTTTTACAATTTATACATTAACAGTGGCTACTGCTTTTTAAAGATATGATGGATCAAAAATTCCTTAGATAATTGATGGAATTTCTGGCCTTCAAAATATTATGTATATGTCAATAAAGGCAAGTGTAGGGTCTACTTGTAAGCCTTTGTAGTCAGGCAGCTAATGTATGGGTGAGATATGATAGTAAGAGAAAGAATAGGGATAAACAAGATAGAGTAACAAGTTTCTCTAATGATTAAATTAAATGTCCATCAGTGAAATAAAAGACAAATTTATGCAGAGGTGAAAATTTCACCCAGTTTTAGGTCTCTGCAAGGAAATAGAGACATAAACAGGACGAGCAAGCATAGGTCAGTCCCAGGTGAGTGGCTGAGTGAACACTAGTTACATCATACAGTCGTAATTATTTTAACAGATCAAAAATAGGGTTACTAGCCACATGATGTTTTATATTCACCACAAAAGTCCATGGAAGTGACAAGATATGGTCAGGTCTCATAACACAGGTTATTCCCACCAATTCTCTATAGAAAGGTGGAGTTAGTATTTCAGGCAGAAAGTCGAAACCATAAAGATGTGAGACAAAAATAGCACAGGCTTTTTTCATCCATGATCCCACGCTATGCGACTTAATGTGCTTGTGGCACTATCTTAGCTCCTTTTCCTTTTCTTAAAATAAACCTTTACTCATACAACAAGTTGTATTCCCTCTTTACTATTAAAAAAAAACACTTTCTTTAAATACTTTGAGCTTTCCATGAAATCCTTCTTCCAGAGACCCATGAATTAGGATCTTTGGGTTATGTGGCCTTGCTCTGCTCTCCCTCCACTGCCCACTGTTGCTTTGTCATTCATTCCTACACAAATTTTCTCAGATAAAGGGACTTAAAGTTCTTCAAATACTGTGCCCACAAGCAAGTTTAAAATCTATTCTTATTTTATTATAACTGTTACTACATCATTTGCATCTTGCTTTGTATTATACTCATATATTTTTGTCTTGCTTGTAGCTTAAAATAAGTTTAAGATAAACTGGCTATAATTTTCAGAAAACTAACCGCAGTGATATAGTTCTTTCTCTGCCTTCTAGTAACAGTTCTTTCTTGATTTATCTTAATATTTATGATTTTTAAGGATATCTTTTTGAGTTATATTCAATATGATCTCTTAGGCTTATATAAGAGCTCTGTTCACTTATATAACTGATAAACTCTAACTAGATGCAGTCAAAGTAATTATGGTCCTGGAACAACATGTTGTATTTGTTGGTCCTTTCTATATCCATGAAGAGGAAGTATAAAATTAAAAAAGATATTATTGCAAATCATAAAAATGATAACACTCTACAACTTAAAACATATCATTAAGCAAGAGATTACTCAGAGACTATAAAAAATAGGGGCTGGAGCGATAGCACAGCTGGTAGGACATTTGCTTTGCATGCGACTGACCCAGGTTTGATCCCTGACATCCCATATGGTTCCCGAGCTCTGCCAGGAGTATTATCTAAGCGAAGAGCCAGGAGTAAGTGTTGCTGAGTGTGACCCAAAAAGCAAATAAATAAATAAATAAATAAATAAATAAATAAATAAATAAATAAATAAATGAAATAGCTGAACATAAAGGATTTCTACCCAGAATCCGGTAATTCTTAAAATTTTGCAATAAATAAGATATCATTCTATTTGAACTTAACAAATATTTGAAGAAAACATTTCTGCAAAAAAAAATTAAGCTGGTTGATATTCATATAAAATATCAAATCACTTGATCACTTGACATCTCATTATTTGTCGATTTGCTCAAGCAGGTACCAGTAATGTTTCCATTTGTCCCTTGTCACATGCCAGTGTAGCCCAATGACATCTGCTTGCTCAGGAATACGAAGAGCCTAAAACTGTTCATTCAGAGTCTTGATGAAGAAATCTGACCATCTTGTGGGTGGACGGCCACGTGATCTTTTGACATCCTGTGGGACCCAATTGGTAATGACTCTAGTCCAGTGGTCATCTCCAAGTCCCATTACATGTCCAACCCATCTGATTTTTGACATCTTGGCAAACGAGACAGTATCCCTGACTCTGGATCATCGATGCAGGTTGGAACTTCGAATTCCTTCTCTCATTTGAGTGAGGAGTGATATTCCAAGCTTAGTTCTTTGGATTCCTCTTTGGGAAACCGGAATAGTGTTCTTATCCTGCTTTCAATAGGGCCCAGGTCTCTGTGGCATATGTTAATGCAGGGAGAATGGTGGAGTTGAAGAGCTGTTCTGGGAGCAGGAGTTTCTTTGTCCATTTAGCTATTTCTTTGAAGCTTTTGAAGGCGTTCCATGATGCTCTCTTGCTCCTCTGCAACTCAGGTGCTAGGTCATTCATCATGTTGAGTTCTCAATGTAGGTAAAATATCAAATGGAAATCAAAATCACAGAGAAATCACTTCCTATTTATTAGAATGTTAATGACTAAAAAAAATAGAGAATGCCAAAATAATGTGGAAAATTTGAAAGCCACCTGTATATGAATGAGAATGAAATGCAATAACTGGGGAAAATGTGACAGTTTTCCAAAAAAAATCACAATATCCATATTATTTAAAAATCCATTTCTTGATCCTTGAAAGTTAAAATGGCAGTCTGCATATATATTTGTCCACAAACATTTATAGTATCACTGTATCACTGTATCACTGTCTTCCCATATATCATGGATTTGCTCGAGCGATCACTTGTAAGTTCTCCGTAAGTCCTGTCACATGCGTGATAGCCCAAGGCCATCATCCCACTCCAGGAACACAAAGAGCCTCAAACCATCCCATCAGGTCATGAGAATGAGGTCTATAATTGTTAGTGGTATTTGGCATGACAAATACAACACTGGTAGCTTGCCAGCCTCTGCTGTGCAGGTGGGATACTCTAGTAGTCACCTCAAAACTCGAGCAATTATTGATGAACCAGGCTCAATTATTGAGCCAGGCTGTGATATGCTCTTCTGCTGGGTGTAGCTCTGAGGAGAGGGGAGTCTGGATGTGGAAAATGGTGGCCTTGACAGTGTGGGGGTTCCTCTGACTTCTTGCAAATCGATGATGAACGGGAAGACAGTGATTAGAATATAAGTGAATTCCTCTGTAGCGAAGGGTATTGCTTAGAGTTTTAGTGTTATGAAGTTTTTACTAAACAAAGCATGTAAAAACATGGCATTCATGTTAGCTACACATAGGGTAAAATGTGAAACTAGTCACATTTCAACATAAAATTACTTTTAATTAAAATAAAGGAAGTAGATTACAAGGCACCTAGTATCATGGGAACCAAAATATATACATAGACACAAACAACTTTCTACCAGTCATCTCTGATATGGAGCAGAAATAAAATTAATGTGAAAATGACTCTGAAGAATGGAGTGCAGAAAGCTTATTTTCTTAGTTCAGTTCTTTCACAAGATGCTTTGTTTGACTTAATGATTACAGAACTCAGCAGAGAAGTGCATTAAATATTAAGAATATCCAGAGCAATAGAAAAACTTTAGAACATTTTGATTTAGTGAAAAACATTCCAGAAAGTGATATTGAAATGGATAAGACTGACTTTGTGTTTCAACCATATGTTTATCTAATACAATATAAAGCAACTCTATAGTGATCCTTACCTGTGTATGTTTAGTAATAATATTTAACATATTTGGGAAATGAGATTTATTTAACAAAATTTAATTTTTGGAAAAGCTCATAACCTATACTTATAAATTATTTTCAATAGATATAAACAAAGGGATACTCTGTAAATTTATTTATTTATTTATTTATTTATTTATTTATTTACGTTTTAAGGAGAGAGCGCTAACGTAGTTCCCCACTACCACAAATTATGCAGTCGAGTTTCCCACATTTGGGGAAATCGCAGGGTTCAGCACATCCGGAGTGCAATGGATAAGCCTCGCCCTGGGGAAACCATCTTCGTGATCATGGTATCTCCCCTGCCAGGTAAGTATGAACTTTTTTAATTTATAAGGTGAATAAAATTTTGTCCAAATAAGATTACTTTATAATCTGATAACTTGTAGAATTACAGGTAAGATAAAATATTGCACATCAAATATAGTATAGATGTGTTAAATAATTCATATCTTTTTATAATCTAAACTTATGGCAGTGTTTTTGTCACATGGTAAATGTGTAATTGAAATGATTACTCTAATTCTAATGAACTAATCATTCTTCAGGTAAAAAACATTTTCTATAACAGAAGCACTCAAATTGCAATGACTCATATTTGCATTGAATGAAAACGTTCAATAAATATCATGTCTGAAGACAGATTGGCATTTAGTGAGGGTTATTTGGACAAAAATAGAATTATGCTCCTGAGTGCTATGTGTGTGTGTGTATGTGTGTGTTTATGTTCATTACTGGTAATTGTGTTTTTTTTCCTACCTTGTGAATAGTTTTCTAGTGTTTGGAATGGCAGATATTTTTCTAACATTATTTAAATTAAATTCAATTAAATATAATTTTAATTACCATATTAATCCCTATGAATTACCCTTATGCATCCTGGGACATTGCAGAGCAACAAAATACTCTCATTCTTATTAACATACACAGAAAACATATCTCCTGATAAGTAGTAACAATTTTTATAGAGTAATTTGTATATGCAGTTGTATCTAACAGCTGTAAATAAAATAATTTATGGTGTCTATGTTATCTCATAGGAGAACGAAAACATGTTATTCTAATCTATTGAGAAGTACATTTTTCTTACTCAATCTACAGTTAGGAAAATATGTGATAAAATTTATATATATATCTATATATAGATATATATTTATATATATTAATATATATATATATCTCCGTCTACCCCCTTATGTACATTTTGGTTTGCAATAAACACTGAAGGTTTATCAAGTATATCCCTTCACCTAATTACAACATTCAGTTCTAGTCCTGCATGACCATTTCCAACTATTACTGACATATTGGTCCTTCTCTAATTTACCTACACTCTGTCACCCACACACTTGTGGTAGTTTTCAACCAATGTCCAGTCTTCCTAGCCCCTGTTTTTCCTGATCTTTGATATTACTCTCATACTATTATATTTTCATATTAGATTTTAATAACACAAATGAATGTAGTCATTCTATATATGTCCTCCTTATGAATTTCAGTAAGCATGATAAGCATGTTCATCCTTATACAGGAAAATTCAGGACATCATTCTTCTTAAGAGCTGCAAAGTGTTTCATTGTGTAGATATAACATAGTTTCCTTAGCCAGTTATTTGTTCTCTGGGAGTAGGGTTATTTCCAGATTCTAGCTTGTGAATAGTGCTACAATTAACATAGAAGTGTAGATGGTGTTTATGCTGTGTGTTTTTGGCCTCCCAGAGTATATTACCAGAAAGTAGTATGGCTATGTCAAATGGGTGCTCAATTTCTAGTTTTGGGAGGAATGTCCATATGTTTTCCCAAAAGGGTGGACCAGTCAGCATTCCCACTAGCAATGAAGGAGAGTGTCTCTCAACATTTGTGCCAACCCTGGTTGTTCTTCTTTGGGATGTTTGTCAGTCTCTGTGTTGTGAGATAATATCTCATTGTTTTTTAGGTTTGCATTTCCCTGATGATTAGTGATGGAGAGTATTTTCTCAAATGTCTTTTGGCCACTTGAATTTCTTCTTTGTCTGATTTCATTTTCTTGTTAGTAGTTATATAGTTTTCCCATCATTTGTTGAAAAGGCTTTCCTTGTTCCACCACATATTTCATGCTCCTTCATAAAATAATAGTTGATCATACATTTGAAGATCAATGTTAAGATATCCAACTCTGTTCTATTGGTCTACAGGTCTGTTTTTATTCTAATTCCATTCTGTTTTAATTACTACCATTTTGTAGTACAGTTTGAAGTTGAGGAAGGTGATGTGTCCCATCTTTTTTTGCAAGTGTCACTTTAACTGTTTTAGGATATTTGTTATACATAATATTCAGGTGTCTTTGGTCTATTTCTTCAGAAAATGTCATGGCTATCCTTATAGCCACTGGTTTTGAATCTAATGCTTTGGGGAGAATTGCCATTTTGACAATGTTGATCCTTCCATTCTAAGAGTAGAGGATTTGTTTCCAAGTTATTGTGTTCTCTTTTATTTTTTGAAGTAGTGTATTATAATATTCTTTTTGAGGTCCTTCACCTCTTAAGTAAACTGATTCTGAGGTATTTCCAAGTCCTCTTGGTTCAGATTATTTTGAGAGGTTTTAGGTATTCAGGATTTTATCCATTTCACCTAAGTTCTCTTGTTTCATGGAATTACTTGTCTTTTATCACTTTTCTTCCCATTGTTCATAGATTTGCTCAAGTGGGCACCATTAACATCTCCATACATCGTGTCTCAAGAAGTGTAGGCCAAGGGCATCTGTTTGCTTCAGGAACAGGAAGAGCCTCAAACCATTCCTTCGGGTCATGGGAATTAGGTCCATAATTATCTTATTTATCTCATTTGCTCCTATATTTTAGTGTCCATTCCACTGTTTCTTTCATATCCTGCATTTTATTGACTATCTGTTACACTGTTCCTTTTAACTCATTAAGCAACTATTTTATTCAGTATTTCACCTCTGAATTCTTTAGCAGAGAGATTATATATATGAATATTCCATGTTGAAGCTTATGTGTTCTTCTGTGTATTTTCCCCATAATGCCATAGTATTCTAGAGGTGGATTCTTTCAGTGCAATGTCAAATATCCTCCTCTCACTCCAAGTAGGATTCTGGGGAGCTCAATAGATGGTGGTTTTTTCCCCTTCAAGCATATTACCTTCCTCTTTGGTGCTTCAATGTGACTTGTGTGTGGTGTCCAGCATTCAGAGGACATGTTCTTTTCCTGAACTTGCTATTGCCCCAGGACCATGGTTTGTGCCCTACGTACTTCTGCATGGCTCAAGCAATAACAAATAAACTGCTTCTTTGGCTGAGAATTGCTGGAATGTAATGCCAGGTCTCTTCAGTATAGCTTGGTAGGCAAGTAAATAAGTAAACAGAAGTAGTTATTCCTATATTTTGAATTTTTATATTCCAAAATGTTAGCTGACTATTTACATCTACAACATAATAAATATCCAAATTATATTAAAATATCTAAGAGCTGAGCAACAACACTGTGGGTAGAGCGCTTGCTTTCATGCTGCAATCCTAGGTTCAATGCACATGTGTTCTCTAGAGTCTCTTCTCTGTGTTTACTTCTGAACACAGAGTCAGGAGTAAAAGTCTGAGCATGATTATTGTGCCCATTAAGCATAAGCAGTACAGAATGTTAGGAGAAGCCTAGATAGTACCTAATAGCAGGAGGACCTAGACCCTGATGGATCCTGATACCATAAGAGTCATTTCAGTATCTTGACCCCCTTTTTAAAATAATAAAGGCATGTTCACCACCTCACTTTGTTAAAAAGATAAAAAGGAGAAGTGTATCTGCCTTTCTCCAGAATTTTTCTTGAGTCTACCTCTCCCAAAACACACACATAAATTTTAATAAAAAGTTAATGTGCATTGTTTCATAAAATGTACTGATCATATATTTTATTTCTTACTAAATGGGTTTGATGAATAACTCCATTGTTACAAAGCCTGAGAAAACTAAAATTTGTATTGCCTTTGTGACTTCTAGGTTTTGTAGCAATATGTAGAATTGAAAAGAACTCAAAATTTTAAATAATCAAATAAAATATTATTATACATAATATATTTTATTTACATACATTTTAATGGAATTTATGCAGAAATGAAGCTGGCATATACTTATATTTTGAAAGGCATTGTAGGGATGAGAAAGCCTTGCTATTTATTTGCCCCACAGGTAAAAATCAATTTGAAAAATTACTTAGCAAAAGCTATAATTTAGTTGAATTCTTAGTTTGTGAAATGCTTTGCTTTGTCCCTTTCAGATGAAACATGTTTTAATAAAAGCTTTTTATATATAGTTTTAGTTTTTAAATGAATTTTTGAAGTAATTTTAGATAGTTCCTTTTCTGTTAATGTTATATACTACACTCATATAAAATCAATTTTGCTATAATCAACACAGAACTCATGAATAGAATCACTTAATAATTTGATTCAATTATTCTAATTTAGTTTGATATTCAAGTTTATTTCAATAATTTTGAGTTTGTCTAAATTATAGTAATAATAGTTTTTCTAGAACATTATTCTCTTTAAAGCTCCCTGTGATTAATGAATTGACTAGAAAATTAAAATGAAAAGAGAAAAGAATAATACTGCTTTTTGGAAAAGTTTTATTTTATAGACATAAATTAATATAAACTTGGCTCATGTTAGGTTTGTCATCAATAAAGAAATGTGATAGTATATATTTTTTTAGTATTTTAGTCAAAATATGTATAGAAGTATATTCATGGGCATTCATTTTTTTCAAAGATATGTACAGTTTTCTATATTTATCAAGATTCAATTCAGGTTTTTGGTTTTATTTTCAGTATATACTTGGTGTTGCTCAAGGTTTATTACTGGCTTTGTACTCAGGGATCACTCCTGGCAGTGCTGGGGAGAACCAACCATATATGGTGGCAGTGACGGAACCAGGATCACCTGCAGGCAAAGCAAAAACATTACACATTGTAATGTCTTTCTGGCTCCCTCAATAAATATTTTGAACAAGGAAAATATAGGAATAGAAAAACAGATAAGATCCTTTGATCAAATGGTTCATTAGGCAAAAAGCAAATATAATAAGACTATTAATATTAATAACAGAATTGTTGGATGGTGCATTCTCTGAGCAAAAGAAAATAAAATAAATAGAGCTTGACTTGATGGATGATAGAACAATATTTCTTATTGTGTCATGTCAAGCTCTCCTATTAGCAAAGATAAAATAGCCATGTGACACTCTGGGGTATGAGAAAAACTTATCATTGGAAAGGGAGCTATAATTAATTTGAATTTGAATGGTCCTGCTGCTCTGTAGAAGCATTCAGACTCATTAACTGAGTGAAGTAGGACTAACAGAAGGTGTTTATGAGACAGCAAGGGACCAAATGATATATGGTGGTGCAAGTTTTGACTATTATTATTTACAAAGTTTTGACTATTATTATATACATGTACAGCCCATCTGATTTTCAATGTCTTGGCAAATGAGACAGCGTCCCTGACTCTGGAACAGCGACGTGAGGTCGGATCTCTGGAATCCTTCTCTCACTTGAGTGAGGTGTGATATTCCAAGCATAGCTCTTTCAATTCCTCTTTGGAAGACCCGAATAGCATTCCTGTCCTGCTTTCAATAAGACGCAGGTCTCTCAGGCGTATGTTAATGCAGGGAGAATGGTGGAGTCGAAGAGATGTGCCCAGAGCCAGAGGTTCTTTGTATTTTTTGCTATTTCTTCGATGCTTTTGAAGGTATTCCATGCAGCTCTTTCCTCCTGCGCAGCTCAGGTTTTAGGTCATTCATCATGTTGACTTCTTGACCTAGGTACATATAACTGCTGCATTTACAGCTGTTTGTTCCATTGAGAGTGAATGGGGCCTCTGGAACTAGTTTATTTCTCATGAATGTAGTTTGGTTGAGATTCAGCTGTAGACCTATCAAATTTATGTATCATTAAATAAAAAAATACCTGTTTCTCTCAGGTATTTTTTTTTTCAATTTGGCCCAGGTATGCTGATCCAGAGACTTACAGACATGGGGCAGAGCTGCTCCTTGCTCTCCCTGTGCCCAGCCACTCACGAGGTGCCTGGGAAGGATGGCGGGTTCTAGCCCTGGCCCCCCACCCCAGAAAAGCCACACAACAAGCCAGATGACCCTCCCACTCCATCGGGCCACCATTTTCCACATCCAGACTTCCCTCTCGTCAGAACTCCACCCAGCGACAGCCTATCACAACCTGTCTCGCACAGCCGCTTGCGGCCCAGTTAATCTATAAATGCTATATTTAGAGGTGACTACAAGGGTATGCCACTTGCAAGGCAAGCCTGGCAAACTGCCCGTGTTGTATTTGATATGCCGAATACCAGTAACAATTATATTGGTTCATTCCCATGACCTAATATAATGGTTAGGCTCTTTATGTTCCTGGAGCGAGCAGATGCCCTTGGGCTCTACTAGCATGAGACAGGACATATGGAGATATTACTGGTGCCTGCTCGAGCAAATAGATGATCAACGGGAGGTTAGTGATAGTGATAGTGACCTGTTTCTCTAAATCAAATAAAACATATCAGATACAGAATTAAGTTATAAACACCTGAATCCAAAGTAGTAAGTATTCTTGAGTCTCAAATAATCCATGACAGTTTTATTCCCCTCTCCAAAACCAATGAGAAATATACTACCCTTATGTATATGTCATGTCAAATTTAGAGCTGCTACCGGCTCTCCCTGTGCCCAGCCGCTCATGAGGCACCCAGGAGGGATGGCGGCTTCTAGCCCTGGCCATCCACCCCAGCAGAGTCTCACAAGAAGCCAGAACAGCCCCCCCCCCACTCCATGACAGCTGCCATTTTCCACATCTGGACTTCCCTCTCGTCAGAACTCCACCCAGCAGAAGAGGCTATCACAGCCCGGCTCACGCAGCTGCTTCATCAATAAATGCTGGAGATCAGAGGTGACTACAAGAGTATGTCACCCGCACGACAGAGCTTGGCAACCTACCGTGTCGTATTTGACATGCCAAATACCAGTAACAATTATAAACCTCATTCCCATGACCTGATGGAATGATCTGAGGCTCTTGATGTTCCTGGAGCAAGCAAATGCCCTTGGGCTCTACTAGCATGAGATAGGACATATGGAGATATTACTGGTGCCCACTCGAGCAAATCAATGATGAACGGTAAGACAGTGATACAGTGATTCTTTCAAGTAAGACATTCTGTGTGTAAGTAGCTTACTGGTAATCCTGAATCCACACATAGTACTATGATTAAAAATAACTATCCCTATTTTAGAATATCTAGGCTGAAGTTTTAAGAACATTTTATGATTCAAGACTATAATTAAGCCAAAATTGCTTATATTATAAAAGGAATACAAATATCTGAAAAATCTCATGTCAGTTCCCATTATAAATGACAAAACAAAGTTTTTTTTTATAGAGAAATGACACCAGATTTGTTTTTGAAAGCAATTTTGATGAAAATAAGGTACTTTGATATTAAATTGCCATCTTATATGGGAAATTATGTTGTAGGATGTACATCAGTAAAGGAAATAGTATAATATCAAGCTCTTAAGTAAAATTCAATGTTTTGCAATAATGAAGATCAGGTAAATGTGCTCAATAATTTGCCTATTTTAAAAGTGTATTTTGGTTCCATCAAAGTATATTAAAGCAGGTTCCCTGTGCTACTACACCAAGAGGCGTGTTTGTCTTGGACACTGCCAACATGGGTTCAATCCCTATACCTTGTATGTAGTATAGTCCGGGAACTGCTAGAAGTGGTCCCTCAGTACAGAGCCAGAAGTAATCCCTGAGAACTTCTGGGTGTGAGTCTCCCCACCAAAAAAAAAGCAAAATTTTCATTGTGTTCATAGAATTTTATCTATATATTTAAGGAAAAGTTTTAAGAAATTTTATTAACAATGTTCTGTCATTTGTGAATACATACCTTTCATCTAAAGATCTAGAACTACAACACTAAAGCACATCAAACATTGCAACATTATGCCTTTGAATAGTTTATCCATCTTATAAGAATTAGAGCAAAGAAAAATATGCGTAGATGTAGATTGTATGACTTCATTGAATCAATAAGAAACTCCATCCAATCACCACTTATGTCATGGGATCATCCTAGATGCTTTGACATACATAGATATCTATTTATTAGCTTAAATAAAACAACGTAATTGGCCTGAATCTGAAATATACTAGGCAATTGTTTCATTGCTTTAGTTTTTGGACAATACTGGCTATGATCAAGGATTAGTGCCGGTTTTGAGCTCAGGTATTATTCCTGGCAGTGCATATAGGGTTTTGGCTGTCAATGCTGGAAGATTGTGTGCAAGCCAAGTGTTATCCACCATATTCTCTCCTTCCCTTCTTTTTTATTATTTATTGTTGCTGTTGTGTTTTTTACCCCTTTAGGATAAATCACATATTTGAAACCCAATGTTAGAAATCCAATTTGGATTCATGGATTAACAGCATACAATGACCGAAACAATAAACAATATCTGTGTATTATTCAAATGGAATATAGGCAAAAAGATTTGTAACTCAGAATAAAAGCAATTACATTATTTAAATATAGTAACACTTTATGTGAAGAGAATACAATTTAGTTTCTCTCAAATAGGTAAAATATTGTTAGATCAATTTGAAACATGATTGTGATCTGTGGTGAAACACCTCGTGAATGATATCAATAATAAAAAAAATAATTTGGGGGTAATGAGGGAAAGTTTTCACAAGAATGAATAACAAATAGTAATCTTAATAATTAATAAGAAGTAACAATCTTATTAAATAAAATAATAACTTCTCCCTGGATAAATTTATTTTAATTTTGATTTTTTTTTCTATTTTAAATGGGATTCCTATCTTAATTTATTTTACAAAAAATTAAGTATTATTTGGGACTGGAATGATAGTGTAGTTGGGGTGCTTGCCTTGCATAGAGCAGACCCTCATTAGATCCTCAGAATCATGTATGGTCCCTTGAGTCCTGCCAAGGGTGATTCATGAACTTGAAACTAGTAGTAAGTCCTGAGCACCAATGAGTGTGACCTCTAAATGAATACAAAATAAAACAAAACCACAATAAAACAGTATTAATGCATGTGCATACATACTTTTTTTGTCTTTTTAATTTGGAAATTAAAATAATTGAAGCAACTTACATACAAGATTACATTTTTTTTTTTTTTTGCTCTTTGGGTCATACCCGGCAATGCTCAGGGGTTTCTACTGGCTCTGCACTCAGGAATTACTCCTGGTGATGCTTGGGGACCACATGGGATGCCGGGGATTGAACCTCGGCCAACATAGGCTGGCCGCATGCAAGACACGCACTACTCACTGAGCTATAGCTTCAGCCCCAACAAGATTACCTTTAAAACACATTTTATGAGCCAAATCATGGTATAGTAAGTAGGACACTTTTCTTGTATGTGGCCTAACTGGGTTTGGTTTTTTGATTTCTAAATATCTCATGTGGTCTTCCCAGTACTACCAGAAGTAAGCCCTGAGCACTGCAAAATGTCCCAAAATCAAACAAAAAAGGGCAGATAGTAACATAAGTGGAGCCAACTTGTGGTCTTGTTGCTCCTACCAAACAGGATCTTACACCTGAAAATATGTGAGTGAAATCAATTATACTTCTTTTTATAACATCTAATGATCTAGCTATTTCATAAAATATAGCATGCAAAATTAATATATAGATTGGCTACTAAGGATTTAGATTGCCATCACAAAAACCAAATTATTAACGATCATTCGGTTTTAGTACTGCCCCTTAAGGTGTTTCAGGTGTGGCTGCAATGCCCAGCTGCTCAGTAGGTGGCAGACAGGAGACAGGCTTGTCTAAACCCAGAGTTGTGCCCTATGGGCCCTGGATGGTTGATGGTCTGACACAGAAAAAGACTGGGTCCCTTGGGATGAACCCAGAGTCACTGCAGAGCTTGGCAAGCTACCTGTGGTGTACTTGATATGCCAAAAACAGTAACAATAATGAACCTCATTCCCAATGAATGGAGACATTACTGGCTCCTGCTGGAGCAAATTGATGAACAATGGGAAGACAAGTGATATACAAGTGATACAGTTTTACTTCTTTACATTACTTAAAAGAAAATGTCTGACTTGATGTAGCTAATAGACTAATTCTGAGACTAAAAAGGAAATTGTTAACTTACGTTTCGAAATTATATATAAGTATATATATATATATATATATATATATATATATATATATATATATATATAGAGAGAGAGAGAGAGAGAGAGAGAGAGAGAGAGGCAAGAGCAATAGTACAGAGCATAGGGGGTTTACCTTGCATGTGGCCAATCCGCATTTGATTTCCAGTATTCCATCTGGACCCCTGAACACTGCCAGGAGTAATTCCTGAGTGCATAGTAAGGGAGTAACCCCTGAGCATCACCTGGTTGACCCAAAAAGCATAAACAAAAATGCATATATAATTTTCTTTTTTGTTCAAAAGAAAATATCTGTGCATATATGGCCAACATGCAAATTTTGAGGTCAAATACTAAATTATGTTACCACAAAATATTTAGAAAATGAACTGAGGTTATACAATGCCCTGGTTTGCTCTCTGGCAGTGCCTGGATAACCAAGCAGAAATAACAGGAATCACTTCCAAGCATTAAAGTGTGAGTAATCTCTGTGCATCTTTAAGTATGCTCCAAAATTTGAAAATAAAAGAAAATGACAATATTCTATATACAAAGTAAGTAAAGTGAGTATTTTTAGTATCTAACATTTGGATGGAGAAATAGTACAATACATAGGATGCCTATCTTGCACAGTGTCAACCTGGCTAGTGTGACCCCAAAACGAAACAACACCTACAAAAGCTCAAGGGGCTTTTATTTTAATACAAAGTTTTGATGAAGTTGGTATCTTATACAGGCTATTTCACCTATCTAAAATTTTATATTAAGTAAAAATATGACTATTAAAACAGAAATCTGACTTGATTTCTTAACTTTAAGAAAAAAAGTAAAATCTATTAGTTACTAGTGTCATAAAAAGGTAACAGGACTAGTGATAGTATAGTGGGTATGCGTAAGTTGCCTTATAATATATGTGGCCAACAGGGGTTTGATATCTAAAACCACATACAGCCTCCATGCTCCACCATGATGGATCAAAGGGCATAGAGCCAGGGAATAAACCCTGAGCACAGCTGGGTGTGATCACAAAACAAAATAAATAGATGGAAACAATAAGTTTCTAAAAATACTATAACTTCAAAATGTTTACTCTTATAGTATAGTCTTTTGAGATAAGGACTATAGTAAAGATAGTACTTGTAAAGCAGTTCAGTGTTCCTCTTAGCTCTTCAATGAGTCCCCCGATGTCAACAATATATGGCAATGGTAAATTTGTTAAAGCTAAGGATTCAATGTTTATAACATTATTATCTAAAAATAGCTTAATTAACAAGTTTTCTTTCTACTGATACCCTTTCTCTTTTTCATTTCCAGTGCCTAATTAGGATAACACATAGCTTTTAGTTATTGTCACCATAGAGATTGTCTCTAATTTGTAAAAATATATTTGCTCTTATTTGCTTGGTGCTTAGATGTAGAACTGCCTGGAGGGAGATACAGGACTCACCATGGCTTTGCCCTGAGGAGATGGACCACTTTCACTTTAACCCTTAATAACTTGCTAAAGTAATATGTGGCTGGACATTTAGACAGAATTATATTCTGTGTTTCTACAATCTCTGACTTAGGCAAGCAACAGTTTTGCTTTTTGTTTATCCCAGTCTATTTCTGTTAATCTATAGTTTTAGGTTTACTTTTTTTGGCACAAGACAGAAATTTGTCAGTGTATTCAAGGAAAAATTTGATTTTTTTTCTTATATTTCTCTCTGTTCATTTACTTCAAGAGTGTAACAATTTTCTTTGCAAGTGTCCCTGCATTCAATACAGAATAACTTTGTCTCTCATACTAAGCTTTTTTTTCCAAAGAAATTATGCATTTAGGGGCTGAAGGGATAGTCCAGTAAATAGGGCATTTGCCGTCACAAGGCCAACCAGAGTTTGCTCCCCGGCATTCCATATGGTTCCCTGGTCCCTGGCACTACCAGGAATAATTTCTGAGCATAGCCAGGTATGATCCAAAAAAGCCAAACATGAAAAGGAGACAATGTATATAACAAAAACAGAAATTTTAGCAATAATTTTTTGGTCCCTTTACCTCTGACAGAGAGGCCTGTTTTCAATCTGTTGAACTCAGATGGGTATAATTCCTAATGGTTATGTTATACTTGCTATTGTATTGGTTGGAGCACTGTATTCAACAGTGCTTGGGGATTACTTCTAATTCTGTCAAAGAGATTATTCCTGGTGCTGCTAGTGGGGGCATGTGGCTCCAACAATTCCAAAAGGGCAACTGTATGCAGAAAAAGTATCTTAGCCTCCATGCTGTCCTCTGCCTCCTCCCCCATGTGATTAATTTATGTGCAGCAGTAACGTTCATGTGAATAAAGCTATAAATTCATCTAGAAACTAGAAGTCTCCTTAACTATTATAGAATTATTTTTTTATAATTCTTTACACCCTTGACTAAGAATTTATTCATCATTGCAATTGGTTTCCCACGGTCTACTGGATGGGACATTTTACAGACTTTCTGTCTCTGTTCCCCATTGCATATTGGAAGGATACATGTCATCTTAAAATCTTATGAGCTACCCATTAAGAGGAATTAACTTATAAAAATAAATCGTTGCATATTGGTAAGGGATTTGGAACATTTGGTACAGTACAATCTTTGTTTGCTAGTGAGGATAAGCTCTACTTGCAAAATCATGAGGCTCTTGATTCTCTGTGGAGAATATAAGGTAGCAGTTTTCTGTAGGTGTCTCTAAGCATTCAGAGTTTAGGAATTGACTATAAATTAAAGAGAAGTTCATGCATACATATACAAATAATATCACTGTATCACTGTCTTCTCCTTTATCGATTTGCTTAAAAGGGCACCAGTAACATCTCCATAAGTCCTGTCGCAAGCAAGTGTAGCTGAAGGACATCTGCCCGCTCCAGGGACAGGAAGAGGCTAAACCTATTCTTCAGGTCATGGAATTGAGGTCCATAATTACTAGTTTACTACTATGAGACAGACATGAGGCAAGCTGCTACTCTCCCTGTGCCCAGCCGCTCACAAGGCGCCCAGGAGGGATGGCGGGTTCTAGCACTGGCCCACCACCCCAGCAAAGCCTTGCAACAAGCCAGACGACCCCCACTCCATGAGGGCCTCCATTTTCCACATCCGGACTTCTCTCTCTTCAGAACTCCACCCAGCAGACCAGCCTATTACAGCCCGGCTCATCAAGATCCACCCTGCAGCAGTCTTTTTTTAATCCGGCCCAGGTATGCATATCCAGAGACAGACATGGGGCAAGCTGCTACTCTCCCTGTGCCCAGCCGCTCACAAGGCACCCAGGAGGGATGGTGGGTTCTAGCCCTGGCCCACCACCCCAGCAAAGCCTTGCAACAAGCCAGGCAGCTTGCGGCGGCGTGGTTCATCAATATATGCTGGACTTAGAGATGACTACAAGAGTATGCTACCTGCACGGCAGAGCCTGGCAAGCTACCCGTGTTGTATTTAATATGCCAAATACCAGTAACGATTACAGACCTCATTCTGGAATGGATTGAGGCTCTCTATGTTCCTGGAGCAAGCAGATGCCCTTGGGCTCTACTAGCATGAGACAGGACATACGGAGATGTTACTGGGGCCTGCTCGAGCAAATCGATGATGAACTGGAAGACAGAGACAGTGATACTACTATGAGGTTCATAGTTACTAGTTTTTGGCATATCAAATAAAAACGGGTAGCTTTGCCAGGCTCTGCACAATAATATATGACATATAATATGCAAAATTATAATATATTATAAATAACATACAAATAATATATGTTATTTATATATATTCTAATTTTATATATTATATGTTATATATACTAAACATATGTAGTTTGAGAGAAAAGTAAGTTTCTTTACTTACGAACCAGAGACTCTCAGACATGGGACAGAGTTGCTACTTGCTCTCCCTGTGCCCAGCCGCTCAGGAGGTGCCTGGGAGGCATGGCGGTTTCTAGCCCTGGCCTGCCACACCAGCAGAGCCTCACAACAAGCCAGACGACACCCCCTACTCCAGGGGGCCCACCATTTTCCACATCCGGACTTCTTTCTAGTCACAACTCCACCCAGCAGACCAGACTATCACAGCCCAGATCATCGACACCCACCCTGCAGCAGTTTTTTTTTTTTTTTTTTTTTTTTGCAATCCAGCCCAGGTATGCTGAACCAGAGACTCTCAGACGCTCCTTGCACTCCTTTTTTTTTTTTTTTTTTTTTTTTTTTGTAATCCAGCCCAGGTATGCTAAACCAGAGACTCTCAGACAAGGGGGCAGAGCTGCTCCTTGCTCTCCCTGTGCCCAGCCTCTCCAGGAGGCACCTGGTAGGCATGGCAGGTTCTAGCTCTGGCCTGCCACCCCAGCAGAGCCTCACAACAAGCCAGACAACGCCCCCTACTCCATGGGGCCCGACATTTACTTTATCCGTACTTCACTCTCGTCACAACTCCACCCAGCAGACCAGACTATCACAGCCCGGCTCACGCGGCCACTAGCGGCAGCGAGGTTCATCAATAAATGCTTTATTTAGAGGTGACTACAACAGTATGCCACCCATACGGCAAGCCTGGCAAGCTGCTTGTGTAGTACTTGATATGCTAAATACCAGTAACATTTATATTAGGTCTTTTCCATGACCTGATATAATGGTTTGAGGCTCTTTATGTTCCTGGAGCAAGCGGATGCCTTTGGGTTCTACTAGCTTGCGACAGGACATATGGAGATATTACTGGTGCCCGCTCTAGCAAATAGATGATTAACGGGAAGGTAGTGATAGTGATAGTGATGTAGTTTATAATATTTCTGAATTTCTGCTCTGTTAACTACTGTATCAAATTCTCCTGCCAATGCCAATACTTGAACAGATGCTTATTCCTCTTCTACTTCCATTATTTTATGCTTAGATTTTACCTATTAAGATTTTGTTATTGTTGTTTTTTTTTTAATTTTTATTATACCACTGTGAGATATACAATTACAAGGACGTTAATAATTGGGTCTCTGTCATATAGTGTTCCAGGATCCAGCCCTCCTCCGGTGCTGTATTGCCACCACCAATGTCCCAACAATCCCTCTCACCCTACCCCAGACTTCCCCTATAGTAGGTACCTTTTCTTTTCTCTCTTTCTCTCTCTCTATCTCTGTTTCTGTCTCTGCATTTCTCTCTCTCTTCTCTTACACTTTGTGGCTTGCCCTACAAATATTAACGCTTTATGATGTAAGTCTCTATGTGTATATTCAATAGTTAGTTCTACTGTGACATAATTCCTCATTACCAATCAACCTCCCCAGTTTGTTGCAACTACAATGATCATTACAGTGCATAAATGTGAAAGATCATGGAAGGACCTGGCCTAACCTACATTATTATCTAAGCCCCTTGCATGGCTGCAGAGCCCAAATCCCCACTCCAAGTCCAGCCAACATGGCCTCCCTACACATGTCTGCTAACCCTAGGAGCTATGTGGGACTTAGCCAGGGGCTGAGCTGTTTACAGTCCTCCGAAACTCCATGGGCTGCTCCACGTGGGACCGAGTGGTGCAGCTGTGGGTCTGGTCTATCTTTTGTCCAACTTTGCTCAGATTTTGACCACAGCTAGTGGGAGGGAGCCGGGTTCAATATGGATTTTACTTCCAGAAGTTGCTTCTGTTTCAAAGACTGGACATTTGTATTAGTAGATATAGACTATTTCAAAAGATTCTTCATATATAATTTTCTAGCTTTTATATATTCTGCTGTGTTAAAGTATTCACTCATGCTAGAAGAACAAAAACATGTTTAAAAGGTAAAATACATTTTGAATGCATACTTAATGGGTTATACAGTATTGATGTAGCTGTGGTTGTTTTCAAAGTAATCACCAATTTTTATCTAAATAATAAAATTTTTAAGTATAAAAAGAAAACCAGAAATAATCAGTGTTAATATTTTCTGAAACTTGATGCCAGAATTAATTTCTAACTATAATCAAGATAGTATATGAAAATACAATTATATTGTACCCAAGCAAGTAAATTCTTTGAATTTGTACGTATAAAATTTCATATGTCTACATAGCTAACTAACTACAAAAATGTGCAACACCAACATGAAGAAAAAATATGAATATGGGGTTGGAGATAGAACAAGTAGTGGGAAAATTTTTAAATTCATGATGAAAATATGTGACATCAGATAGACCTAAAATATTAAAATGCTGGTTCTTAATAACACAATTTTAGTAATACAAGTTACATAAATATGAATAGTATGCATCAAATTAAGTAATTATAATGTAATAAGCAATATAATGTACAGCCTATTCTATATGTATAAGTATATATGATTTGTATAGCATATATTTTATATATTTAGCATCTATATAAACTGAAATGTAATAAAAGTACATTCAGAGCATAAAAAGTTTGAAATAAGAAACAATGAACTACATGAAAACATTAAAGCAATGAATGGAACATGCAGATTGAGTCTGTGTTGAAATAAAAATGTTAGTATCAAATTATCTATGAACAATGACTTCAGAACATATTGTACTATACAACAAAATACATTTTCAGAAGTTGATACCAAATGGAGAATATCAAGCTTGAAAAAGTGGCCTAATATAATTTAAACCTTAACACTTGTTCTGGAATTGCCACTAGGTCCATCAACCACCTGTCCAATGATTTCCAGAAACTGGTTGTGTCATAATAGAGATGAAGCTTTTCCTTTTAAAACTCCCTTAAGCATTAAAACCATCTGAAAACTCAGCAGCAAAATTTCAGATTTATGACAGACCAGTCATAATGTTTCGACTTATAAACTCAGTATGTCCATAACCATTTATTGAGTACCCACAGTAGCTACCAGCTTACCTAGTGAGTATTATCAGAAAAAAAACAAATAAATAGAAGTGATTTAATTTATCTTCTTTGGAACAGAGAGATTTAATTTATTTAATTTAATTTATCTTCTTTGGAACACTTACAATTTTTGGGATCAGTTATATTTATCATGTACCAGTAATTGAGAAATATTAATACATAACTCCTATGCAAAAAGTCATGAATATAAGTGCAGACAAATTTTTAAAACTTTCATTATTAACATTTAAACTCTTCAAAAATAATTTTCAGAATATGAGAATACTGAGTTTGCTATAGTCAAATATGAAAACACATGATTATTTTTGATATTTAGATACGTAATTATGTTTTAAAAAAGCACTAGGGAAGAAATGGTTTAAGTGTAAATTGATAATTAATATGTAAGTTGCTAAAACAACCCAGCGTCTCTACATTTCAATCTCCTATGACTTTAAATCTCCATCTCTCATATTTGCTAAAATTAAAGTAGCAGGGGCTTCTGGGTAAATACGGTTTTCTATAAAAGATAGAGCTTTGAGATCACAAAGCAATACAGCTTTGAAATTTAAAATGGCACCAAGTTTGGAATGCAAGTTATCCCTCAGAGACTGTAAGTTTATGTCTAGGGACTTTATCAGGCTGGTTTACAAGTAATTACTTCATCTAGAGGGTGTTGATGTAGTTAATTCCAGTGTCACTTAAGTATTCTCTTGCCTTTGTGTTTCATTTTGAAAAACTTACCCTATTATTTCCGTTGCTTTCTTTTTCATTTCCTAGAAAATGATAGATGTGTATAGCGTATAGGCCAGTAATACTGACATGACTTGGAAGCTTGTCATAAATTCAAAACCTTGGTCTTAAGTGAGAATTACTAAATCAGAATATGCATTGTGTTTTTCTTTCTTTCAGTTATATTAAGAGAACCAGCTTCACTGAACAAGAAATTCGAGTTCTAAAAGACTACAGGCTATATTGTAGAGACCATCTTGCCCATGGAATCATAGAAGCAGTTTATATAGGAAAAAATAAGCAGGGAAGCACATTTTCAGAAAGGTTAGGTTCCAGGCTAACAGGCACCAGCATCATCAAACAATTCTTAGTCCAGGGAGATAGCACAAGAGTTAAAGTGCTCACATTGTGCATGACTGACCCTGATTTGATCCCTGGAACCACATACAGTCACTTAAGACTGCCAGAAATAAGTGCTTAGTATTACTTGGTGTGTCCATAAAACCAAAATAAAGCAAAATGAAACAAAATTTCCTTATGAACTGGTATCCATTTCACTGTATCTGCAAGTCTAACCAAAAAAAAAATTTTAAGGATAGTCCTTAATTATCTAATAGCGTATCATTTTAGATTTGAATTCCCTTAAATATTATCTTAAGGAAATGTATCCTCATTATTTTCTACTATCCAGAAAAGCATGTTAGTTTTTAATTTTAATTTTGACTCATAATTTCTTTTGGACTATTTTCATTCCCCCATGTATGCTTTATTTTCACAAACTTGTGACTCAGATCTACTTTTTTCCTGAAATGGCCCTCATTCATAGCACTGGATTGGAGGTGGCAGTGAAAAGAATTAGGGAAAATAATATCTTCACTATTTATTAGTAGTCCCTGTTCTGCATTTAGGGCAACTACCATGAAATTAATCTTTTAACCAAGACACATTTTGATGGTGCCAGGTCATCTTTTGCATATTAAAACTACTGCCTTTGAAACTACTTGAAAAGTTCCATAACTCCGAAGTGAAATTGTCCAATTATTTCATAGTAACAAACTCAATCTAAAAGGAAAACTCTCCATTTCTTTTTTAAGGTTCCCAGAAGACTGCTACACATGATAATAGCTGAAAAACACTAAATTATATAATTCAATGCTATCAATTGTTTTATCTACATTAGAGGGGTGACTAATTTCTGTGATGAAGTAAAACTGTTCTTAATTTCCTTTTGTTTCTCACATAACTAAATTGATGTGGGTTTATTCACATACGATGTGAATATTTTAGCAGAGTTTTGTATATCAGGAAAATGAGATATTAAAATAAAAATTTCCCCAAGATTATAATAAATTTGTGTGATAGTCTCCTAACTCAGTAAATTTATAATGATTTCCTCTATATTTAAAGAACCAATATGCTTTATAAGATGTGAGATGGATACTTTACACCATCTTCCGATTGTTTGATCTTTTATTTTTTCTATTTCAACTCACATATAAAACAACTATTTTGCAAACTATGAATAGCATAAGCCTAAAAATAACAATATCTAACCCATTTAAATAGATTAGTTTATCTCATTTATTCTGTCTTTAAGTGATCTTTGCATCAACTAGTTTCCATCAAGTCTGTTGTTATTTTTATAATTATGTTCCTTTATTTAGTTTTAGAAAATATGATATTGACTATAATAAGCATAAAATTATTTTTTAAATTACCTTTTGAATATATATGTAATATTCCTACTACATGCTTAGTGTCAATATTGTGACTACATTTTCAGAGCTCCTTTTAAAGTCCTTATTACTTGTTAGTCACACAGCAGGTATCTTTCTTGCTGATTTTCAGTTATTTATCTCATATAGGAAGTAGGTCAGAAAACACCATGGATTTTTTCCTTCTGCCAGCTAGCACATTTAAAATACTCATTTGGGGATCCATGACCAAAAAATATAGTTGTGAATATCAACTGGTCTTAATGCTTATAACATTTCTTAAAATTTTAATAGTTGTATGAGCTTAACTGTAACTAGAAAAAAGGCATCACATAATTCTCAGAATAAACTAAACTGATTTAATAACAGTATGTCCATAAAAAGTTCATTTGCTATCTGTTCTTTTTAGACTCCAAACATTTTTTCAAGTTAGAGAGCAAATAGATTGAAAAGGATGTTTTTCAAGAACAAACTGCAAAAGCAAAGAACCCAGAAATGACACCTTCTCAAATCCCTTCCCTTCTCATACTAACATAACTTTCACAAAATGCTTATATCTAATTGACTAATTATTATAGAAAGCATTCAAGTATATCACAATATAGAAATGTGTTATTCACTCTGTCACCCTGTTTTTGTTAAAATATGTACTTAAATTTTATTATGATATTATATATAAATATTTAAAATGATAGCCTCACATTTGGAATGTTATTGTATTTCACATCTATGGGGTTGTTAAAGGGCTCTTAAACTAGATTGTATCACAGCTTGCTGAACAGGTTACTGCACAAGCATTTCTTTTGGGTTTTATTCAATAGTTTACTGCTTTGTGGTCTCTCTGATATAAAAGGTTGAATGTATAAGTTTTACACTAACTGTGTTAGTCCAATGAAGTTCTTGTTTGTAGGTGGAGTCTCGAGACAGCATTTTTCCCCCTGACTGCAAAAGGGATTGACCATGTGATTTGTCCACATAGGCACAACAAATTTTACTGAATTTAGTCAGTATTTTTTAACTATTTTTGCTAGAAGAGGTAAGAAATACTGATATAGATACTTCTGAGTTGCCAGCCAATTGGACATGGTTAATTTAAAAAAAAGGGTTTGGACATCTGTAAGGGAGATACTTATGCTAAATTTTGACCTAGCAACTGAAAGTAAGTGACAGGGATTGAACACTCCTGGGACAGTCCACAAGTGTGTAATAGAGGTTTTCCAAAAGGATTTAAACTCATCCTGGTGTTTAGGTAGAGTAGAAAAAATTGGAAATGTCTAATATAACATATTTAATTCCATTGTTTTCTCAATGAACTCAGTAAAGGTATAAATATAGATATTGAGACTAATGGAATTAAAAGTAGTTAGCAATAGTCCCCTTTACACATAAATCTTTTTTGTCATTTTTAACTTCACTTGATCACTTGTTCACTTGAATCCCGTTATTCATCGATTTGCTCGAGCGGGCACCAGTAACATTTCCATTGGGCCCTATCACGTGCCAATGTAGCCCAATGGCATCTGGTTGATTCACGAATATGAAGAGCCTCAAACCGTTCATTCAGGGTAGGTGGGCGGCCACGTGATCTTTTGACATCCAGTGGGATCCAGTCGGTAACGGCTCTAGTCCAGCGGTTGTCTCCAAATTGGAATACATGTCCAGCCCATCTGATTTTTTGAAGCCTTGGCAAGGGAGACAGCGTCCCTGATTCTGGAATAGCGACGGAGGTCAGAACTCCGGATTCCTTCGCTCACTTCAGTGAGGCGTGATATTCCAAGCATAGCTCTTTCGATTCCTCTCTGGGAGACCGAATAGCATTCTCATCCTGCTTTTGTAGGGCCCAGGTCTCTGAGGCATATGTTAATGCAGGGAGAACGGTGGAGTCGAAGAGATGTGCCCGGAGTCGGAGGTTCTTTGTCCTTTTAGCTATTTCTTCAATGCTTTTGAAGGCATTCCATGCCGCTCTCTTCCTCCTGCGCAGCTCAGGTTTTAGGTCATTCATCAAGTTGACTTCTCAACCTAGGTACACATAACTGCTGCATTCAGAAATGTTTGTTCCATTGAGAGTGAATGGGGCCTCTGAAACTAGTTCATTTTTCATGAACATAGTTTTCTTCAGATTCAGCTTGTATTGATTTATAACATTATTTAGAAAATTGAAAGTCTAATCCAAGGCTGTGATTTCTCTTTTCCTTTCTGGGATTACATAATATTTTTGCTGAACTGCATGACAGAGAATTGGGAGGTAGATTGTGCTGTTATTCATATGATCCATTTGGATATGTATATGAGTTCTCTCTGATCAAGGGAGTCTATTATTTTACCTTCAAAGAGGAAGTAAGTAAAAAAAGTCAGTATCATTGTACATTTATTCAACAATGGAAATGGTTGAAACTATAAACTGAGTTGGACCAAAGGATGCCATATGCATAGTAATAGAAATTTTTTGATCTCTTGTGAACATCATTTGAACTTTATCAGTTAAATCCAGTCTGCTGCTCGCTTTTAAGCTGAATGAGTTAGCAACGTGTACACCTGTATACAACAGATACATAGAAGTTTTAGTCCAAATTCAGGGAATGTATTCAGTGGCAGAGCATCTGCTTTGTATGTGTGAGGCACTGGGTATGAACTCAAATATCTTTTCATAGGTTTTATGTGCTCACTTTCCTGGCTGCTAAAACAACCCAGCGTCTCTACAGCTCAGGAATTACTTCTGGTGGTCATGAGTGGATTGTATGGGATGCTGAGAATAAAACTCAAGTCAGCTTCATGCAAGGCAAGAACACTCCCGCTATATTATAGCCCTGACCGTTTTATGCACTTTTGCCCCCTTTTTGGGGGGTGGTCACAACTGTTGGTGCTCATGACTAACTCCTGGCTCTGCACTCAGCAATTACTGCTGGTAGTTCTGGGGGATCATATGGGATGCCGGATATTGAATAGGGGTGGGGCCTGATATCTGAAGACCCACTGTCTCCAAAATAGACCAAAGGTAATGTGAATCCAACATTTGAGTACTCTTAAGTAAACACTAGAGTCGTTCTTTTTCTTTCTTTCTTTCTTTTCTTTCTTTCTTTTTTCTTTCTTTCTTTCTTTCTTTCTTTCTTTCTTTCTTTCTTTCTTTCTTTCTTTCTTTCTTTCTTTCTTTCTTTCTTTCTTTCTTTCTTTCTTTCTTTCTTTCTTTCTTTCTTTCTTTCTTTCTTTCTTTCTTTCTTTCTTTCTTTCTTTCTTTCTTTCTTTCTTTCTTTCTCTTTCCTTATCTCCTTGTTTCTTTCTTTCCTTGTTTCTTTCTTTCCTTGTTTCTTTCTTTCTTTCTTTCTTTCTTTCTTTCTTTCTTTCTTTCTTTCTTTCTTTTCTTTCTTTCTTTCTTTCTTTCTTTCTTTCTTTCTTTCTTATTGAACAAAATTCCTTAGAAAGACGTGTGGAAAGAGAAGTAAAAAACAGGTGTTCAAAAGAATATTGACTTCTCTGAATTGGAAGATATCAGCAACCAAACAAGGAAGCAAAGAGGCCAAGAAAGATAAGTGCTTAAGGGAAAATATCTGTTGAAATAGCATCCTTCCTACCTTTCTTGTATTCTTTAGAAGCTGAGGTCATTATGATGGACAGAAAATGGATATAAAAAAGATGAGCTCCATTCCAAAAAAATTAGATACTTTTATTTTTGATTTTCAAAATGAAATACAATTCTAAAAATTTTTTCAACTCCAAAGCAGTATCATATTTAGATATTTTTCCAAATAATTCTGGGAACTTTGCCTTAAGGCATATTTAACTCTAACGATACATTGCTTATTTCAAGCCCAGGTATGCCTGATCTGGAGACTCAGACACATGGGGCACAGCTGCCACCGACTATCCCTGTGCTCAGCTGATCATGAGTGCCTCGGAGGGAAGGCAGGTTCTAGTCCTGGCCCTCCATACCAGTAGAGCCTTTCAAGAAGCCAGAGGAACCGCCACACAATGAGGACCATCATTTTCATTATCCTGACTCCACAGTTCGTCAAAGCACCACCCAAGAGAAAAGCCAATCTCTCCCCATTGTGGTTCATCAGTAAATGCACGAGATGACAGTCTACTATGGAGAGTATACCACTCACAAGGCAGAGTCTGGCAAGCTACCTGTGTTGAATTTCATATGCCAAAAACTAGTAACAATTATAGACCTCATTCCCATCACCTGAACAAATAGTTTGAGTTTCCTCTTGTTCCTGAAGTAAACAGATGCCCTTGGGCAACCCTAGCACAGGGCAGACGTATGGAGATGTTACTGGTGCCTACTCA
Source organism: Cryptotis parvus (assembly GCA_021461705.1). NCBI lineage: Eukaryota > Metazoa > Chordata > Mammalia > Eulipotyphla > Soricidae > Cryptotis > Cryptotis parvus. The sequence continues at coordinate 59,034 of JAJIBD010003572.1, forward strand.
AGCAAATTGATGAATAATGGGAAGACAAGTGATACAAGCGAAGTGATATACATTGCTATGATCTCCTGATAATGAATTTTAAAAGTAGAAAATTTGATTATTCAATTAGTTTATTTGTTTCTTGATCCACACCAAATATGCTCAGAATTTATTCCCTAATCTGCTCAGGGAACACTCTTGATGTTGCTCAGGGGATGACATGCAGTGCCAGCAATTGAACTGAGGTCAGCTGTGTGTAACACAAGCACTGTCTCTGCTGAACTACTTTTACACAATAACAATTTATTTTAAAAGATAAATTATTGAAAACCTTCAAACCTCCGTTTCCTCAGATAACATTGGGGAATATATTGTCCTACTGAAGAAAGCTGTCAACAGTCAAGTAAATAATACATGAATTACAAATACAGTTCATATATCAGGCATGTGCATTGTCAGTAAAAAACAATTTATTATCACTTATAAGCTTTCATATGTTTAAATAAAGCACAAATTCCAATATCTATAGTTAAAAGTACAGGTTAATAGAAGTGTTATCCAGAATGTTAAGTAACTTTAAGAGAATTGATTCAAGGCTAAAAAACACATCTTACTTTGAATTATACTGGCATATCAGGGTTTCTAATAAGTCTGTGTAGATTACTTAATAATGGAAGAAAACATTTTGCATTTCCATAGTGGGGAATGGGAACAAATAGCATCCTAATATGCATACTAAGCAAACACTGTATGTACATAAGTTACTAATGAATTCCCCAAATAAGCTATGCTTTTGACATAGTAGTTATATTTGATAAGTTATCAATTCACTTATTTTAGAAAATGTTAAGTAAATTTTATTCATCTCAAACCCTTAAAAGTGAACAACAGAAAAATAAGCAATGCTGTCTTTATATTTGTAATGTTATTTTAGCATGAAATTGTGAAAATGCAGTGAAATTATCTGAAGAACATTTTTTTGTCTTACTTTAGGTTCATTCCTTTGCTATCACGGGCATGCAAATAAAAATGTGTTTTAAAGTTGGCATAGCACACACAAATAAGAGTAGAACACTGTTAAGCAATGTATTTTTTGCATATTATTTTTTTAGAAACATAATTCATAAGAGGTCCATCTTCAGTAATATCTAAATATTACATGTAAGTGCCAGTTAAGTACGTTTGTCTCCAAATCCTAACCAGCATGATATTAGACATTATATTTTTGGACCATGTCACAGAGTGTTTCTGCTAGCAATTTTAGTCAACAGTAACTTTTTTGCAATTTTTCCTCTAGTGTCAGTTAAAAATGCATATGTTCATCATCCCCATTAAAATCTCATATCCATTAGGGCATGAGAATGAAGTTGATGCCAAGCATTTTATGATCATGATAATTTTATTTTGCAAGGAAGATTCTCTGTATAAAATACTTTGTAGATCTGAAAAATATATACCTTAGAATAAGATTTTAGTAATTTCAATGATCAGACACATAATTCTTGGCATGACAGAAAAAAATAGAGTAACACTGAGAATTGTGAATTAAAAATAAAGCATTAATTAAAGGTGATTATAACGTGTCATTTTTATCACATTAAAGACATGTTTCTATATAGATGATTTATTTGAAACTTTTCATACGTGTCATCTAAAATGCCTAATTGTGCTAGATCATGTCACAAAAATAGTCTTGCTTTCTGTATACATTGAATGTATTATGTCTGCGAATTTAGTATATTATCAAAATGGGCTTTGGAACCTGTGTATATTAAAATCACATAAAATGATGATTAGTTTCCAATAAAATTGTTATATACTTTCATATCTGATCAATCCAGCTATGTTTTCTTATTTCTCTCTATCTCTCTCTCTCCCTCTCTCTCTGTCTCGCTCTCTCTCTCCGTCTCTCTCTGTCTCTCTCTCTCTCTCTCTGCTCAGGAATGCTGCCTCTGCACCCAGAAATATTTCCTGGTGATTCTCAGGGGATCATATGGAATGCTGGGAATTGAACCTGGCTGGACAGAGTCCCAAGGCAAGCACCTTACTCACTGTACTATTAATATTACAAATCATTGAGTATTACTTTTTTTGAGGAGATAAGAGGAATAGACTTAATTCACATTTGGACGAGGAGATTTAAATATAATGATTTAAAATATGTTATGTTATACATTTATCACCAAACTGATATTATATTATGTATACTAGTAAGACACACTATTTACATTCTAAATATTAGTAAATTATACATTTAAAATTTAAATAATATAAGAAAGATTATATAATTTCTGTTCTTTAGAAGGGCAGCATATACTTTCCAACAGATTTTAAAGAATTATTTTGGCCACATGCAAATTATTCACTTTGTACCTGTGTTCTTATATATTGAATACAAAGAGTTATGTGATAATTTATGTAAAAAATACAAGTATTTTGATGTTTAATCCTTCCAGTTTCTGATAGTGTCTTTGAATTTCAAAAAATTATGGGTCACAAAAATAGATATTAATCCCTTTTAGGAAAAGTGCCTCTCACTTTTGACTTCCTGTCTACCATATAGCTTACATGACAAAGGAAAACAAGTTATTTAAAATAAAATATTACATGCTGGGGTCCCTGGCCAGCAGCCTCTGGCACAAAGGAGGAGGACCTATTCTTTCCCGTCTTCTTCCCTGCAAGAGGAGAGGGATGGACTTGGGAGAAACTCTGCCTTGCTGCTGCTGCAGAAAGGAAAAGAAGACACCAACACAATGGAGGGTTCTGGAAAGAAGTTCCCATTGTATTGAGCACAGTTAAAGCCTTTTATACAGTTCCTGGTATGGGGGAGGGGTACAAGCACAAGTCATGCCGTGCAGCACCTGCAAACTCCCTGCCCATAGAGTTACAGTGCTTGCAAACTCCTGGATCATTGCAATAGAATAGCAATTACATGTCCCTGTGGTCAGAAGACCAGGCACATTCTGTACTGATGTTTTTAGGTGGATGTTTTTGGGCTCTATTGCCCTAACAACAGGGCCAACTTCTGGGTCCCATTTTCAGGGACCCATGGTAGGAAAAAGCCATGCCCTAAGCCTAGCCTCTTAGTGCCCAACAATTACATCTCTAGAGGCTGGAGAGATAGTACAATGGACAAGGTGCTTTCTCTGCACGTGGTCAAACTGGTTCCATCCCTGGCACCCCCATAATTCACAGAGCCTGCCAGAGTAATTACCTGAGTGCAGAGCTATCACTCTCGCCCGCAAACATAATTTTCATGTTAAATTCAAAGCTCTTCTCTCAAGTATGTGTGTGTACATGTGTGTGTTTGTGTGTGTGTCAGTGTTATTTTCGGGAAAAGGAGAAGTGACATAAAATGTTGAAAATTTTATGTACACATATCTTGACTTCCCACTTTTGGTGAAAAATGATGAAGAAAGATTTTAAGGAAAAGCATTTGCTTTTGTGTAAGTATTTGAGTATTGGATACCATCATATTTGTACCTATAATAGAAATGATACAGATGGAGAATAGCCCTGTGTCTGTAACTTAGAAAGGCAAGAGATTAAAGAAGCTCACAGTTGCTATATAAAATAAATATATCAGACTTCTTAAGTGCATGAACTTCTTATGATCATGATCTTTGGCTCCAGGCTAGCCTCTTTCATGAACGAACTAAAACAGATCCATAGGTGTCCCATTTGCCTTGACTATAAAATACCCTTAATATTAACTGTAGGATTTAAACTGACAGAGGTGCAAATATTACAAATTATCATATATGTATATCAATGGTCGATTTCTTTCAGGGCTAAAAGTACTTGATCACTTGGCATCCCATTATTCATCGATTTGCTCAATCGGGCACCAGTAACATTTCCATTTGACCCTATCACACACCAGTGTAGCCCAATGGCATCTGGTTGCTTCAGGAATACGAAGAGCTTCAAACCGTTTGTTCAGGGTCTTGACAAAGAAGTCTGAATTTCTTGTAGGTGCGCGGCCACGTGATCTTTTGACATCCCTGTGACCCAGTCGTCAATGGCTCTAGTCCAGCGGTTGTCTCCAAATCGCATTACATGTCCAGTCCATCTGATTTTTGATGCCTTGGCAAAAATACTTATTAAAATCCAAACCAATATCTTTCAACTCATGTAACTTGATTTAGAATGATCTAAGGGAAATAATCAGAAGTAGGTACCTATAAGAGTTTGGGAAAAGGGTAATGAAGCCTGTCTTTCTAATGCAATCTTTTTTATCTTCCCATATAACCTTAGTCCATATTTATCCATTAATGCATTTATACTGGAATCACAATACCAGTGACAAAGAACCTTTAGAAACATTTGTAGTTGGGTTATAAACTCAAAGCAAGCGTAGTACTCATTTTTGCACTTCATGAACAATTTGTTTTAAATTCTAATCTTAGCCTATCCATGAAATGTCTTTTTAATTTTTCTATTACTCTAATAACCTTCCAATTTAATAACAAACCTGTAAGCCAAATGTCAAGCTGATATACCATTGGGGAAAAATACCATTGGGGAAAATGATTAGTACTGTTCTATAGCCAATATATTTTTCTTTTCTTTTCTTTTTTTTGTCATACTCGGCAATGCTCAGAGGTTACTCCTGGCTCTGCACTCAGGAATTGCTCTTGGCAGTGCTCGGGGGACCATATGGGATGCCAGGGATTGAACCCGGGCCGGCATGGACCAGCCATGTGGAAGGCCCTTCTCCAATGATTATTACATGGTATGATAGTGATGGAAACCAGTCAAAGTCCATTTTGAACATAACTGACATTTTTTTATCTTCCAACCTCCCTAGAAGAAACCTTTGTTCCTACATCTCAACTGTAGTTCGGTAAGTGGGAGAGGATTGTGATAAAAGTTGTGTCGAGATTGTGGCTTTCCTTACACTTTAGTTTCACATTTTTTCTCTTGTCTGAACTCAATGCGGGCAACAGATTTTCTCAGTTGTACATTTTCTAGTCAATTTTGAGAAAAATGGTCAATTTCTTCATCTTAGACATTCAATATACCATGTTAAAATACAATGCATTCTGGCCTTAGAATTCCAAATGATTGTAAAACCGTACAGCACCTATCTTCATAGGTTAGAACTAGACTGGGACATGAGTCTGAGAAACAAAAATCATATTCTACTTATCTTTTTTCTGTACACTTTTTGAGTTTTTAAGCAATAATATCACCGCATTTTAAATTGTGTGTATGTTTTATACAAAGCTATCTTTCTTATTAGCATATTTGGGAGAAAACTGCAAATGATTTTTGTTTTTCCTCAAGTTTTTTATGTTTAAAGTCTCACCATAATATAATGCTTATTGAAAACAGATTCAAGACTGTTGTTCCAAAACGGAAACTGATACACCGAGACTACAGGGGAGCATAAGTTGGGAATAACAATCTATTTTAAAGAGACGCTTAATGGTTTCTAAATATTAAGGGACTACGACTTTAAAGATAAGCATTTTTTATTTTTATATGCAATTTAGCATATTTTTACAGTTCTGAAACTTTCCATCTTAGTAGATTTAATGATCTTACTAGAATTATATTCACAATATATTTGCAGTTTTATCATACATATTCATAATAATGTTGTATAAAATTGTTTTCCTGTACTTTCTTTTCAGTCTTATTAGAGGAAATTTATAAATTACAGGATATAACCCAATTCCGTAAATACAAACAGGAACTGAAATATTGCTTTTCCTAAAAATTATTGGCAAGTTGCAGCACTAGAAATACTATGCATTTAGAATTAGAAGCAATGAATTCTAGGAGATATGAAATGATACTATGTAATGTGATTTAATTTTTTTTGAGATATAAAGTATGAAATTTTTTCTAGCCAAGGCAACTTCTAAGGGATCAATGATGCTATCACAACGCTTTTTAATAATTTACTCTTTAGAAAACAAAATAATAGTAGACATTTGTTTTGTTATCTTTTCTTCTTGTAAGTCACTTTTTACAGATTGTTGACAAAACCATAACTATGACAATGATCTATGAAGAAACTTAAATAGTTCAAAATAATGTTTCTGAATTTTTAATATAAAATGTTTATCTTTTACTCTATATGATATTATATCATATTACTCTATATGATCTTATCTCTCACACAACTGCTTTTTTTTTGTTTTGTTTGCTTTGCTTTGGGATCTCACCAGTTTTTTTGTTTGTTTGTTTTGTTTTGTTTTGGTATCTCACTCAGATGTATTCTAGGCTTACTCCTGGTTTTTTTTTTTTTGCTTGTTTGTTTTGTTTTGGGGTCTCATGCAGATGTGTTCAAGGCTTGCTCCTGGTTCTGTATTCAGCTACCTCTCCTGGAGTTATTCGATACCATATGTGGTGCTGGGGATTACACCATTCTTAGCAGCATTCAAGTTAGTACCTTCATCCCAAGTACTCAACACAGTTTGTTGCTTGTTTGTTTTTCTTTTCAGTTCTGGGAAAGTTGAGATATAGCAATAAGTTAGATGCAGTTAAAATATTAGGAAGTGGAACTATTTTCTGGATCTACTTTTACAACTTTGCTATAGGCAGAGCTATGCAACAAATTAAAGGAAATTAATTTATATAATTATTCTTTATAAATATACTTTTATGCATTGCTTTATTTAATCTATATAACATTTCAAGAGAAATAATAAGGTAAATATAAGTATGCTTATTTTTCTAAAAAAGAAAAATGAAGGTGGAGAGATTTATTTATTTTGGTATCATAGCTATTGATATAAAACATTGCTCTATCACTATTATCTCTAACATATCTATCATTATTATTCCATGTTTATAATGTTTAGAAATCAAGAACCCTATTTTCCCTCCCTTTTTCCAGAGTGCTATATTCTGTATGATCATTAGATCACTTGATCACTTGATATCCCATTATTCATCGATTTGTTCAAGCAGGAGCCAATAATGTTTCTATTTGACCCTATCACGTGCCAGTGTATTCCAATGGCATCTGTTTCAGGGATATTAAGAACCTTGAACTGTTTGTTTAGGGTCTTGATAAGGGAGTCTGACCATCTTGCAGGTAGGTGGCCTCGCGATCTTTTGACGTCCCGTGGGATCCAGTCAGTAACGGCTCTAGTCCAATGGTTGTCTCCAGATTGCATTATATGACCAGCCCGTCTGATTTTTTGATGTCTTGGCAGATGAGACAGCGTCCTTGATTTTAGAATAGTGACAGAGGTTGGAACTCCGGTTTCTTCTCTCACTTGAGTGAGGTGTGATATTCAAGCATGGCTCTTTCGATTCCTTTTTGGGAGACCCGAACTGGTCTCTGAGGCATGTGTTAATGCAGGGAGAACGGTGGAGTCAAAGAGATGTGCCCAGAGCCAGAGGTTCTTTGTTCATTTGTCTATTGTTTAGATGTTTTTGAAGGCAGTCCATGCCGTTCTTTTCCTCCTGCCCAACTCAGGTTTTAGGTTGTTCATCATGTTGACTTCTCGACCTAGGTACACATCGCTGTTGCATTCAGTCTTTTTCTGACTCTGTATATTAGAGCATTTAAATGCTTACCAGATTCAATTAAAGAAGAATCAATTTCTAGTGATAGCCCTTAATGGGAAGCAAACTGGAAACCACCCACACAACACAAATATCATTATAATTCTGAATAATACAAATTGCAGTACTTTTTCATTTTCAGTGGGTTTTAAATTACAGATTTATTTTAGTCTCTGACAAAAAGGTCGGATTGAAATTTCAGACTATATTTCTCTCTGAATGTGGATATATTTTCTTTGAAATATTTCTTAGGGAATTAGAAAAATAAGGGCATTAAAAAAGCTTCACTTTAGGTTATAGGAAATAACCGGTGACATAATTATAAAACTAGAGACAAGATGATGAATTAAGAAGATTAAGTAGTACAGTAAGAAGGGGTTGGAGAGACACACAGGGTAAAAAGTTACATCCTTTACATGTGACTATTCCAGTTTGATTCCTGGCAAAATATGCTTTTCCAGTCATGTCTGAGTATAGCTTGGAGGGTCCTTAACACCAACACTACCAAATGTGGACCAGGAGATCCTGAGTACCACTAGGGTGGTGCAAGTAATCTCTGACATGTCCCTGGACAAGGAGCACTGTGCTTCCATGTTCTTATATTGAATCACTGTCCTGATTGTTTTCAACCCCTCCCCTTCTAACTCTGGCTCCCTCATACCTCCTCCTGAATATTGTTTAGGCCCCTGCCTCCTCCAAATAAAATGGAATAGTATTCAGGGTTGGGAGATACCTGGTCGTGCTCAGGTACTACTTCTGCTGGTGCACCGAGGCCACTCCTGGAGGTATTCAGGAAAAAATATGTGCAGTTTGACAATCAAACTTGTAAGCTACAGGTGTGGCAGGCATCATAGTCCCTGTATTATCTCTATGACCCTATATTCTGCTTCTTTTTCTTTTATTTGGGGGAGGCAAGAGGATTTTGGTAGCACACCCATCAGTGTTCAGGTCTGACTCCTGGCTCTGGGGTCAAGGATTACTTCTAGTGGGGCTCAGGGGACCTTGTAGGGCACAGGGATTGAATGTTGGGTTTGCCCCATGCAAGGCAAATGTGTTACCCACTCATCGTACTATCACTCTGGCCTTGGTTCCATATTTCTTAAGACAAAAATCTGTATGAAGACTTGTTAAAATGTCTGAGTGGTTTGTTGTTCATTTTAGGACTTTCAAAAATGATAATTCTTTATACTTTATTCATTGGGTAACTCAAAATGAGTAATACTATTTGAGTAATTATGATACTTTTCCAGCTGTTCTGCTCTCCAATAAAAATATAAATCATCTGTTTCTGACTAAAATTTTCTGGAGGATAGATGTTATATTTTTCATACTTGACAATGCCTTTTTGAAAAGAAAAATGGGAAAATTTTTATGTTTTCCTTTACTTTTCAACAAGGTTAACATAGTGCAACTTGGAAAATTCACCTCTGTCCAGTGCAAGAGTAAGAGCAAAGTAATTCTTTGATTAATAAGCTTGCAGATACTACAGACAAACAAGACTTTCAATATACAAATAGGTTCAGAGAGAAAAATGTACCTGAGATGTAAAAGTTTATTTTTCACTGCTCAGAACAGCTGAAATAAATCACTGAATATGCAAAATGCAATGAATAAAGAAAAAACAAATTCGCTGAAGTATTACTTTCCAAATAATATGATAAATTTAAAGTATATATTTGTAAGTTCTTAATAAATATATGGCTTTTAAAGCAGTGTTCTTCAAAATTTACCCTTTGGTATCAAAATAAATATGGTAGAAATTCATATTTATATGTTCCATTTTAATTTCAAATCAGTGAAATTTGCATTTTATTAATTTAGATAAGTCTAATATTCCAATGTAAAATATCCTAGAAAGACATACTGTTCCCCCAAAACACAGTTTGCATAAAATAATATATCAGATAGAGCATAGAGCTTAACATAAGACAAGTCATAATAAGAGATTATAATTTAATAATAAACTATTTTAATTAATATGAGAATTTTGCAATAATTTTGAATTGATATCTCTCAGAATTATCTATTAAAAGTCAAGTATGAAAATAGTTACTTCTTTAACTGATATCCTGATGCTCTAATTTGGTTAACTTTGTATAGAATTCATACATTATATAAATATGTGATTACACTCTGTTCATGATATATATGTACGTGTCTGTATATATCATGAAAAGAGTATAATCACATATTTATATATATGGTAAATAACATCAACTATATTGCATATTTTTTTTCAAATATTTCTGGACTTAGAGGGAAAATAAATAAAATATACTGATGGAAATAATAATTAGTACATGGAGAACTACTCTATTTTAATTTCAAAATATTTTAAAATTAATATTTTGGTTTTGAAGAAACACCTGGAAATGTTTAGGTTTACTCCTGATTATGCTCAGTGGTCATTCCTCCTGATGCTTGGGGGATCATATGAGGTGTCAATGATCAAATAAGCTTATGCCATGTCCAAGGTAAGTGCTTCAACCCTTGTACTGTATTTCTGCCCCCTCCCCATAACAGCTTCTAAGTATAAGCAAAAGTATTAACAGGAGCAAAATTAAGGAAATTCTACTGAGGAGACTAAATGTCCTGAAAAAAAGTTTTTTTTAAGAGGTGGTATCAGAATAGCCTTAATCTAAGTTTATAAATACAACTATCGGGGCACTCCCACATCTCTGCTGTATTAGTCTTTTGATATGGGATCTTAGAACTTTCACTTGTATCACTTGTCTTCCCATTCATTGTTCATCAATTTGCTCGAGTGGCACCAGTAATGTCTCCATTTGTTGGGAATGAGGTCCATTATTGTTACTGTTTTTGGCATATAGGATACACCATGGGTAGCTTGCCAGGCTCTGCCATGGCTCTGGGTTAATCCCAGGTGGCCCAGTACTTTACTATGTGAGACCATAAACATCCAGAGCCCATGGGGCAGAGCCCTGGGTGTAGACAAGCCTGTCCCCTGTCTACCACCTGCTGACGCAGTTGGGCACTGCAGCCACAGCTGCAATACCTTGAGGGGCAGACTTTATACTTGAAATTCTTTGGTGATGCTAATGCATATTAAATTTGATAGTATATTTTTGTTCATGTACAGAAAATTTAATCTATGTCATAGTAATTAATAGATGGATGAAAAAAATATGTACTTGGTCAAAATGACTTCTGTAAATTATCACAGAAATACCTTTCAACAGAAAAACTACTTCTTTATGTGTCCTCTACATGAATTCTGCTTCTTCTAATGTTTTCATGTCATAAAATTTTGGGGAATATATTGCTTCATGAATTCCTGCTGAGAAAAAAAGAGGATATTGGCTGAGTTCTTTCATTTTATGGGAGCTACTTTTTTCACAATTCTACTTTCAATTTGGATGAACACTGCAGGATATTGTTCAAAGGTATGGTATTCTTTTAACTTATCTTAACCCAATTTACAATATGAAACAGGTAAACTACAATATTTAAAATGAATTTCAAAATAAAATATAATTATATGTTTATCCTTCACAGACACAGATGGAGGTGCTACCAGCTTTCCCTGTGCTCGGCTGATCGTGAGGCATCCAGGAGGGAGGGCATGTTCAGTCCCTGACCCACAACCCCAAAAGAGCCTTGGAAGAAGCCAGAGGAACCGCTTCACCATGATGGTATCCATTTTCAATGTCTGGTTTCCACAACTCGTCAGAGTTCCATCCTAGAGTGTAGCCAATCTCACCCCCAATTCGTTTGAACCACACCTTAGAGAAAAGCCTATTTCACAGACAGTTACAGCTGCTACCGGTTCTCCCCATTGTGCATGGCTGCAAAACGGCCACACAATACATCAGTAAATGCTAAAACTAAGAGCACCCATACAGCAGAGCCTGGCAAGCTACCTGTGTCATATTTGATATGCCAAAAACAGTAACAATAATAGACCTCATTCCGATGACCTGAAGGAATGGTTTGAGACTCTTCATCTTCTTGGAATGAGCAGAGACCCTTGGGTTATACTAGCACATGGCAGAGACAAATGGAGATGTTACTGGCACCCACTCGAGCAAATCCATGAACAGGAAGACAAGTGATACAAGTGATATATTTATCCTAAGAAATAATATTTTTAAAGAAATTAATTCTCTTAACTCAGTAGAGATTATTTTTTGCATAGTTTGAACAATTCACAAAAAGAGATAATTTTCAATGATTTTTGGCAGTACATTTTGGTACAGAATTTTTGGTACAGAATTGTTCAAGATACTCTCTCTGAGCAACATCCTATTACTTCCTTAGCTAGGTCACTAACTAGTAAATAATGTAACTTTTACCCAGTAAAGTAAATGTAACTTTACTTAGAACCAAAGACATTGAGTCCTGACTGTCACATGTGATGGAGTTCACATGAAGTGCAAAGGTAATGTTACTATCATACAGTTATTAAGTAAAATACACCATTTAGTGTATGTTGATTTGTCAATATTTTTCAAAATAATTATGCATCCCATAAGACTAAAAATTATTTAAATACATGTGGTCTGGATGTAGTACTTCTAGGTGTACCGTGGTATATCAGACTATATTTGCAACAACAGTGTTCCCTAATTATTGCAGTGTTCAGCACTGGAGGACCTAGACCACTGACAGGTGTGGCTCTGGTGACCCCTGGTATGATGAGGGGTGGTTAAGTGTAATTCCTACCTGTTACATCTACAGGCCTTTCAGAAAATTACTGTTAAACCTTTTTGGCCAAGAACTGCAGGTGGGGGAACCTCTTGGACAACTGCTTGGAAGCCATCCGAAAATTAATTTTTAATAAAGTTAAATTTTTTAGATTTTTTAATAAATGTAAATAAAATCTAAAATTCCTTCAGCTATAGAGTGCTTCTTTTTTAAAAAAATATTATACCACCATGAGATAATTCAAAGATTATCAATTCAAAGATGTTTATGTTTGGGTTTCAGTCACACAGTATTCCAGCACCGATCCCTCTCCCAGGGCTGATTTCCCACCACCAAGTTCCCCTGATTCCCTCCCCCTTCCCCAGCCGGCCTCTATGGGAAGTAATTTGTCTCTTCTCTCTCTGTATCTGTCTCTTTCTCTGCCTCTCTGTCTATCTCTCTTCTCTTACACAATGTTGCTTGCAATACCTACATTTAGAGGTTATCATCTATATGTCTTTGACTACATTCAATGCTCAGTTCTAGGCTGATGTTATCATTTCCAACAATTATTAGCACACAGTTCCCTTCTCTGTTTTACCTACTTCTGACTTCCACAAACAGTGTGGTTATTCTACCCATGACAAGGCCTCCTGGTCCATATTTTGCCTGGCCTTGGATATTGGTATAATGCTATTTTATTTTATATCTCACAAATAAATGCAGTCAGTCTATATCTATCCTTTTCCCTCTGTCTGATTTCACTCAGCATGATACTCTCCATGTCCATCTGTCGGGGAACACAGCCGGGGTCCCGACAGTGCCGGGAAGCGAGTTCCCTTCTACCTCCGGCCGGGCGGGGAATGGGTGAAGACTTAGGAATCTGATGCAGTTTTAAAAGGCTTTACTTATCAAGGGTTCAGGCATACATGTCAGCAGTAGGAGAAACCCTGTGCTTAGGATTCCCAGCTAGAACCCCAGACATGTGTAGGCCAAGAAGGTGGTCACCATGTGTTAGGGCCCCGTAAAAAACGGAGAAAAAGACAAGACTCCCAAGAAGGGTGCAAGCTCACAAAGAAGAGCCCAAAAAGAGAGCATGCGTGCACTCATGAGAGAGAGAGAGACAGAGAGAGAGAGAGAGAGAGAGGAAGCAGGCTGGTTTTATACCCCTGCACCTCAGACCTCCCACTATTATGGAAGCAGGAAGGGTTAAATGCCATTAGGTAATTTCTCCCAGCACCTCACCTAGGCCCTATTATATGCTAATGTTTAAAGCCAAGATCTGCCTGAAAATGCCTTTATAGGATAGAGAAAGGGGTTTCTGAGATGGCATGTCTCTGTACTAAAGACTAGTACTAATGCCAGTTAAATATTTCTCCAAGCCTTCACAAATCTCGTCTACTTCACAGTAGTTTTGTATTTTAGTTGCCTTTGAGTTATCAGGGGAGCCGTGCTTGCTTGCTTGGAGGCAAACAGCATTTCTCTCTGGTCTAATTACTTAGAGATCCAATGTGGCCAGGCAAATATGCTGGTAAGATCTAGCTAGTCCCAAGATGATTGTGGTAGCATGGGAGAATATTTATACCAGCTAGTACAGAATACATGGTCAGATAAACTGCCACATTTAGACTACCCTCTTATCTACGAAGTGATTTGCAGGAGGCAATCCAGAGCAGATGCAGAGGCTCTTAGAGGAGTCCTGCAACATCCATCCATTTATAGGAAAATTTGATAATTTCATTTGTCCTAACAGCTACATAGTTTTTCATATTGTAGATCTACCATGGTTCCTTTTCCAGTGGTCTACTCTCGGGCACTCTGGTCATTTTCAGATTCTGTCTATTGTGAATAGTGCTACGATGAATATAGAAGTGCAGATGGTGTTTCTGGTATGTGTTTTTGGCCTCCCAGGATATATTCCCATGAGTGGTAAGGTTGGGTCAAATGGGAGCTCAATTTCTAGTTTTGGGAGGTAAGTTCATATTGTTTTCCAATAAAGGCTGGATGAGTTGACATTTCAACAACAATGAATGAGACTCCTTTCTACCTGTATCCACACCAGCACTTGTTATTCTTGCTCTTTTGAATATGTGTCAGTCTCTACGGTTTTGATGATATCTCATCATTGTTTTGATTTGCATCTCCCTGATGATTAGTGATGATACACATTTTCTCATATGCTCTTTGGCCATTCGAGTGCTTTTAAGACTACATTTTCTTAAAATTTTTTCTACAAACATTAATACAAATTTTAAGTCTTATGCATACTCATTGTTATGCATAATATGTTAGACATATTTAGCATTATTATGTCTAACTTTGGAAGTTAAAATAGGCTAAACTATTCTGATTATGAGGTCAATAATATTCACTGAATATCTTTTCAAAGTTCCAAAAATATTTGGGGACACTAAAAGTGTGTTATTTTAAAAGTCCTATCCCACCCTCACAGTAGAGCCTGGAAAGCTACTATGTCGTATTTGATACGCCAAATACCAGTAACAATTATAGACCTCATTCCCATGACCTGATGGAATGGTTTGAGGCTCTGTATGTTCCTGGAGCAAACAGATGCCCTTGGGCTCTACTAGCAATGTGAAAGAACATATGGAGATGTTATTGGTGCCAGCTCGAGCAAATTAATAATCAACTGGAGGACAAGTAACAAGTAACATAGTCTCTTGGACTTCTCTGGTACCTGGTACCTTCTATCACCATAGCTCATATCCTTATACTACACTTAATAACATATATTGCCTGATTCTAAAGTGTATTTTTACAGTAGAATGGAGTAATACTGTTATTTTAATTAACTTACAATTTGAAAATACCCATGCATGGAGATTGATAGCACGATAGGTAAGGAGCATTCCTTGCACAACCTTGGTTTGATCCCCTGCACCTAATTTGGTCATATATGGTCTCCCAAGTACAAGTAGGAGTGACCCCTGAATTACAGAGTGAAGAGTAAGTCCTGCCCACCATTGGTATGCTGCCCACTTCCATATCACCAAAATAAAAAGAAAATATTCAGTGTTTGGAATGTTTATTTAATTGCACTTAAAATATTAACTATATACAATATATTTAATCTTAGAGAGCACACACAGAAGTATATAGAAGAAAAGGGCCCAATGTACTTAACTTACTTGTCAAACTTACTTGTTCTATTCAATATAGTACTGGAAGTACTTGCCATAACAATCAGAGAAGAAAAGAACATTAAAGGTATCCAGATAGGCAAGGAACAAGTCAAGCTATCACTATTTGAAATGACATGATATTATACCTATAGAACCCTACATTCTACCAAAAAGTTCCTAGAAACAATAGATACATATAGTAGAGTAGCAGGGTACATAGTCAATACCCAAAAGTCAGTGGCTTTCCTATATCACTTGATCACTTGATCACTTGAATCCCGTTATTCATCGATTTGCTCGAGCAGGCACGAGTAACATTTCCATTGGACCCTATCACGTGCCAATGTAGCCCAATGGCATCTGGTTGATTCAGGAATATGAAGAACCTCAAACCGTTCCTTCAGGGTCTTAAAAAGGAAGTCTGACCATCTTGTAGGTGGGCGGCCACGTGATCTTTTGACATCCCGTGGGATCCAGTCGGTAACGGCTCTAGCCCAGCGGTTGTCTCGAAATCGCATTACATGTCCAGCCCATCTGATTTTCGATGCCTTGGCAAACGAGAAAACGTCCCTGATTCTGGAATAGCGACAGAGGTCAGAACTCTGGATTCCTTCACTCACTTGAGTGAGACGTGATATTCCAAGCATAGCTCTTTCGATGCCTCTCTGGGAGACCCGAATAGCATTCTCATCCTGCTTTTCGTAGGGCCCAGGTCTCTGAGGCATATGTTAATGCAGGGAGAATGGTGGAGTCGAAGAGATGTGCCCAGAGTCGGAGGTTCTAATTGTCTCATGATGTTCTCGAGGGTGGCACTGAAGAGTTTTGGTGAGATGGTATAACCCTGTCGAACCCCTCTTTTGACATCAATGATCACTTCTTTGTAGAATGGTGAGATCCTGGTGGTGAATCCGTAATACAGCTCACGAAGGATCTTGATGCATTGGGTTTGAACACCCTGTTTGACTAGGGCTTCGATGACTGCTTCAGTCTCCACAGAATCAAAGGCTTTCTGTAAATCAATGAACGTGAGACAGAGCGGCATCTTGTACTCCCTACAAACCTCAATGAGCTTGGTTACTGTGTGGATATGGTCGATTGTGCTGAATCCTTTCCGGAAACCTGCTTGCTTGCATGGTTGTCTTTCATCTAGTGTTCTGCTAATCCTGTTCAGGATGACACGTGTAAGCAGCTTGTAGATGACAGACAACAGGCAGATGGGGTGATAGTTGCCGATGTCGTGAATGTCTCCCTTCTTGAACAGTAGAACTGTCCTGCTGGTTTTCCATTGGGAGGGCACCTTGCATTCAGACAGGTAGCGTGTGAAGAGCCGAGCTAGTGTATTGATGAGTACCGACAGCAGATTCTTCAGGTGTTCAGGTCTGACTTTTTCTGGGCCTGGTGCTGTTCCCTTCTTTACCGACGAGATAGCATGTCGGATTTCAGAAGGGAGAACGTTGGGAATGACATATCCATCCTGTGGAATTTGGTATGTGGGCAGGTGGATGTGGCTATCAAAGAGATTTGTGTAGAAGTCCTGGATAATCTTCTCCATTGCCTTTCTGGAAGATGTGATACATCCATCAGGCGTCGGAGGGCAGTCATCTTGGTCTTATAGTTGGGGAAGGACAGGCGGGCAGTGCGAATACTTTTCCCGGCTTCTGCTGCATCTTCCAGTATTTCTGCTCTTCTGTCTTTGAGGTCTGCTTTTATCACTTCTCTGCACTGTTTAGCAAGCTTGGACGTTAGCATTTGGTCTCCTGAGGCTCGCGCCTTGCCACGTTGGCGAATGAGCTCAAGAGTTTCTGAAGACAAGCGTCCTTTTGTGTCTTTCTCTCTCTCTGCATTCTTCGCACAATCATGGAGGTGCTGAACCAGTCAGTTGTATTCTTCATCGATGTCATCAATGATGGTATCTTCCCATGTTGCCACAATGGTGCCAAAGAGTTCCCAGTTGGTGGTCGTTCTGGGAGTTCTCTTCTTAAACATTGCAGCTTTTTCTCCCCGTTGCGGGAAGTAGAATTTTGCACGAAGGAGACGGTGGTCCAATCCTGTCTGGAATTTGGGGACGACAGCAACATCAGTCAGACAAAACCGTCGATTGAAGATGATGTGGTCAATTTCATTGTGGAACTGTCCACCAGGAGATTCCCATGTCCAACGTTTCGCTTCAGCCTTCTGAAACTGTGAGTTCCCATGAATAGTCTTGGTGGACATGATGAACTCAGATAGTCTCTCACCCTGTTCGTTCCATTCTAGGCCATGGGTCCCGATGTGGAGTTCTTCAGCCCGATCTTCTCGGTCCTATCTTGGCATTAAAATCACCGACTATGATCTTGTAGAAGGTGTGATCTTTTTTTAGAACTCCTCCAATTCCATGTAGAATTTCTCAATTTCATCTTCTTTGTATGTGGATGTTGGTGCTTAGACAATGAAGATAGAAATTGCTGGCAGTGGGCCACATCTCCTCAAGTGTAATCAGGTGTAATCGTCCTATTCGGTTTGTTAGGCATTCAAATGAATCAATGTTGACAGCCATGTTCTTGTTGACAAGGACACCAATGCCACCGACGCCTCTTTCGTCACATGTTCCAAGGAACAATTCTTCTCCGGTGTCAAATACAGCATGATGCGACTGACGCCTCCTGGTCTCAGTCAGACCAATGATGTCGTACTTGATCTTTTTGCGCTTGCACCATCAGATCCTCAATATATATTGAGGCTTTCCTATATACAAATAACAAAAGAGAGAAAAGGATATCAAGAAAATGATCCCATTCACAATTGCACCACAGAAAATCAAATACCTATAAATCATTTTGAAAAGAATGTAAAGGACCTCTACAAAGGGAACTACAAAACATTACTTCAAGAAATAAAAGAGGCCCCAAAAAGCGAAAAAAAAAGAAATAAAAGAGGACACAAGGTAATGGAAACACATTCCCTACTCATAGATTGGGAGAATCAACATTGTCAAAATGGTAATGCTCCCTAGATCTTTATATAGATTAAATATCATCCTTATAAGGAGGTCCATGACGTTCTTCAAAGAAATTGACCAAACCCTCCTGAAATTTGTATGGAATAATAAACCCCCAAGGATAGCTAATACAATGCTTGGGAAAAAGAGGATGGGAGGAATCACCTTTCCCAAATTCAAATTCTACTACAAAGCAGTAGTAATTAAAACAGCATGAAATTGGAATAAAAACAGACATGTGGACCTATGAATAGAGTTAAGTATCCTGACAACCAAACTCAAACACATGATAATCATTTAATTATCAATAAATGAGCAAAAAGTGTGAAATGGAACAAGGTAAGCCTCTTCTACAAGTGGTGCTGGGAAAACTGGGCAACTACATGTAAAAAATTAATTTAGACCTGTGTCTATCACCATGCACAAAAATCAGATCAAAATGGATTAAAGATCTCAATATCAGACCTGAATCCATAAAGTATATTGAAGAAATTATAGAAAAAACCCTCCACAACATTGAAGCTAAAGACATCTTCAAACTTACTTGAAAAAGTGAAAATATGTATATAATGTGGATATGCAAATAATGTGTCAATTTATCATAGTTTATGTAACTAATCGTTAAAAGTAAGACGCATAGTTTCTAGTGTTTAGAAATTACAAGTAGTGTTGCAATGAAAAACCTTATGCATGTAATTTTTACACTTTAGAGCATATGTTCAGGATAATAATGTCTCTTAAGACATACTGCTGAGTTAAAGGGAAAATGAACATTTGATTTTAGTAATTATTGACAAAATCATTCAATAGAAATACAAATCCCTTATACTTCCTGTACCAATGTACAATAGGGTCAATATTCCTATTTTCATACTAAGTATATTTTGGCTTTTTTTCCCATTCTAATAATTCAATGATTTAATCTGATTATTCTGATTATGGTCTTTACTCATTTATCTCACTCTGAGTCATATTAAGTATATCTTATTTATAAAAATATTTTATGTCTTAATATCTGCAGATTAATTTGTTTAATTTTCTATATGAATTTATTATATTTCATAGTCCTTTATATTTTAGTGATATTAGACTTATTTGTGTTTATACTGCTTCTAATATAAATTAAAATATTATTAATTTTAATTTAATTACAGTGATATAGTTACAAAGTTGTTCATGATTGGATACCAGTCATATAGTTAATATTCCAATGTCCATTACTTCATCAGTATACAGGTCCCACCACCAGTGTCACCATTTTTCCTCCTTCTCATTCCTCCCACATCCACTTCTGTAGATACTTGTTCTCTCTCTCTCTCTCTCTCTCTCTCTCTCTCTCTCTCTCTCTCTCTCTCTCTCTCTCTCTCTGGGCATTATGGTTTTCAATTCAGATGCTGAAAGATTATCAGGTGTATACCATTACCTACTTTCAACTCAGTTTCTGACCATAATGATGATTCCCAACTATGTTTTTCATACTTGTCCCTTCTCTATCCTAACTGCCTTCACTACACACACTAGTGGCAAGCTTTCAAATTTTTATGAAAGTCATTACATTTGTTTTTATCCTATAGTTAAACTACTAGAAATAGCTGTAAAAGAGTCCCGCTATTGGGACCTGGAGTGAGAGTACAGAGGTAGGGCACTTGCCTTGCATGTGGCTGGCCTGGGTTTGATGCCTCGGTTGCCCAAAGCACTGCAGGAGTAATTCCTGAGTGCAGCATCAGGTATAATCCAAAATACTAGAACAAACCATGAATATATGGTAGTATTTTCCTACTTCACCCATTTTAATTAATTACCTTATCAATTTCTTTTTTGGCTGCTATTGTCTCTGCTCAGATTTTAGTCTTAGCTACATGCTCAGAGATCACTTCTGGTGGGTTTTGGAACACCGTCATAGGTCCTAGGTATGAACCAAGGGCAATCAATGCAAAGGAAGTGCCATACCAGCTGTATTCTCTCTATGGAACTCTCCCTATCCCTGCCCATGTTTAATTTGGTGTTCACATAGTTTTCTTTTCTACATTTATTTAGAAATCTAATATTAAAGTTAATCTTTGTATAGAATATTTAGTAGACCTAGTATTTATTTTAATGCTATCATACAGTTATCCCAACATAATTATTTAATATGATTGAGCCACTGATTTTAAATTTTATATGCAGATGAACTGTCCACCAGGAGATTCCCATGTCCAACGTTTTGCTTCAGCATTCTGAACTGTGAGTTCCCATGAATGGTCGTGGTGGACATGATGAACTCAGATAGTCTCTCACTCTGTTTGTTCCATTCTAGGCCATGGGTCTCGATGTGGAGTTCTTAGGCAGATCTTCTCTGTCCTATCTTGGCAATAAAATAACCAACTATGATCTTGCAGAGGGTGTGATCTTTTTTATAGGACTTCTCCAGCTCCATATAAAATTTCTCAATTTCATCTTCCTTATGCGTGGATGTTGGTGCGTAGACAATGAAGATAGAAATTGCTGGCAGTGGGCCACATATCTTCAAGTGTAATCATCATATTCGTTTTGTTAGGCATTCAAATGAATCAATGTTGACAGCCATGTTCATGTTGACAAGGACACCAACGCCACCGACACCTCTTTCATCACATGTTCCAAGGAACAATTCTTCTCTGGTGTCAAATACAGTGTGATGCGACTGGCGCCTCCTCGTCTCAGTCAGACCAATGATGTCGTACTTGAACTTTTGTGCTTGCACCATCAGATCCTCAATATATGCTTCCGATGCCAGTGTACATGCATTGAAAGTACAGACAGTCATATTAGTCCTTCTTGGTTTTGGCATCCTAGGTTGGCCGTGAAATTTTATCAGGCACTGCTTGTTTGCCTTTCTTATTGCTGCCGTAGTAAGGGCTCTTTCGGTGTCAGGAAAATATTTTTTGTTACTGGTTTTGGCATATCAAATATGCATCGGACAGCTTGCCAGGCTCTGCAGTGTGGGTGCTATACTCTCATTACCTTGTGGGGCTCTCTCAGAGAGGTAGGTAGAATATTCCTGGTAATTTAGCGGTAAATTGCTTGACTGCACAGCTGCTGCCTGCAACGGGGAAAGCTGGTATCTGCTCTGCCAGGTGTATCTGTGTCTCTGGCTAAAGCATTCCTGGGCTTGAAGTACTCTTCTCTGAAGGGCAGGTCTCTGAAGAGTGGATCCTTGTAGGGTGGGTTTGTGAGAAGCCGGACTGGAGACTGGCTTAATCTCTTCCATGGAGATCTTACACACTGCAGAGTGTGGATGGTGAAGATCTCTACCAGCAAGGTGTGGGGGGTTTCTCTGGGTTCTATGAGGCTCTATTGAAATGGTGGACACAGGTCCAAAGTCGCTCTTTTGGTCCGTGGAATGCAGGGGGTTCAATAGGGAAAGCTGATTTCTGCTCTGCCGGGTGTATCTGCATCTGTGGCTCAAGCATTCCTGGGTTTGAAATATCTTCTCTGAAGGGCGGGTCTCTTTCATTGCACTTACACAATGAAATTAACCACATCATCTTCAATCAACGGTTTTGTCTGACCGATGTTGCTGTCCTCTCCAAATTCCAAACAGGATCAGACCACCGCCTCCATGCAAAATTCTACTTCACGCAACAGGGAGAAAAGGCTGCAAAATTTAAGAAGAAAACTCCCAGAACAACCATCAACTGGGAACTCTTTGGCACCATTGCAGCAACATGGGAAGATATCATCATTGGCGACATCGATGAAGAATACAACCCACTGGTTCAGCACCTGCATGATTGTGCAAAGAATGCCGAGTGAGAGAGAAAGACACAAAAGGAAGCCTATCTTCAGAAACTCTCAAGCTCATTCACCAACTTGTCAAGGCGAGAGCTGCAGGTGACCATATGCTAACATCGAAGCTTGCAAAGCTGTGCAGAGAAATGACAAAAGAAGACCTCAACGACAGAATAGCTTAAATACTATTCAGTATACTATTCAGTATACTATTCAGTATACTTAAATACTATTCAGTTGGAGAAGAAGCTGGGAAAAGCATTCACCGCTCTCCTGTCCTTCGCCAACTATAAGACTAAGATCACTGCCCTCCTATGCCCTGATGGATCTATCACATCTTCCAGAAAACAATGGAGAAAATTATCCATGACTTCTACACAGATATCTTTGATAGCCACATCCACCTGCCCACATACCAAATTCCACAGGATGGATTTGTCATTCCCAACGTTCTCCCTTCTGAAATCTGACGTGCCATTTCATCGGTAAAGAAGGGAACAGCACCAGGCCCAGACAAAATCAGACCCGAACATCTGAAGATGTCAGTACTCATCAGTACAATAGCTCGGGTCCTCACACATTACCTGTCTGAATGCAAGGTACCTTTCCAGTGGAAAACCAGCAGGACAGATCGATTGTTCAAAAAGGGAGACATTCACGACATCAGCAACTATCGCCCCATCTGCTGTTGTCAGTCATCTACAAGCTCTTTACACGAGTCATCCTGAACAGGATTTACAGAACACTAGATGAAGGACAACCATGCGAGCAAGCTGGCTTCCGAGAGGATTAAGCACAATCGACCATATCCACACAGTAACCAAGCTCATTGAGGCTTGTATGGAGTACACAATGCTGCTCTGTCTCACGTTCATTGGTTTAAAGAAAGCCTTTGATTCTGTGGAGACTGAAGCAGTCATCGAAGCCCTAGCCAAACAGGGTGTTCACCCAATACATCAAGATCCTTCGTGAACTGTATTACGGATTCACCATCAGGATCTTACCATTTTACAAGGAAGTGATCATTAATGTCAAAAGAGGGGTTTGACAGGGTGATACCATTTACCAAAATTCTCAGCACCACCCTCGAGAACATCATGCGACAATTAGAATGGGAAGGAATGGGAGTGAAGATAGATGGTCTGCAACTACACCACCTCTGCTTTGCTGATGACATCATTCTAATAACACCAAACATTAGCCAAGCGGCACAAATGCTGGCTGACTTCGACCGAGAATGTGGAAAGATAGGTCTACAGCTGAATCTAAAGAAAACTATGTTTATGATAAATGAACTAGTTCCAGAGGCCCCATTCACTCTCAATGGAACAATGCAGCAGTTATGTGTACCTAGGTCGAGAAGTCAACATGATGAACGACCTAAAGCTTGAACTGCGCAGGATTAAGAGAGGGGCATGGAATGGCTTCAAAGGCATCAAAGAAATAGCTAAAAGGACAAAGAACCTCCGGCTCAGGGCACATCTCCTTGACTCCACCGTTCTCCCTACATTAACATACGCCTCAGAGACCCTACAAAACCAGGATGAGAAGGCTATTCGGGTCTCCCAGAGAGGAATAGAAATAGCTATGCTTGGAATATCACGCCTCACTCAAGTGAGAGAAGGAATCGGAGTTCTGACCTCCGTCGCTATTCCAGAATCAGGGACGCTGTCTCATTTGCCAAGGCATCGAAAATCAGATGGGCTGGACATGTAACGCGATTTGGAGACGGCCGCTGGACTAGAGTCATTACAGACTGGATCCCACTGGATGTCAAAAGATCACGTGGCCGCCCACCCACAAGATGGTCAGACTTCCTTGTTAAGACCCTCAAGGAATGGTTTGAGGCTCTTCATATTCCTGAATCAACCAGATGCCATTGGGCTACATTGGCACTTGATAGGTTCCAATGGAAATGTTATTGGCGCCCGCTCGAGCAAATCGATGAATAATAGGATTCAAGTTATCAAGTGATCAAGTGATGTCTTAAAGTCATAAAGTATGTATTTATGTTCTGTATGTCAGAGCCTGGCAAGCTACCTGTGTTGTAATCAATATGCCAAAAACAGTAATAATAATAATAGAACTCATTTGCATGAACTGTACTAATATTTTAGTCTCTTTGCCTTCCTGGATCGAGCAGATGACCTTGGGTTACACTAGCACATGACAGGGACATATGGAGAGGTTCCTGATACCCACTGAAACACATCAATGAACAACGGGAAGACAAGTGGTTCAAGTGGTATGTCTTAAGTATCCTCCTTCCCTATAAAGAAAAGGCATCTACAGTCTAGTCTCAACACTATGAGCATCAAAATGATCTCAGAATCTGACAGACAGCTCTTGAAATAGGTATACTGACCGAGACTGATTACCACAAGTTTCTGCAGACTGATACCACTAATATAACTTAAATACACTGTTTCTCTCTAACCTTCTTTCCCAAAATTGATTTTTTTTCTTTGAATAAGTGTCCGAGGTTAACTTGTTAGCCTGCCTTTATATTTTATTTTCTGGTTTTAATCAGCATTATTTATTACTTCAATATTTATGAACCAAGTTGCACAAAGACACATACAATGTTCCATTACTACAGTTTTTTAAATTAAAGATGTTTTCCCCACATCTATAAATATTTCAACCCAACCGAACAAGTCATAGAAAGATAGATCTCCAAATCCATATCAGAGCATCATAAATTGATGGTAATCTGAGTCATGGTCCATTAGGCATGATTTATGCTTCTCATTAAATATAGCTATAGCAATATTTTTTTCTACAAGAAATAGCTAATAGTAAACAAGTTTACTCTAAAGAAATTTAGATCTCTATAAATAACACTTATATGGCACTACAGCAGTTTTGTTTCTGTAATTCTAATTAGTAGACCAAATCACTGTATGTGCTGATATCTCTAACCATTTGTTAAATGTTCTTTGTCAAAAACTTAAGCCAGGCATAAAAAGTTCTAAAAAACTATTAAAATCTAATTAAATTCTGAAATAAAAATAAAAAATTAAGAAAACATAGACAAATATTCCTGAAATATAGTATTTTATTGATTTTTTTGATGAATAACATAATTGTTATGGTGTCAGGTTGTGAGCATGGCAGGTATTTTCATAAGTAAAATATAATTAACTGTGGAGTTGCATTGCATTATATGTGTGATTAATTATGACTCAAATATTCATTTGCTTAGTCACTTCTATTTCTTCCCCTTTTGTTTTTTGGGGCCACCCAAAAAACAAAGTGCTCAGGACTTAGTTTTGGCTCTAACTCAGGATCACTCCTTGTGATGTTCATAGAGCAATAGCAGGTGCTAGCAATCAAATGGAGTGTGCTACATGCAAGGCAATCACCCTGCCTATTGTACTATTGCTTCAGCTCCAGTACCTAGATATTTCTACAGGAGTACGTTGTTCCCTGCTCCATTTCTGATGGATCCTGCTTGAGTGGCATCAGATAAAATAATATAGGGAATATGACACAAAAACATGATCCAAGTAAGGGGCTTATTTTTTTTTATCTGTGCAAGGTTTAATTTATTGTCAGTTGGTTCATCATCCACAGATATGAGAAGTTCTCACCCAGAGAATGTATACCATTTCAAATTGTATCAAAAATATTTTAAGTTGGAGTGACAGTATAGAAGGTAGGGTGTTAGACTTGTGCCTGACCGACTAGGGTTCAATCCCCAGCATTCCATGTGGTCATGTGGTCTCAAGAGCACTGTTGGGAGTAATTTCTGAATGCAGAGCCAGGAATAATCCCTGAGCATTTCCTGAGCATTGCACAAGAAGTATATATATATATATAAATACATATATATGAACATATATATGTATATACATATATATGCATATATAATATTAAAGGGTAATTCAAATTGGAGGGAAATCTAGGCACCAGATGTTTTGCTGTAGATAGTTGTGCATGCATCTGGGGTTAGCTGCATGTAATGCAACTGTCAAAACTCCTGAACTATCTCGTCACTCAAATCCTTTAATTTTTTCTCATATTTATTTTCCATTTTTCTATTTTGTGTTTTCTTATGTTTATTGATGGCTCATACTCTCAGAGTACTCAGGAATTACATTGGCTCTGTGCTCAGGGGATAACTCCTGGTAGTGCTTGAAGGATTGTATGTGCTGGATTCGAGGAGGCCATAGGCTCATGCTAAGCAAATTGTATTAACCATTGTCTTATTTCCCTTGTCTTTTTCTTCCTTCCTCCCTGCCTCCATTCTTTTCTTTCTTTCTTTCTTTCTTTCTTTCTTTCTTTCTTTCTTTCTTTCTTTCTTTCTTTCTTTCTTTCTTTCTTTCTTTCTTTCTTTCTTTCTTTCTTTCTTTCTTTCTTTTTTCTTTTCTTTCTTTCTTTCTTTCTTTCTTTCTTTCTTTCTTTCTTTCTTTCTTTCTTTCTTTCTTTCTTTCTTTCTTTCTCTCTCTCTCTCTCTTTCTCTCTCTCTCTTTCTTTCTTTCTTTCTTTCTTTCTTTCTTTCTTTCTTTCTTTCTTTCTTTCTTTCTTTCTTTCTTTCTTTCTTTCTTTCTTTCTTTCTTTCTTTCTTTCTTTCTTTTCTTTCTCTCCTTCCTTCCTTCCTTCCTTCTTCTTTCCTTCCTTCCTTCCTTCCTTCCTTCCTTCCTTCCTTCCTTCCTTCCTTCCTTCCTTCCTTCCTTCCTTCCTTCCTTCCTTCCTTCCTTCCTTCCTTCCTTCCTTCCTTCCTTCCTTCCTTCTATATATGTGTGCATATGCCTTGTTATACCTATATTATATATATATGTGTGTGTGTGTATATATATATATGGCCCAATAAATATATATCCTGTATATATAGTCTCTCACAGACATGGGGCATGAGACTCACAGACATGGGGCAGAGCTGCTACTGGCTCTCCCAGTGTCCAGCCGCTCATGAGGCGCCCAGGAGGGATGGCGGGTTCTAGCCCTTGCAGGCCACCTCAGCAGAGCCTTGCAACATGCTAGACAACCCCCCACTCCATGAGGGCCTCCATTTTCCACATCTGGACTTCTCTCTTGTCAGAACTCAACCCAGCAGACCAGCCTATCGCAGACCAGCCTATCACAGCCCGGCTCATACGGTTCATCAATAAATGCTGGACTTAGACATGACTACAAGAGTATGCTACCTGCATGGCAGAGCCTGGCAAACTACCCGTGTTGTATTTGATATGCCAAATACCAGTAACAATTATAGACCTCATTAAGGAATGGATTGAGGCTCTTTATGTTCCTGGAACAAGCAGATGCCCTTGGGCTCTACTAGCATGAGACAGGACATATGGAGATGTTATGGGGGCCTGCTCGAGCAAATCGATGATGAATGGGAAGACAGTGGTACAGTGATACAGTGATATATAGTCAAGTATTAAACTGTAGTCTTGCTAATTGTTTTTACTGCCCAATTTACAATCCAGCTGCACAACGTTGCAAATATATACTCCTAAAACATTTTTCGATTCTTTCCCTTATGTAAATGGCACATTTTCAGGTAATTTTC
Organism: Cryptotis parvus; assembly: GCA_021461705.1. Lineage (NCBI taxonomy): Eukaryota > Metazoa > Chordata > Mammalia > Eulipotyphla > Soricidae > Cryptotis > Cryptotis parvus. The sequence goes on from JAJIBD010003572.1 coordinate 86,578, forward strand.
CCTTAGTTTCCACATATCTGATAGTCTGTTGTATTCATTTATTCATTCATTTGTCCAACAATGCAAGAATTAGGTGTATACCACTGGATTGAACAATGTCATGAGTGGCCCCTATTTAAAAACTGTTGTGTTATATATATATATATATATATATATATATATATATACACATATATACATATATATACTGCTTATATGTATATATATATATACACATATAAGCAGTACTAAAAAAAACTAAGAAAAATAAAGGGATTAAACTATAAGAAAATAGAAAGAACTTAGAAGAATCATTTTTGTCTTCAGAGGTCAGGTAATGCTTCTCAACTGAAGTGATATTAGACTTGAAAACTGAAACTGGATATATCAAAGAAAGAAAAGTGGAAAACACCAATGAAGTATAAATTATAAGTACCTTTATATAATCAAGAAACATTTATTTAGTGATATATATAATAACATTTTATGCAACTTGGAGTCAAATAAAAGCAGAACAAAGTATAGATGGATGTTACACATATGCATAAGAATATTTTATGTATATATATATTTATATTTAATATACATATATAATGTATATATACTATAACTTACTATGTATATATAATATATATTATATATATATATCATCCACTGGAATAGACTGTCATAACAGCTAATTATAATTAAAACAATGCAATTAAAACAAAATATAACAGTATCTATACTTAATTCAAAAGATAGTGGTTCATGGAGATAGCTATGAAACATAGAGAGAAAGCAAGCATAAAATAGGGATTAATGAAATGACAAACTAAATTAAATGTAATATTATAGATATCAATTTACATATAGAGAAAATAGATAAAATATTTAAAGAAAGAATGAGTAGATAACATTTTAAAATATATAAATATAAATAAATAACTTATGCAAAGTTCAGCAACATAACTATAAAATCAAATGCATACTATCAAGTGTTCAAGAAAATATAAAAATTTTCCAAATACAAGCAGACATCCATTTTTTCCAAAATAACCTACAAATGGTTGGAAAGCAAAGTTCATTAATTACCAAAACTAGAAATATAACTCATTTCCAAAATTAGAAAAACCCAAATTCCCATTTTCAAAGGAGAAAGATGTACTAAAGTATCATGAAAGTAGATCAAAATTTAAAAAATGTATATTCTTCATTATTCAAAATTGAAAATGAATAACCTGTATCTTAAGCATATCTATATGTACATGACAAATTGAAAGAAAAGAGGATGAATGCAAGTAAACATAATGGTATAATGAGAAAATTCCATAAAACAATTTTTCAAACTGTACTCACTTTGGTAGCAGAGAAGAGAAAGAGAGGAAATACTAAAAGAAAATATAGAGTGGAAAACATCACTCTTCAAAGAACTATTAGGGACAAGTAAGGGGATGCATGTTCAATAGAGAACAAAGGCTTGAAGACCAACCCCAATATGAAATACATTTAGAGAATAGTAAAAATTCTGAATATATTTAAGAGAACTAAAAGTGTTTAGCAACATTGTCTTTCTATTCTAAAACTCTTCAGTGCAATGGGGTGGAGATAATATTACACAATAGGGAAGTTGACTTACATGTGGCAAACCCAAGTTAGATCCCGTAATACCCCAGATAGTCAACCAAGTCTCACTAACAGTGATCTCTGAGAGTATGGCCAGGAGTAAGCCCAGAGCGCAGTTGGGGTGTGTCCCAAAATTTAAAAAAAAACACAAAACTAAAATATCCAACATGTCTAAACTTATCTTTATATGCAATACACTGACAATTTAAGATCATTGTATTATAGGATGTGAAACTGAGTAATTCTAATCATATATAAGGCTAGGGAAAAAATAAATCTGGAAATTATACAATAATGCAAAATGAACACTGCTGGTGGAGGTAATTGTTATAACATATAATGACATTGTAAAGCTGTAGTAATTAAGAAAATCTAATATTTATAAAATGCAATGAAAAAGTGAACAGTCAAAACCATTTTTCTAATGTATCTAATTTACAGATTGGAAAATTTCTATATCTGTAAATTGGATACATTAGAAGAAAACATCATAGATCTTAATAAAGGGCTGGCTTTTTTCAATCAGCCTTTTCTGAGTAAATTGTCTATCCATAAAAATTGAACTTATATTGTAAACAAATCCTAGATTAGTATAAAAAAGTGACTTGGACTGGCTTCTTTCTTTCCTTGTTTTTAATTGTTGCAGTGTTTGAAAGTAGGGGTGCTATATATTATTTATTAGAAAAATATCTTAATGATACCAAATTATTAATAAAGAAAATCAATTGGGATAATGCAAGGTTAACAGTGTTGAAAGCTCAAACAGGGCCTATGAATATATAATTTAGTGTGTCAGAGTTGGGAGTTGAAATTCTCACAGGTCTGGAGGCTATTCCTGGAGAAAGAATGTATGTGGATCAAACCATGTCTGCTGAGCTAAATTACTCTTAGAATAAACTCAAGCTGGGATAGAACTGCAATAAGTTTTATAACTACATATTATAGAATTCTACTCCATGAATTTATAAATTATTGAAAATATTCAGAAGAATGTACACAGATTTCGAAGCGATTTTACTCCATTTCTCCATGTTTTAAGGAATACTGTATTACAATGTCCCTCTTATTCAGTCACTGTTTTCTCTGATCTGTTCCTCCTCTAATCATTAGAAGCAGCACCTCAGCTCTGTCCCATCACAATGCATTAAATGTGTATGTATTCTATATATCACATAGAGATACATAGAGATACATAGAATACACACACACACACACACATATACACACTCACATTGACCTGGAATTACAATTCTCCTCAGTGTCCTAGTCAAATGTGTCTCTAGGAAGAAAGCTAAAGCAGTCATTGTGATAATTGCAACCCGTGTCATATTTGATATGCCAAAAACCAGTAACAATTATAGACCTCATTCCCATGACCTGAAGAAATGGTCTGAGGCACTTCATGTTCCTGGAGTGAGCAGATGCCCTTGGGCTACATTAGAACATGACAGAATGTATGGAGATATTACTGATGACTGCTCAAGCAAATTGATGAACAATGGGAAGACAAGTGATACAAATGATTATTATAAAACCATGAGATAGACATTTACAAAGCTGTTCATAATTGGATTTCAGTCATACAATGTTGAAGTACCCATCCCTCCACCAGTGTACATTTCCCATCACCGATGTCCACAGATTCCTTCCCACCTCCCTAAGCCTGCCTCTAGATTAGGCACTCTTCTCCTCTCTCTCTATGTGTATAATATATACTATATGTGATATATAATATATTATATAATATACTGTATATATTATATAATATATATTAAATATAATGTATAATATATATGTCCCTTCTCTTACTCAGTGTGGCCTGCCATACATACATTTAGTGTGGAGATCCCTTTCCCTACAGTCAATGCTCAGGTCTAGTCTGGTGTTACTGTCTGCAACAATTGTAGAATACTGGCATATATTTATATCCCACAGATGAAAGCAGCCATTCTATATCTGTCCTTTTCCTTCTAACTGATTTCACGAAAAAGATAATCTTCATGTCCATCCATTTGAAGACAAATTTCATGATTTCTTTTCTCCTGACAGCTGCATAGCATACCATTGTGTAGATATACAAAGTTTCTTTGTATAGTCTTCTGTTCTTGGGCACTTAGGTTGTTTCCAGATTTGGGCTATTGTGCATAGTGCTGCCATGAATATAGAAGTGCAGATGGTGTTTCCGCTGTGTGTTTTTGGGTCTCCAGTGTATTTTCCCAGGAGTGGTAATGCTGTGTCAAATGGGAGCCCAATATCTACTTTTTGGAGGAATATCCATATTGTTTTCCCAAAAGGTTAGACCAGTCTACATTCCCACCAAAGGGGATGAGAGTCCCTTTCTCCTCATATCCATACCAGCACTGATTATTCTTACTCTCTTGAATGTGTGCCAGTCTCTGGTGTGTGATGATATCTTGTTTAGATTTACATCCCTTTAGGATTAATGATGAGCATTTTTTTCAATGTGCCTTTTGGCCATTTGAATTTCTTCCTTGAGGAAATTTCTGTTCATTTTCTTCTCCCCATTTCTTAATGAGTTTGAATATCTTTTTCTTGAAAAGTTCTACCAGTGCCTTGTATATCTTTGGCATTAACTCCTTATCATATAGGTATTGGGTAAATACTCTTTCCCATCTGTGGGCTGATTTGTATCTTGGTCACCATATCTTTTGAGGTGCAGAAGCTTTTCAGTTTCATATAATCTTTTGTGTTTATCTTTGCTTCCATATGCTCTGTTAATAGTGTTTCATCATTGAAGATGCCTTTAGCTTCAACGTCATAGAGGATTTTGCCTATCTTCTTTGATGTACCTTATAGATTCATTTCTGAAGTTGAGATCTTTAATCTATTTTGATGTGACTGTTGTGCATGGCATAAGAAAGAGGTCTAAGTTCATTGATTTTGCATGTAGCTTTCCAGTTATCCCAGCACTACTTGTTGAAAGAATTTCTTTGCTCCATTTAAAATATTTTCTTCTTTCTCAAAGATCAAGTGATCATATATTTGTGAGTGTGTGTCAGGATATTCAGTACTATTCCATAGATCTACAGGTCTGTCTTTATTCCAATACCATTTGATCTTATTTTTATTCATTCATTTTTTAATAACCCTTTATTATATCTTACTATTAGTATATAGGATAGCCATTGGCTTTTGTGTATTGATTCTGTACCCTGCCACTCTACTATAGTTATCTGTTGATTCTAGGTGCTTTCTGGTAGAGAGTTTAGGATTTTCTAGGTATAATATAATGTTATTTGCAAATAGTGATAGCTTGACTTCTTCCTTGCCTATCTGGGTGCTCTTAATGTCCTTTTCTTCTCAGATTGCTATGGCAAGTACTTCCAGTACTATATTGAATAGAAGTCATGAGAGTGGGCATCCTTGTCTTGTCTCTGATCTTAGGGGAAGGCTTTCAATTTTTCCCGATTGAGAATTTTGCTTGCATGGGCTTTTGGTAGATGGCTTTGTGTATATTGAGGAAAGTTCTTTACATTCCCATTTATGGAGATCTTTTATCATGAACTGGTGTTGGATCTTGTCAAATGATTTCTATGCATCTATTGATATGATTATATAGTACATATCTACTAGCTTTCTCATTCCATTTCTTCCTTCAGGGCCAGTATTTATTTGCAGATTTTCAGTCTTGTTGATCTATCAAGAGGTGATAGAGCAGTGTTGAAGTCTCCGACTATGATTGTTTTGCTGCCAATTTTATCCTTGAAGTCTATTAGTAGTTACTTCAAGTATTTTGCTGGCATCTCATTGGATGTGTATATATTCAAGAGTGTAATTTAAGAAATGGCATTCACTATCCTTTCTAACCTTTTTCAGCCTGAAGTCTATGTTGTCAGATAGAAGTATTGCCACACTAGCCTTTTAGGAGGAGTTGCTAGCTTCAGGGATTGTCTTTAGCCTTGGACTTTGAATCTGTGTTTGTTCTGATTATTCAGATGTGTTTCTTGTAGGCAGTAAAATGCTGGATTAAGTTTTTTAGTCCATTTGCCAATCAGTGTCTCTTAATTGGTGCATTAGACAGTTGACATATAGAGAGATTATTGTCATGGAATTTTGTGTCACATTTCTGTATGTTTATTGTGTTTCTGTATAAGTTTATTGGAATTTTGTGTCACGTTTCTGTATAAATGGTCCTGTTTTTTTGTTTATCTTACGTTACAGTAGCTCTTTCAATCCTTCTTTTATATGGTTTTGAGTCTATGAAGTTCCTTAGTTGTTGTTAATCTATAAAGTTGCTTATTGTTCCTTCAAATCTGAATGTGAGTCTGACTGGGTCAATAATTCTTGGTGAGGGATAGTTACATTTTTCATTTATTCTTGATATAACAGTTCTACATTAACAGTTATCCCTGCCCCTTGAGGTGTTGCAAGTATGACTGCAGTGCCTGGTTGTGTCAGCAAGTGGCAGACAGGAGACAGGCTTGTCTACACACAGGGCTCTGCTCCGTGGGCACTGGATGGTTGATGGTCTGACATAGAAAAAGTTGGGCCCCCTGGGATGAACCCAGATCCATGGCAGAGACTGGCAAGCTACCCATGGTGAATTTGATGTGCTAAAAACAATAACATTAATGGTCCTCATTTCCAATGAATGGAGACATTACTGGTGCCCACTCAAGGAAATCAATTAACAATGGGAAGACAAATGACAATTGATATCAGTTATCCAATTTCATAAGCTATGATTTCATATATTTAAGCCAGTTTTTTGGATTTTTTTGCTGAAAAAATGAGAGTTTTTATAGTAGTGACTCTTTTTGAAGAAGTAATTTTATTCACTAGAAATGACAGTAATTTCATTATCATTTAGAAATTATTTTATTTTCAAAACTTGCAATCATGCATAAAACAGGCACCAATGCATAAACAGTTATTTTCTTATTATATGTTAAAAACACTGAAATAAAAAGGCAAGTAAACAGTTAATGATCACTACAATAGGGGATATAGAAAGCTAATTTTGAAAGATAATATAGAGGTAGAGTTGATACATCCTTATTGATTTATTATCAATTTTGAAGACAGATTTAAGACCAGATAATGTATTAGTCATAGAAAATGGGCAGCTTAGGAAAAATAACTATGAGATTACTACTTCACACATATCACAACACACCTTTGAAACTGGGTTAATATTTGTGCTTTTTTTGATAATCTGAAAACGTACCATGAGGACATTTGAAAATTAGATCAACAAATGCTGAGGGTGTGATGTTATTAGAGATCCCTAAAAATTCAGTTTGCTATACATATGTCATTCCTAGTTAATGTTTCTGTGAATTTTTGGATGGTTAGGGCTGTCACTGCTATGCAATGTACAATAGCCATTCACTTGTTTCACTTGTCTTCCCGTTGTTTATCAATTTGCTTGAGTGGGCACCAGTAACATCTCTATACATCCTGTCTCATGCTAGTGTATCCCAAGGGCAACTGTTCTCTCCAGGAACATGAAGTGTTTCAAACCATTCCTTCAGGTCATGGGATTGAGGTCTATAACTGTTACTGGTTTATGGCATATCAATACAACATGGGTAGCTTGCCAGGCTCTGCTGTGTGAGTGTAATGCTCTTGTAGTAGTCTCTCATCTCATGCATGTATTGATGAACCACAGCGGGGAAAGATCAGCTTTTCTGCTTGGTGGAGTTCTGATGAGCTGTGGAGTCAAGAGGTTGAAAATGGCAGCTGTCATGTGGGGGGTTCCTCTAACTTCTTGCAAGGCTCTACTGGGATGGCGAGCCAGGGCTAGAACCCACCTTCTTTCCCGGGTACCTCATGATCAGCTAGGGCACAGGGAGAGCCGGTGGCTGCTCTACCCCATGTCTCTGAGTCTCTGGATCAGGCATACCTGGGCTTGAGATAGATTAGCCATTATAACTAGTATATGGAAACAACCCATATGTCCTATGGCAGATTAATGATAAATAAATTGTGATGGATTACACACACAATACTATACTGCTTAAGGAAAAATAAAATCTTGTATTTTGCTGCAACATGGATGGAACTGAAGGTATGATGTTGAGAAAAGTAGAGGAAAAAAGTATAAATACTATAATACTGTGGTCTCACTCATATGTGGGGCATAGTACAAGACAAGAGAATATATTAAATGGTGTCAAAACCCCTGCTACAGAATAGTACAGTTTACTAGATGCCAAGAAAGGAGAGAGTGGGAAAGAGAATGTTGAAGCAGGTTATGGGGTATTGTCAAGGTCCTGAGCACTATAGTACTTATATTTAAAAGAAATTAGTTTGTTAGGCTTAGAGTTCATTCAGTGGGTTTGATATTTGTTTTGCACACAGACAATGGCACTTCAATCCCTAGCACTGCATATCAGTTCCAGAGAGCACTGTATAGAGTGATGCATGAACCCAGATCTAGGAGTAACATCTGAGCACAACCTGTTATGGAACAATCCCCACTCCAGAATTAGTTTGCTAGAAGGTATGGTGTGGGATGTGAGGTCGGGGGTAGGTATATATGGGCAATGACAGTTTGTTGGACTTAAAATATTGTAAGCCTAAACCTCTATTGTTATCACGATTGTAAATTAAAATGCCTAAGTAAATAAGAGATTGACAATTGAAAAACAAAAATACTTAAAAGTGGAAATATAGTCGATATCTTTATGACACATGTTGTAAAGTATTAATCTGAAAACATATGCTTATAAAATGACTTAAATGTAAGCACTAAGATATATAATCTAGAAAAAGGATTGAAGAAGGGTATAATGTAGCCAGTGTTAAGGACTCATAAGTAGTCTTTCCTGAGTGAAAGTTAGAAAAAATGAGGAAATGCAGAGGAGCATATTAGAGGGAATAAGGAGAAGGTGTTGCATAGGATATTTGAGGAGAGCAGAGTTGTTAAATAATCATCTCCTAAAATAAAAACTAAGAAAATATAAGAACACAAAATAAATTAAGCCCATGACTTGGCAATCAATTGGTCTACTTGAAAGAAGAAAAAAAAGTATAGTATATTGCACTAAAATCTAACAATGACCATATATGGTGATAAAACTAGCAAGCAAATAAAAATAAAGTGTTTTGAAAATCACATAATTTATTATGCATATTAGAGTTTAATTTTGTAAACATCATAATTTATCACTGATGGAACTTAAATGTATTTATTTATCTTCTGAAGCTTTGTAAAGAAGTCAATTATTCACAGAGACAGGCTCTATGCATTATTATATAACTTGTTCATTGTAACATAATGTTGTAAAGTGGAGTCAGTGACTCAGATTGCCAATTTATTCACCAACATAAAATTTGCTTCCCTTGGTAGTGCTAATAATAACATAACAACTCTCCTAGGGAGACAAACAGATTGTTCAAAGTCATTTATTTCTTTGGTGTTAAAGGAAGCTACAAAACTATTATCTCTTACCTGAAATATCCTAAAGGAAAAGTCATACAGAGAATAATATTTTAAACTCATATGTGACAATCTATTCTCTTTTATCTACATCCATAGATGCATCTAAGAGCCTCATTTTTCAATGATTAAAATTTATGATTTACAAACTTAGTCTTTTAAGTGGTCACTACCTATAAACTTGAAATCACATTGAAATAATGATAGGAAGACTGTGCTCTGATAAATTATTTTGGCAGAAACTACAATTTCAATTCAGGCTCAAGGGATTAGATTGTGGACCCTCAAGTCCCAAGGTGTCTGTGATTGTTGGGAGCAACTCCAGAGGATGGAAATTGAGAAACCTCAAGCCTCACTCAGTGTGACTCAGAGTCATAAAAAGCAGACAACCCAAGCTAGACAAAAACAAGACGAAGTATTTTGCATCTCTAACCTAGCAAAAAGAAATTAAGACTAATCCCATTGAAATAATATTAGAAAGAATAAAATTCCTAGGGATAAATTTATAGGAAGAGAAAGACCTGTACACTGAAAATTTAAGATTTTGGTGAGAGAAGAATACACACAAAGCTAGAAAAATCATCACTTGATCACTTGACATCCTATTATTCATAGATTTGCTCGAGGGGGCGCCAGTAACATTTCCATTTGACCCTATTACGAGCCAGTGTAGCCCAATGTCATCTACTTGTTTCAGGAATACAAAGAGCCTCAAACCGTTTGTTCAGGCTCTTGAAGAAGAAGTCTGACCATCTTGTAGGTGGGCGGACACATGCTCTTTGACATCCCGTGGGATCCAGTCGGTAAGGCTCTAGTCTAGCGGTCTTCTCCAAATCCCATTAAATGTCCAGCCCATCTGATTTCCCATGCCTTGGCAAACAAGACCGCATTCCTGACTCTGGAACAGTGGCGGAGGTCAGAAGTGGTCATGCGGAAGTGGCAAATCCCGGAATGGCCATGCAGGCAGCACAGCACAGCAGGGGCGAAGCGGTGACAATGAGGTCCGGGAGCCGCTCTGCTTGCGGCCCCCATTCCCGGAAGACTCCAGAAGGGCCTCAGACCCAGTCCGCGGGGCAACACGATTACCAACACCCGCCGGTCATCTTTCTTTCCCATCTTTACCGCCACCATGTTCACCGCGTTCAACAAGGACCACCTGTGGGACCGACTGGGACACATGCCATGTGTTCTCCAGCAACGTGGAGCGGCTGAATGGTATGTCCTGCTGTCAGGCGGAGAGCGACATCACACTCAGCGATGCCTAGGGGTTACTCCTGGCTCTACACTCAGGAATTACTCCTGGCATTGCTTAGCCCAGCAAGCTACTAAAAGTATACCACTCAGATGGCAGAGCATGGCAAGCTGTCCAATTTGTATTCAATATGCCAAAACCAGTAATAGAAAAATCATGGATAGGAAAAAGACTGTTTAATTTAGTATGAACATCTTAGTGACATTCTTCACAGAAATTTTTAAAAGGTACTATATTTGTTTAGTATGACAAGGATTCTGAATAGACAAAACCATTCTGAGAGAAAAAAAGAATGAATACATAGGTATCACAATTCATTACTAGTCTACAAAACTACAATAACCTAAAACAATATAGCACAAAGTAAATCAGCTGTGTGTTGGGGCAGTCCGAAAGTTAGAGTTGTTGGGGTCCACAACTGTATTAGGGTCCATCACTTTCCTTGGCTAGGTTAAGGTGCAATAGTCATTTCCTCCAGCCTAGGGACACAGACGCATGAACACCAGTTCTTAGAAAGCCAAAGGTTTTAATTTTCCACACAACAGCAGAGAGCATGCACATGCGAGAGATCTGAGCAAGGAAGGCAGAACAGAGCCTCTCCGCTAAAGAAGAAGCAGAGCTTATGTTGTTTACAAAGGGTAGAGGCAGAACTTCACACAGCTGGTGTCAAAATGTTGAAGGTTTTTTTTTTACAGCTGGCAACAACAGGAAAAGGGCTTTTTAAATCTGAAAACAAGTAAGTTAAAAGACCACCTTTCATCAGGTGTAAAACCCATTGGGGCTCTACCCTAACTCTCTGGGGTCAGAGTGGAATGCTGGGATGTTGTTCTTACTCTTCTTGGACTAATAAACAGTTATTTGAATGACATTTATTGTATTTTTATAGGAGCATAGAAAAAGAGACAGACATTTGTCTACACGTGGGATTAGGGTGACCTTTCCTGGCGAGATGGTACCATAAAGCCCATACTACGTCCTCTTACCAGATTGACCATTCCAATCCCTTTAGGATTTTATAAATTTCTTTGGGTAAATATTGAGTTTGTTCTGTGACTCTGCTCCCTTAGACGTGGGTCATAAAAAAGTCGGCTTCAAAGTCTTGCATTCAAGACCAGGACACTCAGATGCCCCAATATCAAATCCAGGGTGTTCTCCCTTCATGGTTCCATCCAGTCCCACAAAGGGACATTTCCTTAATGAGGTATGAGAAATTAGAACCAATCTAAAGGAAACTGAGGCATTTAGTTAAGGCATATGTTTCTAGCCCAGAAGTAACTAATTAGTCTTGTTTGTCTTCCTGTATCTATACAAAATTATTTAGCTCCAATATAAGAGAATGCAAAGGGCAAAACGTAAAGTAAAACGTACTTTCCAGCAATCCACTGCACCTGGTCAGGTAACTCAACACCCACTGTGTGGGAGACAGGGGGCTGCAAAATAAAAAGGAACCCAACAAAGTGTATTTTTAAAATATTTTATTATACCACTGTGAGATTTAAAATTACAAAGATGTTTATATTTGGGTTTCAGTCATAAAGTGTTCCAGCACTCACCCCTCTACCAGTGCCCATTTCCCACCACCAATGTCCCCAATTCCCTCCCCCTCCCCTAGCCTGCATCTATGGCAGGTTCTTTATCTCTTTTCTCTTTCTCTTTTTTCTCTCTTTCTCTCTTCCTTCATTTACACATTGTGGATTGTAATACATACACTAAGAGGTTAGCATGTGTACCTTTTTGCCTGTATTTATGCTCAGTTCTAGGTTTTTATTAACATTTTTGAAAATTATTAGCACACTCTTCCCTTCTCTGTCTTACCTAATCTCAAACTCCAATACATTTGTGGTAATTTCCACTTTTGACAAGACCTAATGATCCGTGTTTTGCCTAACCTTGTAGACTGGTTTCATAATATATCACTTGATCACTTGAATCCAGTTATTCATCGATTTGCTCGAGCAGGTGTCAGTAACATTTCCATTGGACCCTATCACCTGCCAATGTAGCCCAATGGCATCTGGTTGATTCACGAATATGAAGAGCCTCAAACTGTTCCTTCAAGGTCTTGACAAGGAAGTCTGACCATCTTGTGGGTGGGTGGCCACGTGATCTTTTGACATCTCGTGAGATCAAGTCGGTAACAGCTCTAGTCCAGTGGCCATCTCCTAATAGCATTACATATCCAGCCCATCTGATTTTCGATGCCTTGGCAAACGAGACAGCGTCCCTGATTCTGGAATAGAGATGGAGGTCAGAACTCTGTATTCCTTCTTTCACTTGAGTGAGGCGTGATATTCCAAGCATAGCTCTTTCGATTCCTCTCTGGGAGACCTGAATAGAATTCTCATCCTGCTTTCATAGGGCCCAGGTCTCTGAGGCATATGTTAATGCAGGGAGAATTGTGGAGTCAAAGAGATGTGCCCCGAGCCGGAGGGTCTTTTGTCCTTTTAGCTATTTCTTCGATGCCTTTGAAGGCATTCCATGCCGCTCACTTCCTCTTGAGTAGCTCAGATTTTAGGTTGTTCATCATGTTGACTTCTCGACCTAGGTACACATATCTGCTGTATTCAGAGATGTTTGTTCCATTGAAAGTGAATGGGGCTTCTGGAACTAGTTCATTTTTCATAAACATAGTTTTCTTTTAGATTCAGCTGTAGACCTATCTTTCCACATTCTCAGTCGAAGTTAGCCAGCATTTGTGCCGCTTGGCTAATGTTTGGTGTCATTAGAATGATGTCATCAGCGAAGCAGAAATCAATTATATACACATATATATGTATATATATACATATATATATATACATATATATATATATATATATATATATTATGAAACCAGTTCCCAAAAAGGGATTCCCAAAGCCAATTCCCAAAGAGGAATCGAAAGAGCTATGCTTGGAATATCGCGCCTTACTCAAGTGAAAGAAGGAATTCGGAGCTCTGACTTCCATTGCTGTTCCAGAGTCAGGGACGCTGTCTCGTTTGCCAAGGCATCGAAAATCAGATGGATTGAACATGTAATGAGATTTGAAGACAACCGCTGAACTAGAGCTGTTACAGACTGGATCCCACTGGTTTTCAAAAGATCACACAAAATAAAAATAATAAAAAATAAATAAAATAAAATAAGAATACCTTTGAAATCTGACTTGAGTAAGCTATGCTACTATATAAATAGTAGGGAGAACTAGATATCAGGCAATTTGGTTATGGTAGAATTTTAACTATACATTGAAGAATTTATAGTATATTTACCATAATGAACATTTCAGTAACCACTTTGCTTTCACAAATTATTTAGATAGGTTTGACTGTCTTATCTTTAAGACAGGCTTCTTATTTTGTCTTTTAAATTATTTTTCCAGTTTTAAAATAAATTGATTCCTTTTTAGGAATGTGCATCCTAGCTTAAGAAAACTTCTTCCTCTTCAAGTTTCTCCCTTGTCCTCATACAATGTTTTCTATTCAACATCTTTGAACTTTGTAGGAAGGACACTTGAAAAAAGTGGGCAACAGTATCAAGAAAATATAAATTCCTAATTATGCTAATGAATTCCCAAGGTAGTTTGTAATCATAACCGTTCCAAAAGTGCTGCTGAGGTTGTTTTGAGACCTTGCTCTGGTATTTATGATAAGTTCAGTCTAGGGTGATGTTTCTGAATGTGTATTCAAAAACTTGTACTTAAATCATCACCCTAATAAAGAAAATGTCAATTAATTCTGAAAGAAATAATAAAAAAAAGATCATGCGGTTGCCCACCTACAAGATGTTCAGACTTCTTCATCAAGACCCTGAATGAACGGTTTGAGGCTATGTGTATTCCTGAAGCAACCAGACTCCATTGGGCTACACTGGCACATGATAGGGTCAAATGGAAATGTTTGGCCCCCACTCAAGCAAATCAATGAATAATGGGATGTCAAGTGATCAAGAATATATATATATGCAAATAAATGCAGTCATTCTATATTTGTCTTTCTCCTTCCGGCTAATTTCACATAATGAAACTCTCCATGTCCATCCATTTATAGGCAAATTTCATAACTTCATTTTTTCTCACAGCTGCATAGTATTCCATTGTGTAGATGTACCAAAGTTTCTTTATCTAGTCATCAGTTCTCGGACACACTGGTTGTTTCCACATTCTGCCTATTGTAAATAGTGCTGTTATGAAAATAAAAGTGAGGATGGTGTTTCTGTTTTTTGTTTTCGGCTTCCTAGGATATATCCCCAGGAGTGGTATGGCTGCGTCAAATGGGAACTCAATTTCTCATCTTTTGGAGAAATGTCCATATTGTTTTCAAAAAAGCTGTTCCAGTAGACATTCACACCAACAATGGATGAGTGTCTCCTTTTCCCCGCATCCACGCCAGCACTGTTGTTCTTGCTATTTTGGATATGCACCAGTTTTTTGTGGTGTGAGATGATATCTAATTGTTGTTTTGATTTGTATCTCTCTGATGATTAGTGATGATGAGTAATTTTCATATGTCTTCTGGTTATTCGAATTTCTTCCTTGTTGAAGTTTCTGTTCATTACTTCTCCCCATTTTATAAGGGAGTTGACTGTTTTCTTCTTGTAAAGTTCTACCGGTGCCTGATATATTCTGGATATTAACCCCTTATCAGATGGGTATTGGGTGAATATTCTTTCCCATTCTGTGAACTGTCTGCAAATCTTGGTCACTGTTTCTTTTGAGATACAGAAACATTTTCATTTATCTTTGCTTCTAGTTGCTTTGTTAGTGCCAACAGAGTGTATTAATAGAATGTATTTTAAAATTTGGAAATAATCTCACATATTTATGAGTATATAATATATGGAATAAAAAGGTAAAAATGGGAAAAGGTGTGTTTGCTTAATAAGTAGTACTTAATAAGTAGTACTACAATGTATAGACACATGCAGAGGAAAGACACTAGACCACTAATTTATACCATACACAAAATAAATGCAAAAATAGATTAAAGACATGAATGTAACATGATGAACAGACAAAAAATTAAATTGTGTACTCTTTGATCTTAGATTCTGAAATGTTATTTTTATTGTATTTAATTCCAATAGTAAGGAAATCTAGCAAAAATAAACAAATGGGAACTGATCGAAGGGCATCATTATAAACATGAGGAAGTAACCTATTTAATTCCAAAATCTGTGTATTATATCAGGACTTAAACAGTGTTCAATGAAAATTATTTATCATAGGATGAGTTCAGCATAGTGATAGGAAGTATTATTAAAAGTCATGTCACATTGAAATTAACATAAGCCCACACTCAAGGTTGCACAATGTTCATGTCGCTGCATTTTATAAAAGGCTTTCTAAGTTTCTTTGCATATTGTTAGGTAGTTGGTAATATAGCTTTTAGATCCTCAAACTTTAGAACCAGTACTATTCCAATACTAAAAATTTACATAATTTTCCATAAAGTATAAAACTAGCGATAAAATTCCCTAATAATATAGATTCAAATGTCTTCAACAAAACCTAACTAAATTTAATAATAAATTAAAAGATTGTGCAACACGACCAAGAGGAGATTATGTCTGGAATCCACTAATGGTTCAAAATGTGAAAGTCAATTACTCTAATAATAAACTGCATTGACAAAAGGATCTGTGAATATTACTTTATCTAAGACTTAAGCAATAGTACAGTTTTATAAGCAGACATACTAGATTTGATCCCAGATATCACATATGGTCTTCTCAACTAGGAAGTTGAAGAACCAAGATTAAATCACTGAATGTGACCCTCCAAAAAGGCTTGACAGGATGTGAGGGCCATCTGGCTGCGACATCTGTCACCCCATTGATCGCCAGGGTTGATTCGGCTGATCTGGCTGGCTAGGCGGGTGTCCCCTTCCCTCCCTCACTGCTCTATAATGCGTCCCTCCCGAAGAGGATGGCCTTCCCAGAATAGAGACGGACCAGTCTTCGGTCGAGGTTTATGAGTAGCTGCGCCCCCTGCTAGAACCTCCAAACAAGCTCTCAAAAAGGCTTAACAAGTCAGCATTCCCACAAACAATAAAGGAGAGTTCCTTTTCCCCACATCAGTGTCATCAGTGTTTTTTTTCTTTCTTCTTTTTTTGTTGTTGTATGCCAGTCTCTGTGGTTTGAGATGATATCTCATTGTTGTTTTGATTTACATTGATTTACAAGACCCTGAATGACTAGCGATGTAGAACATTTTTTTCATATGTCTTTTGACCATTTGTAGCTCTTCTTTGAGGAAGTTTCTGTTCATTTCTTTTCCCCCATTTTGTAATGTTGTTTGATACTTTTATCTTGTAAAGTTCTTCTAATGGCTTTACGTCCTGGATATGAAGCTCTTATCAGATTGGTAAATATTTTTTACCAATCTGTGGACTGTCTTTATATCTTGGTCACCATTTCTTTTGAGGTGCAGAAGCTTCTTAGTTAAATATAGTACCATTTGTTTATCTTTGATTCCAATTGTTTGGTCAGTGGTATTTTATACTTTAAGATTGCCTTAGCTTTAATGTCATAGAGGGTTCTTTCCACATTTTCTTCATGCGCCTTATGAATTCAGGTATGATTTTGAGGCCCTTAATCCCTGAGATAAGATGAATGTTTAGAGAAACTATGGTACATCTATGTAATGGGAATACTACACATTAGAAAAAAATTAAAAGTTAAAACTAAAATGTAGTTAGTTAAGAAAATTAAAGATATGAAATTCACTTATAAACGGATAGATACGGAATGTATCATGCTCAATGTAATGAGTCAGAAGGAGAGGGAGAGACATAGAATGATTATACTCATTTCATGGAATTAAAAAAATAATATAAAACTATTACACAATGACAGTAGTAACAAGTGCAAAGTGGAGTGTTCAACAGTTTGAAGATTGCCTAAACTGCTCAAGGAGAAGTCAGAGGCAGTTGGGACAGAGGGGGACCACTGTGACAAAAAATAGTTGGAAAACTGGATAAATGTTGAAAATAGCTAAAGGAACAAACAGGATAACCTCTTAGTAACAATATTGCACACCAAAATGCTCAAAAGGAGACACACACACAAACACAGAGACACAGAGACAGAGAGAGAAAGAGGAAAAGTGCCTGTCATAGAGGTAGGGTGGGGTCAGTAGAGAAACTAGGGCAATGGTGGTGGAAAATGCACACTAGTAGAGAATGGGTATAGAAAAATAATATGCCTGAAACCTGATATGAACAGCTCTGTAAATATATTTCTTATTGATCAACAATTAAAAATCAAAAAATATTTTTTTAAAAAATTAAAAATGGGGTGAAGAAGTGAATAGAAATGTCCTCAAAGAAGAAATTCGAATGGCCAAAAGCTACCAAATATAGCAGATGATTCCATAAATACTTAGAAATAATTAAAATAGAAGGAAAGTACATTGAAAGAAATTAAAACTTGAGAATTCTGTTAAGATTTATTGGTGATGTAATAATTCCTTTTTAAAATACAATATAATAACAGGAAATGGATATTTCCTTACTAAAATATTAAAAATTGATGGTTAATAACAATACCTAAAATCATATGATTATTATAGAACAAATTAATGTATGGTCAAGTTAGTAAGTTAGTGTTTAATATTTTATTTAAGCCTCTCTTTTCTCTCCTATATATTTAAGATATGCTAGTTAGCTGATATAAAAATTGCTGTTTATTTTGTCTTTAGACATACTAACAGTTCAGTATGAGACAAGCCATTGAATTGTTAAAGGTTTCCAAAAGAAGGCTGTAGAAATATAGATATATTGGGAATAGGAAAAATAAAAATAGAGGTTTTAAGAAAAATTAAGAAATTCTCATTTCTAATTGAGAGTTGACATTGTAATAACATTATGTGCTATGTTTTGGCAACTGAAAGTTATCTAAAAATCTATACAAACTGTTAAAAGGCCACATCTTATATTCATAGATAATCACATGGTACTTTTAAAGACCACATAATATTTTTATTGTGATAAATCAAATCTAAATTATTTTTATCATCACTGTATCACTGTATCATTGTCTTCCCATTATCATTGACTTGCTCAAGCAGGCACCAGTAACATTTTTATCATGAATTATCTAAAATACATTTTTTGTTATTTTTATAATATTTTATTATACCACCATGAGATATACAATTACAAAGATGTTCATATTCGGATTTCGGTTATACAATGTTCCACATCTGGACTTCCCTCTGGTCACAACTCCACCCCGCGGACCAGACTATCACAGCCCAGATCATCAACACCCTCCCTGCAGCAGTTTTTTTTCAATCCGGCCCAGGTATGATGAACCAGAGACTCTCAGACATGGGGCAGAGCTGCTCCTTGCTCTCCCTGTGCCCAGCCGCTCATGAGGCTCCTGGGAGGCATGGTGGGTTCTAGCCCTGGCCTGCCACCCCAGCAGAGCCTCACAACAAGCCAGACGACCCCCCTTACTCCATGGGGCCTGCCGTTTTAATATCCGGACTTCCCTCTTGTCACAACTCCACCCAGCAGACCAGACTATCATAGCCCGGCTCGCACTGCCGCTAGCGGCCGCATGGTTCATCAATAAATGCTTTATTTAGAGGTGACTACAAGAGTATGCCACCCACATGGCAAGCCTGGCAAGCTGCTTGTGTCGTATTTGATATGCCAAATAGCAGTAACATTTATATTAGGTAATTCCCATGACCTAATATAATGGTTTGAGGCTCTATGTTCCTGGAGCAAGTGGATACCTTTGGGTTCTACTAGCATGAGACAGGGCATATGGAGATATTACTGGTGCCCGCTTTAGCAAATAGATGATGAACGGGAAGATAGTGATAGTGATAGTGAATATTTTATTGTACCACCATGAGATATACAATTACGAAGATGTTCATATTCGGATTTCGGTTATACAATGTTTCAGTACCCAGCCATCCACCAGTGCCCATTTTCCACCACCAATGTCCCCGATTCCCTCACCACTCCCTAGCCTTCCTCTATTGCAGGTTCTTTATCTCTTTCTTTTATTTCTCTCTCTTTCTCTCTTCCTTCCCTTACACATTGTGGTTTATAATGCATATATTTAGAGGTTATCATGTGTATCTTTTGCCTGTACTTAATGCTCAGCTCTTGGTTGGTATTAGCACTTTTGACAATTATTAGCACACTGTTACCTTCTATGTCTTACCTAACCTCTGACTCCTGCAAGTTTGTTGTAATTTCCACCTTTGACAAGACCTCCTAATCCATGTTTCTCCTGGCCTTGAATATTGGTATCATAACATGTATATGTATATATTTATGACATGTAAATAAATGCAGTCATTCTATATCTGTCTTTTTACTTCTGCCTAATTTCACTCAATATGATCCTCTCCATGTCCATTCCTTTATACACAAATTTCATGACTTCATTTTTCCTAACAGCTGCATAGTATTCCATTGTGTAGATATATAAAATTTCTTTATCCAGTCATTAGTTCTCGGGCACACCGGTTGTTTCCAGATTCTGGCTATCGTGAATAGTGCTGCTATGAAAATAAAAGTGAGGATGGTGTTTTTGCTGTGTGTTTTTGGGTCCCAGGCAAAAGAAAGAATTATTTCTCATTCTTAACTCTTTCCTTTATTTTCTGCTTCTTTTTATTCCATAATGCAGTAATTCCACTTTTTATTGCTCGTGAAAATTATTATTATTATTATTATTATTATTATTATTATTATTATTATCATCATCATCATCATTATCATTATTATAATTTGCATTTTGGGTCATACCCGGCAATGCTCAGGGGTTACTTCTGTCTCTACACTCAGGATTTACTCCGGTGGCGCTTGGGTGCAATATGGGATGCTGGGGAATCGAACCCAGGTCGACCACTTGCAAGGCAAATGCCTTACCTGCTGTGCTATCTCTCCGGCCCCTCGTGTTGATATTTCAAAACATTAATCAGGTAAACTAATATTGCCTCAATAAATTAAAAAGAAAAATAACACAAATGAACATAACAAATAAATTATTTGTTATGTTTGAATAATAATAATGTACTTAGTAACCTTTCTATAAAGCAACAGCTGAACAACATCATATACACATACACTGCTTTTAAAAGTTGACTGTTTAGACAGTCAACATTTCCTGGTCAAATCACTTAGTAACCTTTCTATAAGGCAACAGCTGAACAACATATACACATACACTGCTTTGAAAATTGACTGTTTAGACAGTCAACATTTCCTGGTCAAATCACTTCTATAAAAGCCTCAGATAATCTGGCATGGGAACAACCCCTCAAGAGAGATTTGTTGTGAATAAATAATGGAACTTCAAGGTAAATTCTTTCTTCAGATTCTCAGCAAATAGTTTCAGTTTCAACAGTCTGTAACTCTTTAATCCAGAAATACTTCTTGTTTTTTCTGTTTCTCAGCACAGGACTTCTTCCATCCAAGTCAGCTATAGTTACTTAATCATGGCTGTTCTTGAATGTAGAGTGTTTAATTGACGTTTTATTTCAAATATATCAATTTCAACTCACATATTGTTTTTAGATGTATGAATTTCAACTCACTCATTCCAGTGTAAATTTTTTTGCCTTAAACACCTTTCAACCACAAACAATATAGGTATAATAATGAATAAATGAACATAGAAAAGTAATCATGTTTACCCATAGATAAGACAAAGCATCCAATAGCATATTATCCTGAAGATCACACTCAATTATATTTCATTTTTATGATGGCTTAATGAAAAGCACTTAAGAATAGTCTGGACATTTATTTTCATTTTTTTCTGTACTGAAAGAAACAATATTTAAGTGGTAAGGACACTTTTAAGTTATGTTGTCCAATTGTGTAAACATTTAATTTGCAATAGGGATCAAAGAATGTGAGTTATTTACAAATGAGTAAAAAGCTAGTTTTAGTGACTCCCAGAATTTCAATTAAATGCTCATATCATTAAATGTTTGCATTTTTTCATAACCCACAACTTTTATAAAAATAGTATTGTTAGTATCCCTTTTGAAAGCAAGTGACTGGAATTTATTTGTTTCTTTTTATCTTTAATCCATCTCTTTTCATGGAGAATAAGGAAACTGTCAAGTAACTGGCAACATTGGACTTTATTGTCTATTGTTATCAGGATACTAATAATTGTTATTGATCTACTGCTATTCCCTAGGCAACACTATAGCATTCTGCTATACTTGACATTTTCCAAATACATATGATTAAGTTCATCAGCGCCTATACTTTTACATAAATGAATCCATACTGAATTTATTTTATGTTATAGGATACATTTGTGCGAATTTCTTGGTTTTTTTATTTCTTTTCATCTTAGTCTATGTTTATGTGGACAGAAAAACATTTCTCATCAAAAATAGGAAAATCTTCCCAACTACATTCCTTGACCATATTACTTGTTTGAAGACTAAATAATATTCTTACATTTGTCTCACCATCATCATTTATGACATTTTGACGTAATAGTTTATGGAATAACTGATTTAATGGGTATAAATGAAACAAACAGACATTATACACTCCCACCCTTCACCATAATTTTCATATTAAGTGAAATCATGTTAAACACATATTATATTGGGGCTAAATTATAATCATTTTAAAATCATCAATTTATTTTATTAAGTTAGAAATGTGAACAAAATTATGGATTATCACTGCACTATATGAGGATGGTTAGCATTGGGAGTATACTGCCCTAAGTGCTTAGTAAAAGTAAAAGTAGAAAAGAAATATTTATCAATGTTTGTTCAAAAGGTGGTAAATCCAAATTTACATTGTTCACAATAGCACAATTCCAGGACAAAATATAACATTAAAATTATTTAGTACAAATAATTTTATGTAAAAGAGAAAATCTAGATTAATAATAGAAATAGTAATAGTAAATATTGATAATATACTTTAATTGAAAATATTATTGTTATTACCACTTTTAAAGTATGTACCTCTGGAATTTGTTTCTTTTATCCCTAATCCATCTTGTCTTTATGGAGAATAAGGAAACTGTAAAGTAACAGCATTGTACTCTATCATTAGTGTACTTTATCATATGCAAAACCACTTAATATCTGATAAGTATAGAACTTTTGATTATTACTCAAAATATTATTTCAGTAGTTTTTAAGATATTCATAACTGCTTCAGAAGCTTACACTAATAAATGTTTAATTACCCATGCAATAATTTGGCAAGTGGTAATTTGAAGGTCTGCAATACAGATATTTTTAGTTTAAGTAAATTTATCATACAAACTGATCCATCATGTAAGGGGTTGGCCACCCGATGGGGTGACCGACTGGGAGCCTCAGAACGCCGCACCTACCAAGGAAAACTCTGAGAGACCAAGTCCTATGCAAAAGCAAGGGTTTTATTAATAAGCGAGTATACTCAGGCTCATAGCGTGACCCCAAACGGTCAGTGGCTAAGAGCCCCGAGACCCTTCCAGGGAGGATCTTTTAAGGAATAATTCCCACGCTCCAGAAAAGCCCATGCATAACTATCCAATCACTGTATCACTGTATTCCCGTTCATCATCGATTGGCTCGAGCGGGCACCAGTAACATCTCCATATGTCCTGTCTCATGCTAGTAGAGCCCAAGGGCATCTGCTTGCTCCAGGAACATAGCCTCAAACCATTCCATCAGGTCATGGGAATGAGGTCTAAAATTGTTACTGGTATTTGGCATATCAAATAAGACACGAGTAGCTTGCCAGGCTCTGCCGTGCGGGTGGCATACTCTTGTAGTCATCTCTGAATCCAACTATCCGATAGGTTTAAAATATTACATCAAGGTCTGCATGCAGGCAGCCAATCACTCTGCACCAGGTAACCATCACCCACCAATCTGAGCGTGCCTAATACTTCTTTCCATATTTGGCAAGGCATGGGTCCAGTCACGTATCATACCAAATACAGAGGGGGGACATCAGACGCAACCTCTCGGGAATGTTTGTCTCACAAACTTCCCTGGAATTATTTGCTTAAGGCCCTTCTGTTGTGCTCTTGTTGAGCCATAATTTTATCAGTTTCTCTCGGTTGAGCCATCATTTTATCAGTTACCTCTGGTTGAGCCATCATTTTCTCAGTTACCATTGGCTCCCTGTCTTTTGTGTTCTGTGGGCGAGGGTCCATTCTTTCATTCAAAGGGATAAGCTACATGTTAAAACTTGTACTTATATTTAATTAAGGCATCTATTTTTTTACTCCTAAGATAGATAAGAGTAGGTATACACATAAAATAACATTTCTGAAAATGTAAAGCAGAGCTTTAAAATTTTATTTACTTCTATTCCTTACAAGATCTATTACTTTAGGTCTATATCTAATAAATCAGTTCTAAAAGGAATACCCATTTTCTAAATGGTGAAAAATGACAGAAACTATTATTTACTCCAGACTATTGAAATAATTAATACATCCATCTATTTTTTTAACATTGCTTACATTTCCTATAAACACCGGGGTATAATCTTCTTTAGTGTATGCACACTATTGGTAGAGGAATGTTGAAAGTAATTGATGTGGTGGGGAGAGTAAAGGTTTGATATTGTCAATGCCTTTAAGAAGGTGACATGAAGTGGTCAGTTGAAATAGTGATGCAGTTGAGGCACAAGCAGCGGTGGCCGGTCTTTGTGTTCAATCACGACTCCCAGGTTTTCAATATTTTCAAGAATGAAAATATTGAATAATAAAGATGCTCAGATTCAGAATTAGAAAGTAGAAAAGTTTATTGGAAAGCAGAAAAGAAAGGAAAGGAACTCTCCTTTGGGGAGGAACTTAGTATAGGACTAAGTTAAAAGTAAGGGAATTTTGTGTAAGCCCTTTTTAAAGGCTCTCTGTGGATTTATCAACTAACCAAAGGTATAGAGGATACAAAAAAGTTACAGGTAAATGCTCTTCCTTTAACACTTTTAGATGGAAATTGGGATCTTTACATTTCTAAGATACAGATATTACAGAAGATTAGCAGTGTGCCTTCCTCTCCATTTGTCTCTCCTCCCATTTGTCTCAGGCTTTGTGGACTTCCTGTGAGCCTAAGATCCAAGGGAGAATATTATGGGCCTGCAAAATCCTGGAATGTTAAGAAAGGACCTTGGGGATGAAATATGTGTTAGGGAGATGGGGAAAAGATAAAGCATCAGGCAAGAAGAAACTGGCTTCCTCTTCCATGGGCAAGGGGAAACAGGCTTCCCTTTCAATAGTTCTTCAGATAACAAGTACGCAAGTTACAGAGTCATCTGGATCTAAAAGTATAATAAAAAAATATAGTGGAAAGTAAACATACCTCTGATCAGTAGGAGAATCAGAATTTCTCTCTAGGAAAAAATTAGTAGTGGGATTCTGTTTGAATAAGGAAGATGATAAGATAAGAGTGAGGTGGTGCTTGTATCTTTCTGGAATAATATACTTGTCAGTTTGATAAAATCTTGTTAAAATATCTACTATACTTGTTATGATATAATAATATACTTGTTAGAATAATTCACTTGTAACATCTCCATACGTCCTGTCACATGCTAGTGTAGTCCAAGGGCATCTGCTTGCTCCAGGAACATAAAGAACCTCAAACCATTCCATCAGGTCATGGGAATGAGGTCTATAATTATTATAAGTATCGCTATAACATAAAATAAAAATTGTGCATTTAAACTATTGTAAAGAAGGGATATATGCAAACATTTAGATATGCGATTTGTTTAGAATAATTTTTACAAATTGTTTGCTCTTTAAGAGAATAAGTAAGGTTGTAGTAGAGTAGAAAACATTGAATAATAGCCCAATTCATATTTAAATTTTTTTAAAAGAAGTAAGCCTTCATTTCTATTTCAAATAAAACTGGCTTATTCAGATTCTAATTTTTGATCATATAATTTGTTCTAAGAATAATCTGGTGCTATAAAGAACATACTACAATTATCATGACATTTAATAAATTAAAACAGTTGGGAACTGACAATTAAAAAAAAACTGGGTTTATACTTCATGAAATGGATATATAAAAGAATGTATTGTGAATGTTAAAATAGTAATATAAGTGAAACACATTAAAATTTTAAAAGATTAGTTTTAAAATATAGATTCAAGAGAAGAGACTGTTGATATTTTGATTAGAATATTAGTATTTACTTTTTAAAGAAAATTTACATTTTTTGATTGTAAAATATCTATTTGCTGGAATTTCAAAGGCAAAAGATTTGTTTATAATTTCAGTTATCTCTTTTTGGGTTTTGGAACTCTTTCTCGTCAACTCATTCCCTCATTTAATATTTTCATAAAAAATTAAAACTATCATCAAATTTATAAATTTCATTATCATTTTATTAGTCAAGTTTTTAATTTTAGAGCTAAATTGTGATGTTTGTGGCAGGTATAAGACTTTCAGACTATTTATCACTGTGTCTTATTTGCTAGTTACACAATTTTACCATAATTACCCATAATCTAAATTTATTTTCAGTTCAAATAATTGAAATGAGTATGCTAAATTATGTTTTGAAATATTTACTCAAGCTGTTTCCTTTTATTTGTATTTGATCTAAGATATCATAAGGTTTATATGCCAAGATTAACAATATCTTTATTTTAGATTCTTTTTACAATTATTTGGCATATATTATCACAAGTTTTATTTTGTACCCTACAAAAATGTTGTGAATATAATCAAAGTTTTATCATTCAGAAACAATTTAGAGACTATGACAGTAATAAGGAAAGCGATTTTTTTGTTATACCACCATGAGATTTACAATTACAAAGATGTCCATAATTGGTTTCAGTCATACAGTGTCCCAGCCCCTTCCCTCCACCAGTGCCCAATTCCTACCACCAGTGTCCCCAAATTCTTCCCACCTCCACCAGCCGCCTCTTTGGCAAGCACCCGCCTCCTCTCTCTCTCTCTCTCTCTCTCTCTCTCTCTCTCTCTCTCTCTCTCTCTCTCTCTC
Source organism: Cryptotis parvus (assembly GCA_021461705.1). Lineage (NCBI taxonomy): Eukaryota > Metazoa > Chordata > Mammalia > Eulipotyphla > Soricidae > Cryptotis > Cryptotis parvus. Next base: position 112,764 of record JAJIBD010003572.1, read on the forward strand.
TCTCTCTCTCCCCTGTTCCACATTGTGGTTTGCCCTAAGGACAATTAGCATTTATCATGTAAATATCTTTGAGTATTTTCTATGTTGAGTTCTAGTATGGTGTTACCATTCCCACAATTATTAGAACAGTGCTATATAGTTATATCCCATTAATGAATGCAGTCATTCTATAGCTGTCTTTTTCCTTCTGTCTAAATTCCCTCAGCATGATAATCTCCATGTCCATCCATTTGCAGGTAAATTTCATGACATCGCTCTTTTCTGATAGTCGCATAGTATTCCATTGTGCAAATGTACCACAGTTTCTTCATCCAGTCTTTTGTTCTCAGGCATTTAAGTTGTTTCCAGATTCTGGCTATTATGAATAGAGCTGTGATAAATATAGAACTGAAGATAGTGTTTCTGCTGTGTGTTTTTGTGTCTCCAGGTTATATTCCCAGGAGTGGTATTGCTAGGTCAAATGGGAGCTTAATATCTAGTTTTTGGAGGAATGTCCATATTGTTTTCCAAAAGAACTGGACCAGTCGCACTCCCACCACAGTGGATCAGAGTCCCTTTCTCCCCACATCCAGGCCAGCGCTGGTTGTTCTTGCTCTTTGGATGTGTACTATTCATGATATATCAGACACTGATAGAACTTTACAAGAAGAAAACAGCCAACCCCATCAAAAAATGGGGAGAAGAAATGAATGAAAATTTCCAAAAAAGAAGAATTTTAATGGACAAAAGGCATATGTAAAGGTGTTCTTCATCACTAATCATCAGTGAGATGCAAATCACAACAACAATGAGGTATCATCTCACACCACAGAGAAAGCAAATATCTTATTTGAAAATACTGCTAGATTTTATTTAGAACTCTTTTAACTATTAAATCTAAGTATATACTTTTTATGTTTCCAATTTCCATTTTCATGGACTTTAATCAACTTCTTTAATCAAATCCATTTGTATCAGTTTGTATTATGACTAGCACTCTTTGTGTGGCTTTTTTTTGCTGTTGATATACTCACTATAGCAATATGAATAAATGCATGCAATAATCAAGATTCATTAACATAAAGTCCTATTAAAGAATTGTTATAACAGAATCAAATTAGAAGGTTATCAAGTATGCTCTATCTTTAGACAAAGAAAATGTGAAAGAAACTAATAAAATTTTGTAGCTAGGTAGGAAAATATTTCATGCATAGAGAATAACTAAAAGTAACTCTGTAAAGTTTAGGACTTTCAAAGGGAACCACAAAATATAAAATGTTAAGTGAATACATGTAATATTGCTATTTATATTTAGTACCATAAAATATTTCTGGTTTTTAGCATGCTGGGATTAAGGAAATAATGAATACTGCACTGAATTCATTCATCCCATCTTTTGTTCCCATTTTGCTTATTAGGCATCTGCCTTAAATAAATTTAAATTTAGTGATATCTGCAGACAAGATTATACTCATTCTGACACATTTGGATTAACCTCTAAGTATGAGTGCACAAAAGTAAGAGAGTTAAGTAAGAGACATGCACAAAATATAACATACAAATTTTACGTATTTGGGGATATATAATAATTGGATCATTAATCTTTTGATAGTAACTATTTGTAGAAAGTGATTTATTATGTGGAACTATCAGTTATGAATTTCTACCTAGGCTTTTCCAAAAAATATGTTTTGTTATATCAGGCATGTTTTTAAATGACAGGGTTTAAATGTTTCTTTCCTGTTTGCTTTTGGAGTGACACCTGGCAGTTCTCAGGGCTCTTGCCTCTATGCTGAGGGATCCAGACTATGTGCTAAGGGATCACCAATTTGGGGGCTCAGAGGATCATATTGATGACAGAAATCAAACCTACGTAGAGTCCATGAAAGACAAGTACCTTGCCTGCTAAGTTATCTTTTTTGGCCCTAATTAAAAGAAATGGGTGGGGCCAGAGTGATACTGCAGTGTTTAGGGAGTTTGCCTTTCATGCGGCTGGCCTGTGCTGGCCGGGGTTTGATCCCCCGCATCCCCATATGGTCCCCCCAGCAATCCCAGGAGTAATTCCTGAGTGCAGAGCCAGGAGAAACTCCTGAGCATTGCCAGGTGTGATCCAAAAAAACAAAAAAAAAAAAAAAAAGGAAAAGAAAAGAAATGGTGTTTCTTCTTTGAAGATGTCCTTAGCTTCAATGTCCTAGAGGATTTTTCCTATATTTTCTTCAATGTACTTTATGGATTCAGGTCTGATATTGAGATCTTTAATCCATTTTGATCTGATTTTTGGGCATGGTGTTAGATATAGGTCCAAATTAATTTTTTTACATGTAGCTGCTCAGTTCTCCCAGCACCATTTGTTGAAGAGGCTTTCCTTGCACCATTTTGTACTTTTTGCTCCTTTATCAAAGATTAATTGTTTATGTGTTTGAGGCTAGTTATCAGGATACTCAACTCTATTCCATAGGTCCACAGATCTGTTTTTATTCCAATACCATGCTGTTTTAATTACCACTGATTTGTAGTAGAGTTTGAAGTTCGGAAAGCTGATGCCTCCCATCTTCTTTTCCCAAGAATTGCTTTAGCTAACCGTGTGGGTTTATTATTCCACTCAGAAGTGTTTGGTCAATTTCTTTGAAGAATGTCATGAGTATCCTATATAAAGCCCTAGGGAGTATTAGCATTTTGATAATGTTGATTCTCCTGATCCATGAGCAGGGGATGTGTTTACACTGCCTTGTGTCCGCTTTTATTTCTTGAAGTAATGTTTTGTAGTTCTCTTTGTAGAAGTCCTTTACATTCTTTGGAAACTGATTCCTAGGTATTTAATTTTCTGTGGCACAACTGTGAATGGGATCATGTTCTTAATATTCCTTTCCTCTATTTTGTTATTTGTATATAGGAAAGCCACCAACGTTTGGGTATTGATTTTGTACCCTGCCACTCTACTATAAGCACCTGTTTTTTCTAATAGATTTTTGGTAGAGAGTTTAGGGCTCTCTAAATATAATATCATGTCATCTGCAAATAGTGATAGCTTGACTTCTTCCTTGCCTATCTGAATGCCCTTAATGTTCTTTTTCTTCTCTGATTGCTATGGCAAGTACTTCCAATACTATATTGAATAAAAGAGATGGAGGGGGGCAAACTTGTCTTGTCCATGATTTTAAGGACATCTTCAAAGAAGAAACACCACTAACAAACAACGAAAGAAAAAGATTATCATATGGGACTACAATGAAGCTAAAAAAGCTTCGCACCTCAAAAGAAACAATGACCAAAATACAAAGACAGTCCAGAGAATGAGAAAGAATATTCACCCAATACCCATCTGATAAGGGATAAATATCCACTATACATCGGGTACTGGCAGACTTTAAAAAAAGAAAACAGCCAACCCCATCAAAAATTGGGGAGAAGAAATGAACAGAAACTTTGACAAGAAAGAAGTTCAAACGACCAAAAGACATATGAAAAATGTTCATCATCATTAGTCATCAGAGAGAGGCAAATCAAACAATAATGAGATATCATCTCACACCACAGAGACTGGCACATATCCAAAAGAGCAAGAAGAGCAAGTGCTGGCATGAATGCGGGAAAGCAGACACTCATCCATTGTTGGTGGGAATGTCGCCTGGTGCAGCCTTTTGGAAAACTATATGGACATTACTCCAAAGACTAGAAATTGAGCTCCCATTTGATCCAGTCATACCATTCCAGGGAATATATGCTGGGAAGCCAAAAACATGCAGCAGAAACACCATCCCTACTTTTATGTTCATAGCAGCATTATGCACAATAGCCAGAATCTGAAACAACCAGAGTGCCGGAGAATCGATGACTGAATAAAGAAACTTTGGTACATCTACACAATGGAATACTATGCAGCTGTTAGAAAAATGAAGTTATGAAATTTGCCTATAAAAGATGGACATGGAGAGGATCATGCTGAGTTAATTTAGCCAGAAGGAGAGAGACAGATATAGAATGACTGTATTTATTTACATCACACACACAAATATATACACACACACATATATATATATATATATATATATATATATATATATATATATATATACATACATATTCAGGTTTTTAGGTCGTTCATCATGTTGACTTCTCGACCCAGGTACACATAGCTGTTGCATTTAGAGATGTTTGTTCCATTGAGAAAGAACGGGGCCTCGGAACTAGTTCATTTATGATGAACATAGTTTTGTTGAGATTCAGCTGTAGACCTATCTTTCCACATTCTCGGTCAAAGTCAGCCAGCATTTGTGCCTCTTGGCTGTTTGGTGTTATTAGAATGATGTCATCAGCAAAGAGTAGGTGGTGCATTTGCTGGCCGCCTATCTTCACTCCCATTCCTTCCCATTCTAATTGTCGCATGATGTTCTCGAGGGTGGCACTGAAGAGTTTTGGTGAAATGGTATCACCATGTTGAACCACTCTTTTGATGTCATGATCACTTCCCTGTAGAATGGTGAGATCCTGGTGGGGAAACCATAATATAGTTCACAAAGGATATTTATGTATTGGGTTTGAGAGCCTTGTTTGGCTAGGGCTTCCATGACTGCTTCAGTCTGCAAAGAATCAAAGGCTTTCTTTAAATCAATGAACATGAGACAGAGCGGCATCTTGAATTCTCTATAGACTTCAATGAGTTTGGTTATCGTGTGGATATGGTCGATTGCGCTGAATCCTTTTCGGAAGCCAGCTTGCTCACATGCTTGTTCTTCATTTATTGTTCTGCCAATCCTGTTCACGATGACTCGAGTGAACAGTTTGTAGATGACAGACAACAGGCAGATGGGGCTATAGTTGCCAATATTCTGAATGTCTCCCTTCTTGAACAGTAGAACTGTCCTGCTTGTTTTCCATTGGGAGGGCACCTTACATTCAGACAGGTAGCATGTGAAAAGAGTTGAGCCAGTGGATTGATAAAGTACTGAAGGCAGATTGTTCAGATGTTTGGGTTTGATCTTCTCTGGGGCTGATGCTGTTCCTTTCCTTACCAACAAAATGGCATGTCGGATTTCAGAAGGGAGAATGTTGGAAATGATATATCCATCCTGTGGAATTTGGCATGTGGGTAGGTGGAGGTGGCTTTCAGAGATCTGAGTAGAAGCCATGGATAATCTCAATTTCCTTTCTGGAAGATGTGAAAGATCCATCAGGATGTTGGAGGGCAGTCATTTTTGTCTTATAGTTGGCGAAGGACAAGCGGGTATTGTGAATGTTTTTCCCTGCTACTGCTGTATCCTCCAGCATTTCTGCTCTTCTCTCTTTAATTCTTCCTTTATTGCTTCTCTGCACCACTTTGCAAACTTGGTTGCTATCATCTGGTCGCCTGAGGCTCGCGCCTTACCACGTTGGTGAACGAGGGTTTTTGAAGACAGACATCCTTTTGTGTCCTTCTCTCTATCTCAGCATTCTTTGTGCAATCATGGAGGTGTTGAACAATTTGGTTGTATTCTTCATTGATGTTGTAAATATTGTATCTTCCCATGTTTCTGCAATGGTGTCAAAGAGTTCCCAGTTGGTGGTCGTTCTGGTGGTTCTCTTCTTAACCTTTGCAGCCTTTTCTCCTCGTTGTGTGAAGTAGAATTTTGCACGAAGGGAGACGGTGGTCTGATCCTGTCGGGAATTTTGGGACGACTGCGACATCGGTCAGGCAAAACTTTTGATTGATGATTATGTGGTCAATTTTATTGTGGAGCTGTCCACCAGGAGATTCCCATGTCCAATGTTTCAATTCAGCCTTTTTGGATCTGTGAGTTTTCATGAATAGTCTTGGTGGCTATGATGAACTCAGATAGCCTCTCACCCTGTTCGTTCCATTCTAGGCCATGGGTCCCGATGTGGAGTTTTTCAGCCTATCATCATGGTCCTACCTTGGCATTGAAATCACCAACTATGATTTTGTAGAAGATGTAATCACTTTTTATAGATATCCTCCAGTTCTATGTAGAATCTATCAATTTCTTCTTCTTCTTTGTATGTGGACGTTGGTGCAAAGACAACGAAGATAGATGAACAACCTAAAACCTGAGTTGCGCAGGAGGAAAAGAGTGGCATGGACTGCCTTCAAAAACATAGAAAAAATAGCCAAATGAACAAAGAAACTCCTTACATTAACATATGTCTCAGAGACCTAGGCCCTACAAAAGCAAGATGAGAATACCATTCAGGTCTCCCAAATAGGAATTGAAAGAGCCATGCTTGGAATACCATGCCTTCTTCAAGTGAGAGAAGGAATCCAGAGTTCTGACCTCCATTGCTATTCTAAAATAAAGGACACGGTCTCATCTGCCAGGACATCAAAAATCAGATAGGCTGGTCATATAATGTGATCTGGAGACGACCATTGGACTAGAGTCATTACCGATTGGATCCCACAGGATGTCAAAAGATTGCGTGGTGCCCACCTGCAAGATAGTCAGACTTCCTTATCAGTACCCTAAACAAACAGTCGCTATAAATATCCCCCAAAAACAAACAGATGCCATTGGGCTACACTGGCACGTGATAGGGTCAAATGGAAACATTACTGCATCCACTCGAGTAAATCGATGAGTAAAGGGATATCAAGTGATCAAGTGATCATATATACCATATTATGATAACTATATCCAAGGTCAGGTGAAAGGTGGATCAGGAGGTCTTGTCAAAGGTGGAAATTACTACAAACATGTGGGAGCAAAGTTTAGGTAAGACAGAGAATGGAAGTAATCCAATAATTGTCGAAAGTGTTATTACCACAATGCAGAGTACTAACCATTGTGGTAAGACACAGATACACCCGACAGAGCAGAAACCAGCTTTCCCCGTTGAACCCCCTGCATTCCATGGACCACGAGAGCAACTTCTGACCCAAGTCCACCATCCCCATGGAGCCTCAGAGGATCCCAGAGAAACCCCCACACCTTGATGGCAGCGATCCTCACAATCCACAATCCGCAGCTCATAAGATCTCCACTAGCAGATTAATCCAGACTCCAGCAAGGCTTGTCAGAAACCCAGACTACAAGGACCCACCCTGCAGATACCCGCCCTTCAGTGGAGAGTATTTCAAGCCCAGGAATGCTTGAGCCACAGACGCAGGTATACCCGGCACAGCAGAAACCAGCTTTCCCTGTTGTGCATGGCCACTGTGTGGCAGCACGATTTACCTCCAAATTACCATGAATATTCTACCCACCCCCTCTGAGAGAGCCGCACAAAGTAATGAGAATATAGCGCCCGCACGGCAGAGCCTGGCAAGATGTCTGATGCGTGTTCGATATGCCAAAACGAGTAACAGAAATGTTTATTTTCCTGACCCGAAAGAGCCCTTAATACGGCAGCAGTAAGAAAGGCGAACAAGCAGTGCCTGATAAAATTTTACGGCCATCCAAGGCTGCCAAAAGCGAAGAAGGACTAAAATGACTGTCTGTACATTCAATGCACGCGCTGGCATCGGAAGCATATATTGAGGATCTGATGGTGAAAGTGCAAAAGATCAAAGTTTAAGAAGAGAACTCCCAGAGCAACCACCAACTGGGAACTCTTTGGCACCATTGCAGTAACATGGGAAGATACCATCATTGACAACATCAATGAAGAAAACAACCGACTGGTTCAGCACCTCCATGATTGTGTGAAGAATGCCGAGAGAAAGACACAAAAGGGCGCTTGTCTTCAGAAACTCTTGAGCTCATTCTCCAACGTGGAAAAGCGTGAGCCTCAGGAGACCAAATGCTAACATCCAAGCTTCCTAAACGGTGCAGAGAAGTGTTAAAAGAAGACCTCAAAGTCAGAAGAGCAGAAATACTGGAAGATGCAGCAGAAGCTTGGGAAAAGCATTCACACTGCCTGCCTGTCCTTCGCCAACTATAAGACCAAGGTGACTGCCCTTCGACGCCCTGATGGATCTATCACATCTTCCAGAAAGGCAATGGAGAAGATTATCCAGGACTTCTACTCAATCTCTTTGATAGCCACATCCACCTGCCCACATACCAAATTCCACAGGATGGATATGTCATTCCCAACTTTCTGAAATCCGACATGCCTTCTAGTTGGTAAAGAAGGGAACAGCACCAGGCCCAGACAAAGTCAGACCCGAACACCTGAAGAATCTGCTGTAGGTACTCATCAATACAGTAGCTCAACTCTTCAAATGCTACTTGTCCGAATGCAAGGTGCCCTCCCAGTGGAAAAGCAGCAGAACAGTTCTATTGTACCCTCCCAATGGAAAACCAGCAGGATAGTTCTACTGTTCAAGAAGGGATACATTCACGACATCGGCAACTATCACCCCATCTGCCTGTTGTCCATCATCTACAAGCTCTTTACACAAGTCATACTGAACAGGATTGGCAGAACACTAGATGAAGGACAACCATGCGAGCAAGCAGGCTTCTGGATTAAGCACAATTGACCATATCCACACAGTAACCAAGCTCATTGATGTGTGTAGGGAGTACACGATGCCGCTCTGGCTCACGTTCATTGATTTACAGAAAGCCTTTGATTCTGTGGATACTGAAGTGGTCATCGAAGCCCCTAGCCAAACAGGGTATTCAAACTCAATACATCAAGATCCTTCATGAGCTGTATTCACCACCAGGATCTCACCATTCTACAAAGAAATGATCATTAATGTAAAAAGAGGGGTTTGACAGGTTGATACCATTTCACCAAAACTCTTCAGTGCCACCCTCGAGAACATCATGTGACAATTAGAATGGGAAGAAATGGGAGTGAAGATAGATGGCCGAGAAGTACAACACCTCCGCTCACTGATGACATCGTTCTAATAACACCATACATTAGCCAAGCAGCACAAATGCTGGCTCACTTCGACAAAGAATGTGGAAAGATAGGTCTACAGCTGAATCTAAAGAAAACTATGCTTATGAAAAAATGAACTAATTCCAGAGGCCCCATTCACTCTCAATGGAACAAACATCTCTGAAGCAGCAGTTATGTGTACCTAGGTGGAGAAATCAACATAATGAACGACTTAAAACCTGAGATGTGCAAGAGGAAGAGAGCGGCATGGAATGCCTTCCAAGGCATCGAAGAAATAGCTAAAATGACAAAGAACCTCCAGCAGGGGCACATCTCTTTGACACCACCGTTCTCCCTGTATTAACATATGCCTCAGAGACCTGGACCCTACGAAGGCAGGATGAGAATGCTATTTGGGTCTCAAAGAGAGGAATCGACAGAGCTATGCTTGGAATATCATGCCTCACTCAAGTGAGAGAAGGTATCTGGAATCCTGACCTCCGTTGCTATTCCAGAATCAGGGATGCTGTCTCGTTTACCAAGGCTCTGAAAATCAGATGGTCTGGACATGTAATGCAATTTGGAGACAACCACTGTACTAGAGCCGTTAATGACTGGATCCCAGGGGATGTCAAAAAATCACGTGGCCACCCACCTACAAGATGGTCAGACTTCCTTGTCAAGACCCTGAAAGAACGGTTTGAGGCTCTTCATATTCCTGAATCAACCAGATGCCATTGGGCTACATTGGCATGTGATATTGTCCAATGGAAATGTTACTGGTGCCCGCTCGAGCAAATCGATGAATAACGGGATTCAAGTGATCAAGTGAAATTATTACCATATAGAACTAAGCATTAAATACAGGCAAAAGGATACACATGATAACCTCTAAGTATATATATTTATATGTATATATAAGCATATATATACATATATATATATATATTACAATCTACAATGTGTAGGAGAAGTTTGAGAGATGGTGAGAGAGAAAGAGTAAGAGAGAAAAGAGATAAAGAGCCTGCCATGGGGCAGTCAAGGGGATGGGGGGTGGGAATCGGGGACATTAGGGTGGGAAATGGGCACTGATTGATGGATGGGTGCTGGAACATTGTATGGCCCTAACCCAAATATTAACAATTTTGTAGTTGCTTATCTCATGGTAGTATAATAAAATATATTTAAAAATGAATTAAAAAGGAAAACTAAGTTGTTCAGTATTTAAATGAGAAACATGTAGACTGTATCACTGTCTTCCCGTTCATCATCGCTTTGTTCAAGCGGGCCCCAGTAACGTCTCCATATGTCCTGTCTCATGCTAGTAGAGCACAAGGCATCTGCTTGCTCCAGGAACATAAAGAGCCTCAATCCGCTCTGGAATGAGGTCTATAATTGTTACTGGTATTTGGTATATATATCAAATACAACACGGGTAGCTTGCCAGGCTCTGCCGTGCAGGTAGCATACTCTTGTAGTCATCTCTAAGTCCAGCATTTATTGATGAACCGCCGCGACCGCTGCGCCACGCAAGCCAGGCTGTGATAGGCTGGTCTGCTGGGTGGAGTTCTGACCGAGATAGAAGTCCGGATGTGGAAAATGGAGACCCTCATGGAGGGGAGGGGTCGTCTGGCTTGTTGCAAGGCTCTGCTGGGGTGAAAGGCCAGGGCTAGAACCCGCCATCCCTCCCGGGTGCCTCGTGAGCGGCTGGTCACAGGGAGAGCCAGTAGCAGCTCCGCCCCATGTCTGCAAGTCTCTGGACCGGCATACCTGAGCCAGCATACCTGAGCCGGATTTAAGAAAGTGCTGCCACATGTAGACTATTAAGTACTAACATGAGAAATAAATTATTTAAAATGCAAGATGCTGAAAAATGTAGTGTATATAATATGCTACCGTAGTTGAAACTGATTGAACAATCGGTACTTCCTTATTTTTCCTTCAAATATTGAATTAGAATTCTATTGGGTTCAAAGATAATTGTACTTATTTTTTTTCTTTTTATTCAAATGGTTGGTGCTTCTAAATATTACTTTTGGATAGAAATTTTGGAATTGTATGTCATGTTTTTCTCAGCTTCTGCTTTTATGTAGATCTAAGACAGAAGGGCCAGTGCATTTGACAATAATGTCAAATATGGATTGTTGGTACGTATTTGCATTCATATTACTTAAATCAAGCTAGGTATTTTAACATATTGAAAAATATTTGAGAATCATAATAGCTCTTTTATGTTGGTAGTAAAATTTAATGTAGCTCGATGATCTGTGAAACTGTCATATCTGCCACAAAAATATTCCACATCAAAATGAATATCTCAAATAATTTATAGCATATCTAAATGAAAGATAATCTGATCTATAAGAGGTTTCATTAATGGCCAGAGAGAAAGCACAAATGAATCATCATCATCAATTAGCATCATCACAAATTAGCATGATCATCATCATCAATGCCAAAACTAAAAGAAAAACTAGATCATTTTGGTATAGCTTTTAATTTTAGTTGAGGTAGGTGTTTGAAATTACGAATGTCACATAACAATATCACATTATTCCTTTCAGAGGTAACAATTAAAAAGATAGCTAATGTCCACAGGTTATATTCAGTGTTCCTCACTCTAGGCTAAGTATTTTATGAAGTTTTCTCAGAATAGATTCAACTAATGTTCTTGAGAGATCGCCTTTGGTATTATTTTGGTTCTGTACACTAGAACAATGGAACTGTCCAATCAGACTTTGTTTATAAATTGAATAGTTAAAATTCGTATTCAGGCAGTATAAAAGAGTGTAATTGGAAAATAAGTGTGCATTTGCCTTATTGTTGACATTAAATTGTATTCTAATATTGTATATCAGAATGGAAAAGGAAAGAAAAAGGAAAGGAAAGTTTTGCAAACAATTAGGTGACTGTAATCTCATTTACATCACATTTGTTTATCATAAATATCATAAGCTTGTTTGATCAACCTGTCATTACTTTCAACCAACTTGAATTTAACTATACTCTTCCCCTGTTTATTTTATGTATTGACAGGTTTACAACGCAATTAATAATCATTTAGAAGTATTTACTGTATATTTTAAGTTAAATATTGGCTCAACATTTCTTCCTCCCTGAGAGCATTATGCTATTTGAAGTGGACTAGATGAAGTGGTGCTAATTAAACATATGTCATTCAGCCCCCTTACTGTTTTCTGTTACCCAAACAAAATTCTGCAAAGGGAATTGAGAAGTCAAAGGGTTAGTAAGTGAAACATTCTTAAACATGAGCATGATATTGTAATAAAATTTTACTCTACATTCTATGCTAATTTTTTATTGATTATTTACAATTACAAATATATTTAAGTAGAATAGATGCATCATTAAACTGATATCGATACATTTCTAAGAGGAAAAGTTTTTTTAAGCAAAACAGTAAACTTTGTTCTTTTAAAACTCTGTGCCATTAAATCTAGAACATGTGCTGGAAAAATAGTAAAGGAGGTAAGGAACTTGTTTTGCATGCAGACAACCCTAGCTCTGTCCTGATCAAGGCATTTGTTTCTCCAAACACCAGCCTTTTATCACCAAATCAATAAGAATAAAACACAAAATTATATGTCCATATATATGGGTGTCTATAGTCATATATTTACAATTGCATTTTATAATGAGTTGTGGATATATTTAGCATATGCAAATAATGCATAGATACCCTATAAATCACCTATTCACTACTTTTATTTATTCACTTAAATAGTAAGACTATACTTGCATATCTGATATTGAACACAATATAAGATTTAAAGTATGATAAAACTAGTTTAGATAAAATCAATCCTTGGATAATGATCTGGTGCAGAAAATCATTTTCTTACACTTTCTGATTGGCATAGGACTTTAAATTAGCAATTTAATGAATTTTTTTTGGATTTGACTTTTGAAAAGGTTAAAATAGAAGTCCATAGTGACATATTAGACACAGGACTTATGTTATATGCATTTACCTGTGAATAAGTGAAAGCATCCTGCTGACCTTTACCCTGAAAGGAATTAGAATTGTGAACTCAAGTGTGGGCCATAATTCAAGGTAGTGCCAACCACAGTTTATTAGTTTACAAGGAGTCATGTGAAAACAAAAAAAAAGATAAACTGCTTTTGACGTAGTAAAAATCTTTGTCAGATTTATGTTGAATAATAATATTAAGAAAAAAATGTTGACTTACATTCATTGCTTGATAGTTGAAAAATTAGAAGAATTCATTGAAATATACAAACTCACTATTTTGTCATGCATTTATTAATTTTTTGTTTGTAAATGCTAAATGTTTAGTTCTATAACTAGAAAATGCAAACCTATAACGTTTCGTTTTTGCCTTCACTAAATCTTATATTCAATGCTGGGAAAACTAAAAATGATAATTAACTGAGGATTCTTAAGTCTGTTGATCAATATATTGGGGAACGTTAGGGTCATTTCAATAGACATTTCGTAGTTTAGAGGAGTCTTTGCAAGAGATAGTAACTATGGTGTGTCAGGGAAAAACCTCGCTGCTTCTGAGCTGGGGTACAACTGTGTTTTCTAACAATATTAGGGAGCAGAAAGAAATTCCTTTTTGCCCCAAGGGGGCCAGAGGCTGCTTGATGGATGAAAATTCACGAATACAACAAAGTTTCCAAAAGCTTTACTCACACAAGTTCTGGCAGTACAATCCAAGTACAGGAAACCCCCAAATTTTCAATTCCAGAATCAGATGGTGCTTAGGTTAGAACCCTGGCCATGACGGCAGGCGTGGTTGCAGGCTCAAAGCCACCACAGTAAGCAATGCCAGATGAGAGACAGACCAGACCACAGCTGCTCCACTCGCCCCATGTGGAACAGCCCATGAAGTTTCAGAGGACAGTAAATGGCTTAGCCCCTGGCTGAGTCGAACATAGCTCCTAAGGTTAGCACACACGTGCAGGGGGTGGGGGCATGCTGCTGGACTTGGAGCAGAGTATTGGGCTCCTCCCCCTATTCCTCCATCTCCATGTCTGCACGTGTGGCTGCTGGTTCGTAGCCTCCACAGCCAGCAAAGCCAGATGAGAGACACACCAGATCTACAGCTGCAGGACAGACTTAGACAATAATGGAGGTTAGGACCAGGTCCTTCCCAGGATCTTTCACATTTATACACTGTAAGGATCATTGTAGTTGCAACAAACTGGGGAAGTTGATGAGGAATGGATAATTAAAATATCACACTAGAACTCACTATTGAATATACACATAGAGACGTCATAAACCGTTAATATCTGTAGGGCAAGCCACAAACTGTAAGAGAAGAGAGCAAAAAAATACAGAGACAGAGACAGAGAAAAAGAGAAAGAAAAGTTGCCTGCTATAAGGGCACGCTGGGGTTGGGTGGGGGGGGAATTTTGGGGCATTGATGGTGGGAATGGGACACTGGTGGAGGACTGGGTGCTGGGGAACTGTATGACAGAGACCCAATTATGAACATACTTGTAATTGTATATCTCACAGTGGTATACTAAAAGTTAAAATAAACATAAATAAATTTTTTAAAAAAGGAATCCTAGGCCAAGATGGCTGCTGCATCCCAAACCATGTGCTCTTCAGGAAAGCCAACCCTGACTGTAGGCAGGTAGGGAGACAAGTAGGCAAAGAGAGAGAACAAGTTGAAGAGAGCCACTTCTTATACTCAATAACCCCTCACCTGACCAACCCACATGGATGGGTCTTAGTCAGGCCCAAAAGTCAGTCACTTCTAAGCGTGCGAACCTGGCTCAGGCACTTCAAATGCTAATCTTCCGGAGTCAAGATCTGCCTCATAAGCTTTCCTACAGGCACTTGTAGAGATTGGGGAAGGGCATCTGAGATGAAACGTATATCAGGATACATGGGGAATGGCATATATCTATAACACGAATATTCTACAGCCATGTATAGATAGATAGATAGATAGATAGATAGATAGATAGATAGATAGATAGATAGATAGATAGATAGATAGATAGATAGATAGATAGATAGATAGATAGATAGATAGATAGATAGATAGATAGATAGATAGATAGATAGATAGATAGATAGATAGATAGATAGATAGATAGATAGGTAGATGATAGATAGATAGATAGATAGATAGATAGATAGATAGATAGATAGATAGATAGATAGATAGATAGATAGATAGATAGATAGATAGATAGATAGATAGATAGATAGATAGATAGATAGATAGATAGATAGATAGATAGATAGGTAGATGATAGATAGATAGATAGATAGATAGATAGATAGATAGATAGATAGATAGATAGATAGATAGATAGATAGATAGATAGATAGATAGATAGATAGATAGATAGATAGATAGATAGATAGATAGATAGATAGATAGATAGATAGATAGATAGATAGATAGATAGATAGATAGATAGATAGATAGATAGATAGATAGATATCCAAACTTCTACAATATCTTTATGTTTGCTTCAAGGTTGTTCTGGGTACTAGCCTTTAGAATTACTGACAGCTATGCTTGCTTGCCAGGAGGCAAGCAGCATTCCTTTCCGAACTAGTAGGGCTATTCTATTTAAAGGAGGATCCAAATCTAGTCAGGTATGTTGGCAGAAAGTAGATCAAAGGATATGCTAAGGTCTGATGGATATTTTCTGTTGATAGATAAACAGGGTTTCCTGAGAGGCTGCTCCCAAGAAAGTAAGGTTGCAGGTCTCCCTGGTGACACTGTCTCTACAAGCAGAACCCCAGCCCGTGTTCTCTTGGGTCATTTCCCTGTGTCACATCTCCTTGTTGGCTGAAGCTAGTCAAAGATGGAGTCTAACGGATACTGCCTCAGACACAGACAGAACACAGGTTTTTCCTGTGTTCTGTCTCTAAAGAAGAACCAGATAAGATCTTGCCATCTTGATATTCAGGAAGGCTAAATTTGCAACCTGTTATAAATCCCCTGTTTGTTTCTCACTTTGCCTTGAGAACAACACCCACACCCACCTGCTTGGCTCTCACTTGCTCATCTTCTAAATGTCTGCTTCCTTATGCGAATCATGTGGAATGCTTTTTGTAGTGTAAAATATGAACCCTTAACTCTAGCTTGTGTTGTTGTTGATCACTTGATCACTTGATCACTTGAATCCCGTTATCCATCGATTTGCTCGAGCAGGCACCAGTAACATTTCTATTGGACCCTATCACGTGCCAAAGTAGCCCAATGGCATCTGGTTGATTCATGAATATGAAGAGCCTCAAACTGTTCCTTCATGGTCTTGACAAGGAAGTCTGACCAACTTGTGGGTGGGTGACCACATGATCTTTTGACATCCCATGGTATCTAGTTTGTAAGAGCTCTAGTCCAGTGGTCATCTCCTAATCGCATTACATGTCCAGCCCATATGATTTTCGATACCTTGGCAAACGAGACAGCATCCTTGATTCTGGAACAGTGACAGAAGTGGAACTCTGGATTCCTTCTCTCACTTGAGTGAGGTGTGATATTCCAAGCATAGTTCTTTAAATTCCTCTCTGGGAGACATGAATAGCATTCTCATCCTGCTTTTGTAGGCCCCAGGTCTCTGAGGCGTATGTTAATGCAGGGAGAATGGTGGAGTCGAAGAGATGTGCCCGTGCTGGAGGTTCTTTGTCCTTTTAGCTATTTATTCGATGCCTTTGAAGGCATTCCATGCTGCTCTCTTCCTCCTGCGCAGCTCAGATTTTAGGTAGTTCATCATGTTGACTTCTTGACCTATGTACACATAACTGCTGCATTCAGAGATGTCTGTTCCATTGAGAGTGAGTGGAGCCTTTGGAACTATTCATTTTTCATAAACATAGTTTTCTTTAGATTCAGCTGTAGACCTATCTTTCCACATTCTGGGTCGAAGTCAGCCAGCACTTGTGCCGCTTGGCTAATGTTTGGTATTATTAGAATGATGTTATCAGAGAAGCAGAGGTGGTGTAGTTGCTGACCATCTATCTTCACTCCCATTCCTTCCCATCCTAACTGTCACTTGATGTTCACGAGGGTGGCGCTGAAGAGTTTTGGTGAAATGGTATCACCCTGTCGAACCCCCTCTTTTGACATCAATGATCACTTCTTGGTAGAATGGTGAGATCCTGGTGGTGAATCCGTAATACAGCTCATGGAGGATCTTGATGTATTGGGTTTGGACACTCTGGCTAGTGCTTCGGTGATTGCTTCAGTCTCCACAGAATCAAAGGTTTTCTTTTAAATCAGTGAACGTGAGACAGAGCGGCATCTTGTACTCCCTACAATCCTCAATGCACTTGGTTGCTGTGTGGATATGGTCGATTGTGCTGAATCCTTTCCAGAAGCCAGCCTGCTTGCATGGTTGTCCTTCATCTAGTGTTCTGCCAATCCTTTTCAGGATGACTAGTATGAACAGCTTGTAGATGATGGACAACAGGCAGATAGGGCGATAGTTGCCGATGTTGTGACTGTTTCTCTTCTTGAACAGTAAATCTGTCCTACTGGTTTTCCATTGGGAGGGCACCTTGCATTCGGACAGGTAGCATTGAAGAGCCAAGCTAGTGTATTGATGAGTACCAACGGCAGATTCTTCAGGTGTTCGGGTCTGACTTTTGTCTGGGCCTGGTGCCATTTCTTTATAACTGAAATAGCACCTCGGATTTCAGAAGGGAGAACGTTGGGAATGAAATATCCATCCTGAGGAATTTGTTATGTGGGCACGTGGACGTGCTACCAAAAAAGATCTGAGTAGAAGTGTAGAAATCCTGGATAATCTTCTTCATTGCCTTTCTGGAGGATGTGTTAGATCCATCAGGGCATCAGAGAGCAGTCATCTTGGTCTTATAGTTGGCAAAGGACAGGTGGGCAGTGCGAATGCTTTTTCCCAGCTTCTGCTGCATCTTCCAGTATTTCTGCTCTTCTGTCTTTGAGGTCTTCTTTTATCACTTCTCTGCACCGCTTAGCAAGCTTGGACGTTAGCATTTGGTCTCCTAAGGCTTGAGCCCTGCCACGTTGGCGAATGAGCTCAAGAGTTTCTGAAGACAAGCGTCCTTTTGTGTCTTTCTCTCTCTTGGCATTCTTCTCCCAATCATGGAGGTGCTGAACCAGTCGGTTGTATTCTTCATGTTGCTGCAATGGTGCCAAAGACTTCCCAGTTGGTGGTCGTTTTTGAGCTCTCTTCTTAAACTTTGCAGCCTTTTTTTTCGCTGTTGCGTGAAGTAGAATTTTGCATGAAGGAGATGGTGGTTCAAACCTGTTTGGAATTTGGGGACGACAGCAACATCGGTCAGAAAAAAATGTCGATTGAAGATGATGTGGTCAATTTGATTGTGGATCTGTCCCCAGGATATTCCCATGTCCAAAGTTTCACTTCAGCCTTCTGGAACTGTGAGTTGCCATGAATGGTCTTGGTGGGCATTGTTTGATGCTGTTAGGTATATAAGAACTGGGGTCTTTGTACTGTCAACTGCTGAAAGAAGAACTCTGGTCCTGTGGACCAAATATTATGATTAATAAATAAACATTCAGCTCACTTTCCTCAAAGTCTCCATCTGATTGAGATCTCATTTACACAGGTAAGTCCTGGAAAATTAGTCCAGTCCCACAGAGAGGATTTTTGGGAGTATGAGAGGAAATACTTTGACCAGCTAACAGAGAATTCATGGTAAGTATACTCGGCCACATCGAGAGTCACAGATCTGTCTTCCTGCCCTTTATCTACAAAATGACCTAAAGGAGATAGCTCTAGGCCAGATGCAGAGACTCTGAACTGCATGACCAGGAGCCTACCAGGCATGTCATCCAACAACGGTGTATTAAGAAGACTAAGAAATTAGACAGGCCAAAATTAAATAAGAAAGCTAGAAAATGTTCCATTGAACACATAAACACAAATCCATGCATAAACCTTGATATAGGAAATAATGTTATAAGGTGCAAAATAAAGCGTTTCAAAACAACTGATTGTAAATTTAAAATAAATAATTATGAGAGGTAAAGACTGAGAGTAGAGAGTTACAATATAAAAATGTATGAATATTATTTTGTCACTATGTCAAATTAACATAAATTTAACAGTGTAACAACATAAATTTTAATGCAACCTATCTGTAGGTCATAAGTTTGAGTTGACTTGACTTTTTTCTTTGTTCTGGGTCTTACATGGTCATAATCTTCTGAACTCTTAACAAGAGACTCTGGAAAAATTTATTTCTAAGATCATTCAAGTTACAGGTTCTATTTTTATCCCTATTCTTTAATACTGAAGTGCCATGTCATCTGCCTGCCATGCTTAGTTTTATGTACTGCTAGCACTATTTTTCATGTTGCTGTTGTTGTTGTTATCATTGCTTTAGCAATTGCAAGCTAAGTTCCTCTTCAGTTTTTATTTTAATATTGTTTCTACTGTTGTAGGCAGGCAGAGAGGGGGCTACACAAGGCAATAAAAATTCCTGAATAAGAAAGAAAACTGGTCCTTCAGCTATCCAGAGTCAAGCCTGTTGCCACAAGGGAACCAAACTTGAGAAGATCATATTAACAATAGACCGTGGGGGAAGGGAAGGCCAGAGGGAATGTGTGAATGGCCTTAGCTGATTAGCTCTCCTGAGGGAAATGAATCAGCCTTCCCACCCAAAACCCAGCTCAAAGAAGACTCAAGCATTCCAATCAAAGAAGACCACTCCCATAGTCTACTCCCCTTGGCAACAGGCCCTAGTAACTGAGGTTGAAGCCCCATATGGGAATAACTTGGGGAGAAATCTACAAAAAGCCGTCCTGACCAAAGGACAATGCGCACATGCTGCATGGACACACATGTTGCCTGCGTGCACATGCTGCCTGAGCATGTGTGTTGCCTGCATCTCCCCTCTTGAGATGTGTACTCTCTCCCCTCCCCTCTCCTAAAACCTCCTCAATAAAACCTATTTTAACTTCACTGCTCATTGACTCCAGAAAATTCTTTTTCTGCAAGAAAGACAAGAACCCTCAGGCAACCCTGGGTAAGGCTTAGGATTGACTTTCCTTTCCTGCCAAGAGCAATTCCTTGTTCCAGCCTGAGTCCATGGCTCCCCGAGAAACCTTGGGTGGTGGGGATTAACTCCCATGCCTAGAGATCAAGCGAGCATCAGGAGTGGCTTGATGGCCACCTCTTGGGGCTGGTGGGGGCTCAGGCCCATGCCGTGCAGGGGCTCATCGCAGACTTTATCAGTCCTAAGCCTGCCCAGTGGATCCTGGGTGGCAGAGGCGGCTGGGGGAGAAAGCGACCATCTCTCTCCCCTTCCGGCCTCACATAAGTCACCCGTGGGGTCTACCTGCAACACTATCACATATAAATCTTAGATTCTTTGCCTCAGTCTGTCTTTTGCCTTTTTCCCTAAAGTCCAAATTATTCGAGTGAGGACACCATAACTCAGGAAAATGTTCCTATTTTAATGTTAGATGAAGGTAACCTATTTCACCCTCAGCCAATAAATACCAATGTTAGTGTTTGATGGAATATTCAAAGTTGATGTTAATAAAGGAGGCCTATATACAATTATGACTTTTATAATGCATAATTTTGTATAAAATTTAAGGATCAGTTTTATCTTGAAGAAGAGTAGTTTATGAACTACTCATCATACAGCAATCACTCTACAGCATTCATTATATATCTTGGTATAGCAAGGCAAGGGGAAATTTGATGACTTCTGTGGAACAATTTAAACCTTTAATTAGCAATGTATTTAGAGATAAGAAAGAGAGATAATATAGCAGTAAGAATGAGAATAGATCTGAAGGGAATGTAAATGAATGGCACTAAGGAAGTAAAATCTTCGTTCTTTATTCCGAATTGGCCTTAAGAGAATAAGTAAATTTAGAGATGACTCCCTTTTATGGCTTAGTTAAATGAATCAGATTAACATTTATTAAAGCAACAGTAATATCTATAAGGAAAAATTTGAGTGAGAAGTAAATAATTGTACAGAAGTTTAGAAAATACAGATAAAAGTGTTTAGAAATATTTTTATTTACCCATGAGATTGTCCAGATTCTATTTAATTATTAGGTATGTAAAATTTAAGAGTATTGTAGTGAGCTGTATACAAATTAATTAGTCATCATTTAAGAGGGCAATAATAAAAAATTGCCAGCATAGTACAGATGTATATATATATATATATATATATATGTATATATATATATATATATATATATATATATATATATGAAAAGGATTAAATCAACATGTATTAGGTTATTCGGCATCAAGGTAAAACTGCAGCTTGATGCTGAGAGTTAACAGTTATAAAATGCAACTCTTTAACAAGTTCCATGTGTCCAGGCACAAGCAATATATCATGATACTCTAGGAGATACAATCCATAAGTATCTCAGGCAACCACAATGGAAAATACGTTCCTGCCAAGATGTCTCAGCAGCTTTCTCTTCCCATGAGACAAAGCCAAGATGCTGAGCAGAATACTTATTGGCAGAACACAGGCAGGGCAAAAGAGAACTGCTTGTCAGCAATATTTCTAACAATACCTGTCTGTCATACTTTGGCATCAGACCTGACCTCAGGATTAAATCACTGTACCTCTCACTTTCCATCCCCCAGTCCCACACACACATTTTTAAAAAGGCTTATAATATAAACTAGGATAAAATGGAAGTCTTGCTCCCTCTGGAATTGTTGCTGAGCTGTAAAGGTCTGCTTGCCCTTTCCTTGCAAACATCCTATTTCCTTAATAACCTTTCTCAGACCTATAATTTTCTCAGTAAATTCTTTCACAAATCCATGTACCCACCTGTCTCTTCCAACAACATATACATATGTATTCACAATACGCTAAAACATTCAGTAGATCACTTCATTATTCTTACTTGTAACCACTAAAGCAAATCAATATTCATATATGTAAATAACATTAAATAACATGAGATGCATTCATGAGACATAAGAATACAACTGTAGGTAGAAGATTAAGTTACAGTGTGAAATTTGTAATATGTTGCTATCAATATAGCATGCAAAATTATTTTAAATTTTTCTAAAAAAGCACACCACTTTGATAAAAGAAAAAATCTTATTACAAAGAAATCTTTTCAATAGAAGATAGTATCTGAAAAAGAGGGGGAAATTGATGATATAAAATAGTTCCTGAGAACTATATGGAAAGAGGCAAGTTTCAGAAGAGACTTGCTACTGTTGTGATCCACAGCAGTACTGCTTCCCTTTTAAACTGGGAAGGAAGGCTATAAGGATGATTGATGATGCTGATAAGTTTAGAGGAAGAAGGCTTGGAAGCCATTATGTTCTTTATTAAGGAGGTGGTATTCTGCTGAGTGTAATGGTTTTAGATGGTTAGGAAAGGAATTTGAGCAATATAGTAATAGCTATAGTTTGTGCTAAGAGATGAAGATGATTAGGGAAAGTAGTAATTGTCCTCAGTTTCATAGGACATCAAAAAACCTTAAGGAAATTTAATAACTAAATGGTGCAAGAATTTACAGGTTAAATTGCAGTATGAAATATAAAGCCAAACACATCAATATACATCAAATGTTTGATATGATTGACTACTATATATACACATGTAGTCACTATTATATATACACATGTAGTCATCACAAAAATCAAAACATTGAATAACTGCATTGCTGCATAATTTTTCTTGATCTTTTTATGCAAAAAATTTCCCTAATACACTTTTATTAGCTGCTATTATTTGATCTCAGTCAATATTAATTGATTTGGTCTTTTGTTACATTCTATAAAACAGATCATAGGTCACGATCACGATCACGATCTTCCCGTTGATCATCTATTTCCTAGAGCGGGCACCAGTAATATCTCCATATGTCCTGTCTCATGCCAGTAGAGCCAGGGGCATCGGCTTGCTACAGGAACATAAAGAGCCTCAAACCATTATATTAGGTCATAAAGAGCCTCAAACCGTTATATTAGGAACAGCTCTGCCCCATGTGTGAGAGTCTCTGGACCAGCATACCTGGGCCGGATTGAGGAAAAAGCTGCTGCAGGGTGGGTGTCGGTGATCCGGGCTGTGATGGGCTGGTCTGCTGGGTGGAGTT
Source organism: Cryptotis parvus (assembly GCA_021461705.1). NCBI lineage: Eukaryota > Metazoa > Chordata > Mammalia > Eulipotyphla > Soricidae > Cryptotis > Cryptotis parvus. The sequence goes on from JAJIBD010003572.1 coordinate 135,584, forward strand.
CTGACGAGAGGGAAGTCCAGAAGTCCAAAAAAAATAAAAACAATAAAAATAAATGTCAGACTGGGAGAGATGAGAGCAGTTCTCATTCACAGCTATGACCTAATATAATTGTTACTGGAATTTGGCATATCATATACAACACGAGAAGTTTGCCAGGCTTGTCGAGCGGGAGGCAAACTCTTTTAAAGACCTCCAAATAAAGCATTTATTGATGAAAAAGCTGCTGCAGGGTGGGTGTCGGTGATCTGGGCTGTGATGGGCTGGTCTGCTGGGTGGAGTTCTGACGAGAGGGAAGTCCAGAAGTGGAAAATGGCGGCACCCGTGGAGTGAGGAGGGGTGGTCTGGCTTGTTGTGAGGCTCTGCCGAGGTGGTGGGCCAGGGCTAGGACCCGCCATGCCTCCCGACTGTCTCATGAACGGCTGTGCACAGGGAGAGCAAGGGAAGAGCTCTGCCCCATGTGTGAGAGTCTCTGGACCAGCATTACTGGGCCGGATTGAGGAAAAAGCTGCTGCAGGGTGGGTGTCGGTGATCCGGGCTGTGATGGGCTGGTCTGCTGGGTGGAGTTCTGACGAGACGGAAGTCCAGAAGTGGAATAATTTTTTGTCTGGTATATCTTGTGATAATAAGTAGTATTTCCATTGTTGTTTAATATTTATATATATGAATGCACCGTGAATTTTTCATTAATTCTCTTCATGTGTTCTTTCCTTTTAAGTCTTTTATGGGCAAATACTTTTATTTATCTTGGACGAACTTCTAGCAATACAATTTCCCTGTGTGAAGGTAAAACCTTATACAAATGTATTAGTTCCTATTAAATGGCTGTCCAAAATGGATGACAAGCTTATATTCTCACTAAAAATTTAGCAAGGGCCAGGTAATTGATCTTCTTATAAAAACTTGGTATTGATATTTAAAATGTTTATCTTGCCTATTAATCTATCTTACCTTATCAATTTGTTACTATGTAATATTTTAATTTTCATTTTGAAGTGCTTTTATGTAGAAAATCATATAATTATTTTGGTTTCCTTTGATAACCTATGTGTATATATGTGTTCATAAACTGTTTATGTGTATGTGTATATAATATATGTATGAATTGTGTATACATAAACAACCTATATCAATATGTGTCTTAATTTTTGGATAGAAAACTATGATCTTTTTTTATTATTATACCACCCTAAGATATACAATTGCAGAGATGTTCATGTTTGGGTTTCAGTTATGCAGTGTTCCAGCACCCATACTTCCACCAGTGCCCACTTCCCAACACCAATGCCCCCTGATTCCCTCCCTCTCCCCAGCATTCCTCTATGGCAGGCACCTTGCCTTCTCTCCTTCTCTCTCTCTCTCTTTCCCAATATGTATATCTCTGTCTCTTCCTTTTCCTGTACATTGTGGCTTGCAATGCATACATTTAGCAGTTATCATGTGTATCCCAGTCGGGCATGCCACCAGGGTCCCCGACAGTGCCAGGAAGCGAGTTCCCTTCTACCTCCCAAACTGGCAGGGAATGGATGAAGACTCCCGAATCGGATGCAGTTTTTAAAAGCTTTGCTTATCACAGGTTCAGGCATACAAATCAGCAATAGGAAAAATCCAGTGCTTAGGATTCCCAGCTAGAAAGCCTGCCACGTGTTGGCCAAGATGGAACCACCACGTGTAAAGGCCCTGTAGAGAGGAGACAAAGACAAGACTCCCAAGAAGGGTGTGAACTTACAAAGAGAGAGCCCAAAAAGAGAGAGAGAGAGGAAGCAGGATGGTTTTACACCCCTGCAACTCAGACCTCCCACTATTATGGGAAGCAGGAAGGGTCTAATGCCCTTAGGTAATTTCTCCCAGCACCTCACCTAGGCCCTATTATATGCTAATGTTTTGAGCCAAGATCTGCCTGGATATGCCTTTATAGGATAGAGAAGGGGGTTTCTGAGATGGCATGTCTCTGTACCAAAGACTAATACTAATGCCAGTTAAATATTACTCCAAGCCTTCACAAGAGTCTCGTCTACTTCACAGTAGTTTTGTATTTTAGTTGCCTTTGAGTTATTAGGGAGCCATGCTTGCTTGCTTGGAGGTAAACAACATTTCTCTCTGGTCTAATTACTTAGAGATCCAATGTGGCCAGGCAAATATGCTGGTAAGATCTAGCTAGTCCCATGATTGTGGTAGCATGAGAGAATATTTATACCAGCATGGTCAGATAAACTGCCACATTTAGACTACCCCCTATCTATGAAGTGACCTGCAGTAGACAATCCAGGGCAGATGCAGAGACTCTTAGAGGAGTCCTGCAACATATCCCTTTGCCTATGTTCAATGCTCAGTTCTAAGCTGGCACTAACATTTCTAATGATTATTAGCACACTGTTCCCTTCCCTGTCCTAGCTAACCTCTGATACCCACACACTTGCAGTAGATTCCACAACTGACAAGACTTCCTGATCTATGTTTTCCCTGTCCTTGGATATCGGTATCATGCTATTTTTTATATCCTGCAAATAAATGCAGTCATTTCATATCTGTCCTTTCCTTCTGACTAATTTCACATATATCGATACATCTCCTTTTTAATATATGGTATTTATATAGTTTAATTATATTTTGATGTATATTTATTGCACATATATTACTCTTGGAGGTGTTGCAGGTGTGACTGCAGTGACTGGCTGCTTTGACAGGTGGCAGACATGAGACAGGTTTGTCTACCACAGAGCTCTTCTCTGTGGGCTCTGGATGGTTTGATGATCTGACATAGCAAAAGACTGGACCCTGTGGGTTGAACTCAGAGCTATGACAGAACATGGCAAGCTACCCATGGTATATTTGATATTCCAAAACGGTAACAATAATGGACCTCATTCCCAATAAATGGTGCCCACTCGAGCAAATTGATGAACAACAGGAAGACAAGTGATATTACTCTTATTTTTTTTTCATTTTGTCTGTCTTTTCTATCTCCCATTCAGTCCTTAACATTTTGAGATGGTTATTATAGATTTTCTGACAATAACTTCTAAATTTGGATTATCTGTAATACAATTTTTGCATGTAGATTTTAACTTATTTTAGTCTCTTACAATACTAATTTTGTTTAAAAGTAACAGAAAAATTCGCATGTACTATCTGTTTCCAAAAATGAGATTTCCTTTTTTTACAGATGCTATAGAATGAAGTGATTCCCTAGAGTCTTTAAATATGGGATTTGTGGTTAGTTTTATTTATGACTGTTTTTAAATATTTTGAATGTGGAATCAATATTTTTGAATTGAATAGTTCTTTGAAACAAACCACCTTTTTCCAATGTCTCCTTCAAAGCTGAATTTACAATATTCAGAACTATAATGAGTCATTCTCTTCATTGAAAGCTGGTTACAAAGTTCGGGGGCAGCTATAGGAGTTGCTTTGCTCTTTGGATCTACCCTTCAAATTCTTTACCTTGAAATGATTCTCAGTTGTTAAACTTTCTGAAATATCTCATAGATTTTTATTACTTACTCCCTATGCTGCAGGCTTTTGAAAGACTCATCAGTGAGTTTTGTCTAAGTCTCTCTTAGCTTTCATTTTCTGTCATATTTAATTTAATTATACTATATGAGACTCTCAGACATGGGGCAGATGCTACTTGCTCCCCCTGTGCCGAGCTGCTCGTGAGGCGCCTGGGAGACATGGAGGGTTCTAGCCCTGGCCTGCTACCCCAGCAGAACCTCACAACAAGCCAGACCACCCTCCCCTACTCCATGGGGCCCGCCATTTTCTATGTCCGGACTTCCCTCTCATTACAACTCCACCCAGCAGACCAGACTATCACAGCCTGGATCATCGACAGCCACCCTGCAGCAGTTTTTTTTTTTTTTATCCGGCCCAGGTATGCTGAACCAGACTCTCAGACATGGGGCAGAGATGCTACTTGCTCTCCCTGTGCCCAGCTGCTCGTGAGGCGCCTGGGAGGCATGGCGGGTTCTAGCTCTGGCCTGCTACCCCAGCAGAACCTCACAACAAGCCAGACCACCCTCCCCTACTCCATGGGGCCCGCCATTTTCTACATCTGGACTTCCCTCTCATCACAACTCCACCCAGCAGACCAGACTATCACAGCCCAGCTCCCGTGACCGCTAGCAGCCGCGTGGTTCATCAATAAATGCTTTATTTAGAGGTGACTACCACAGTTTGCCACCCGCACGGCAAGCTTGGCAAGCTACTCGTGTAGTATTTGATATGCCAAATACCAGTAACATTTGTATTAGGTCATTCCTTTGACCTAATATAATTGTTTGAGGCTCTTTACGTTCCTGGAGCAAGTGGATGCCTTTGGGTTCTACTAGCATGAGACAGGATATATAGAGATATTACTGGTGCCCACTCTAGCAAATAGGCGATTAACGGGAAGATAGTGATAGTGATAGTGATACTATATGAGAGCCTCCATGATTTTGTTTTGTTTATTTAGGGTTCTTAGTATCTGTTAGGATCAAATTTTGAAGTCTAGGCTAGGTTAACATTTTTTTTGTGAATTGATTGGTTGGTTTGTTGGTGGTTCCTTTGGTTAGAATATTTGACTATTTTTAAATTTTCTCTTCAGAAAGTCACCATTAAATGGTGCAAAATATATTTTTTATACAGAGTCAAATAGGATGTCCGTACAGGCCTAATTAAGAGGATTATAATACACAATAGGAGTTTATAACCACAATATCACAAGAAACCAATTATAGTGTACAAAATACTAAAATAGTATGTTGCCGAAAGAAAAAGTTAAATACTTAAAAATATGAGCAACATAATATATAATTATGGGAATGAAATTTTAATATTTTTTAAAAACAAAAGATTCTGACAATATAAAAATTTTCTAAGAATATGTAGAAAAACTCAATTTATTGAAGATTCTGTACACCCAATTTGAACAATGCATTGGTATTATCTGGGGGACAAAGAACATGTTTTTATATGTTATCTAGCAAAAAACACTATTTAGTTAATTTACCAGACATTCTATGTTATGGATATTATTATGAGACGTGCTTCAAAAATATTTAAAGTAGCACTTTTTGTAATTTTAAAATACTTTTTAAGTATTCAACAGTAGAATGGACAGTAAAGAATTCAATTCTTATCTATTCATTTTTCTGACCTCCAAATTAACTTTTAAATTGATCAAAGTTATTTAAATATTACCTCACTTTTGTGACAATATATATTTAATATTCATATTAAATTGTATTAGGCAGATATTTATGGAGAAAGGAATTTTTCTTGTTGTTCATGTTGAGATTGTGTTAATGATTGGAGGCTATGTAGCATTGTTTTGCCTAGTCATACAAGAAAAATGTTCAAGCAGTCAGAGCCTGGAATTGCTCCATTAATCACATTCCAACACATCACAGAACAATACACACCTTAAATCCCCTGATAAAACAAAAGAACTCCTGTTTATACTAGTGGTTTGTCTTCCACAATTCTGTATCGGACACTAGGGACTCAGACATCCTGCAAACAATGGCAGCTGCCTACCTTTTCTGAGTGGGGATGTCCACTCCAACAATCACAGTTACCCCATGATCACTATTTCTTCATTTTCTAGTTACTGTAGATGAGCTCAATCCAGAACATTAAACACACATCTCTGTCATTCGTTGGGTTTTAACTATCACTTCACTTGTCTTCCCTATTGTTCATCGATTTGCTCAGCGCGCACCAGTAACATATCCATACATCCTGTCACATGCTAGAGTAGCCTTAGGGCATCTGCTTGCTCCAGGAAAATAAAGAGCCTCAAACCATTCCATCAGGTCATGGAATGAGGTCTATAATTGTTACTGGTATTTGGTGTATCAAATCACGACTTGGGTAGCTTGCCAGGCTCTGCCGTGCTTGTGGGATAACCTTGTAGTGGCCTCAAATCTCGAGCATTTATTAATGAAGCTCGCAGCTGCAAAACAGTCAAGCAAGCAGGCCTTGTGATCAGTCCTTCTGCTGGGTGGAGCTCTGGCGCACTGGAGAGTCCATATGTGGAAAATGTCTGCCCTCATGGTGCAGGGGTTCCTCTGGCTTCTTGCGAGGCTCTGCTGGGATGGCATGTCAGGGTTAGAACCAGCCTTCCCTCCCAGGTGCCTCATGATCTGCTGTGCACAGGGAGGCTCATAGCAGCTCTGCCCTGTGTATGTGAGTCTCACGCATACCTGTGCTTGGCTTGAAAAAGACTGCTGCAGGGTGGAATTCTGATGAGCCGAGCTTGTGATCAGCTCTTCTGCTGGGTGTAACTCTTACAAATTCAACTATAATTTCTACAATGAGATGTAAACTCCAATCTTGCATTCAAGGGAAGCAAGTAGACAAGTTTCTCTTTGGCTGCTTTACTAGAGACTAGACTACTCAGTAACTAGTTTCTTAAAATGCTTATGCTTCATTTGGTCAACTCGGGTGTATCCCTGGCACTTAGTATTGTTCCGTTGAGCACTGTCAGTAGTGACCCCTGAGCATGGAGCGAGAAATAAGACCTGAGTCTAGCTGGGAGTGGCACCAAAACAATGTTTTGAAAAGAAGATTTCAGGAGATGTTAAGTTTTTTTTTTTCCAGTAAAGGAGGCATAGTTAATTTAAGTTTGAGAAAAAAAATGCTCTATATGCTTTTTCAGATGTTTAGAGATTTATCCTATCATATATTAAATACTTATGTTTTACATTTTGACTTGTGATTTTGTCTTCTGAATATGTACAGATTGTGTGACCTTATTTTGCATCAGCATAACATTTTAATTAATAAATTTGCCTTCAATGCATGTATCATGTATAAACAAACCAAAATTTTGGGAAATGAAAATACATATTGCAGATTCATGAGCTACGATCTAAAAGTAGATCAAATACAGTATGCAGTTAATTGAAAGAACTACTTTACTAATAAATTAAAAATAAAAATCAAAGACATGGATAGAAGAGATACTGCAGAAAAAAAAGAATTAAAGTGCTTGCCTTGTATGTATTCAATTCCAGTTAAGTCCCCCTACACCACATACTACCTAAACACAGCTTTGTTGCCCTGAGTACTGCCTAGTGACCTGAATAATACCCAACATTGCTGGATGGACCAAAGCAGCACACATCTTGGGCCCCACACTGAAGCACAGCCCAGATGGTTGAAAAATTTAGGAGTGGTCCCTACTCCAACTGAGTACAGTTAGGGAGAATTCTCGGCACCAAAAAAAAACAAAGAAAAATGTTTAAAGGTTAATGATTATTTACTATCATGGTCTTCTACAAAAAGTTACCAAATTAGTTCTCAATACTTGTATTATTTCTCAAATTATATTAGAAAATTAGTGATATATTTTTACTTAATTTTTACATTTATACATATATGTATATATTTTATATACATTTGCAAATAACTTTGCTGTGCCAAGAGTAAGACCTCTTTAAAAAATTAGTGTGTTTTAGTGTATTTATAGTCCTAGGTTAAGGAAAAACAATTGGGTCAATTTAATATTTTAGCTAGTGTGTTTTATTTTCAAAATACTTGGCATTCACCTTAAAGTTCAGTTATTTAGAGAACTTATTGCTGTACAGCGGCATCATAAAAGTACCCTCAATAGTGCTTTATATAGGTTTAATATAACTTTGAAATTTTCACTTTACCATCCTTAACACAAAGGAGTCCATTAACAACATTAATATATGAACTCTTTGGACCATCCACTTAGCTAAGCTTTGTATCATAAAGATAAATAAAGCCATTTATTTATAAAGATAAATAAAGCTGGAGTATAGAAGTAAGGAGTTTGCTCTGTGTATGGCTAACACAGGTTAAATCTCCAATGAGCCATAGTCATCTAAGCCTGCCAGGAGTAAGCCTTAAATATGACCAGGAGTGGCTCAGTAAACCAAAAGACAAAGCAGAAAAAGGATTCCACCTTAATTTCATCCTAATCACTTTAATGACATTGACCAAAAAAATGGAATACAAAAATAAACAAAGTGATTATATAAAAATAATAAAAATAAGAGAGAGTGAAAAGACTAATCCCATCAAAAATGGACATAAGAAATGAATAGAACTTTTCTCAAAGAAGCCATAGATGGCTAACAGCTTTATGAAAAAATTCTCTGCATCTTTTATTATCAGGAAAATGTGAATCACCCAATTATAAGCTATCATCTGACAAACATCACAAGAAAATACAACTAAATTTGTGAATGTGGAAATGTAATAATTCTTTCAATACTGACAACTCCCAGGAATATTATACCATTTCAATATATTCACTAAAAATATAAAGTTAAAATAAATTTTAATGCTATCATTTGTTTAAGATGAATGAGAAGCCTTTGAGAGCTTTAACATATTTCTATGCCTGAAAAATGGTATTACGATTATATATAAAGAAAAACTTTTGCCTTTCAATTTTTCAGTACTCATATTTCTGTATGAATTTTCCTTCATATGTGATTAAACATATGTCCATAGCTATGTTAGTAAATGGAAGCATAATCTAAAAGGCAATACAATCCCCCATATGAGACTTGATTAGCATTATTTGGGATCTCCCATCTGAGACTGTTTTTTATTTATAATTTATTTTTTTAGGTTTCGTTTTTTAGGTCACTCCCCATGATTCTTAGGAGTTATTCTTGGGTCTGTCCTCAGGAATTACTGCTGGAGGTGCTCAGAGAACTATATGGGTAGCTGATGATTGAACCTGGTCTGGCTGAAGGCAAACTACCTGCTTGCTGGACTATAGCTTGGTCCCCTCCTCTGAAACTGTTAATAAAGGAGCTCAAAGTGTGCAAATAACACCTGACTCCATAAATTATCAGGTATTTTATGCACCTATCATAAAAAGATATATGAAAATCTTCAATAGTTACTGTTCTTTTAAAACATTAATGTAATAAGTTAAATGAGACTAGAAAAACTTTTGTAAAATTTTGTTTACAAAACTTATTAGTAAATAAGTAATATTCCAATATTTGTGACATCTACTATTATAAACACTCCTTTGTTCATATCAAAAATATCACTCAGAAAGATTTTGGAAATTTTTTAAATTTTGTGCTTTCCTACAAAATATCACTAATATTCCACCCAAGAGAAAAGTTGATCTCTCCCCATTGTGGTTCATCAGTAAATGCATGAGATGGGAGCCTACTACTGTAGTGTACCACCTACGGCAGAGCCTGGCAAGCTACCCGTGTTGTATGATATGCCAAAACCCAGTGACAATTATAGACCTCATCCCCATGATCTGAAAGAATGGTTTGAGGCTCTTTGTGTTTCTGGAGCCAGCAGACGCCCTTAGGTTACACTAGCATGACACAGGATATATGGAGATGTTACTGGTGCCCACTAGAACAAATCAATGATCAACAGGGATACAAGTGATACAAGTGATATTTCTATATATTAATATAATTGAATACTTTTAATTTATCTTATTTACATTCCTTCAAATAATGCTAGAGTGCTTGCTTAATTTAGTTATTAAAGTGCTGTATTTAGGAAGACAGTCACTTGTCACTTATGTTCCCATTATTTATTGATTTGTTCAAGGGGGCGAGTACATTTCCATTTATTGGGAATGAGGAGCAATATTGTTACTGTTTTGGGCATATGGATACACCACTGTTAGCTTACCAGGCTATGCAGTGGCTCTGGGTTTATTCCAGGAGGCCCAGTCATTTTCTTTGTCAGACTTTCAACCATCCAGGGTCCACAGAGCAGAGACCTGGGAGTGTAGACAAGTCTGTCTCTTGTCTGCTGCCTGCCAATGCAACCAGGCACCACAGTCACACCTGCAACACCTCGAGGGGCAGGAGGCAGAAAAAGTTTAGGGAAAACAATACGTTTAGGAAAACAGTAATTTTTTAAACTACCATAACAAGTTTTACACTAAAACTTTTAAATCTGGGCTGAAGAAATAATACAGCAAATACATCATTTTCCTTGCACATAACTAACATCATCTCACCCCCCCAGCATTCCATATTGTCCCCTAGCACCATAAAGAGTAATCACTGAGTGCAGAGGCAGAGTAACCCCTGAGTATAGCTGAGTATATAGACTCCCAAACATAAAGCCCATGAAACCCCAAAATAAAACAAAACCCTCAAAATGCCGACTGTGAAATTATAATACAATTCAAGGCAATTTGAACTGATTAACAGATCAGAAATTTCCATAATTTCACTGCAGCATCTGTGCAATGAATTGTCGGTCTGTCTTAGTACAGCCTTCATTTTTCAAGTCACCATTAATAAGAACATTTTATTTTATCCAGGAATTAAAAAATTCCTATGGAGAACATTCACTTGTATCACTTATCTTCGAGTTCTTCATCAATTTGCTCAAGGTAGCACCAGTAATATCCCAATTCGTCCTGTCCCATGCTAGTGTAGCCCAAGGGCATCTGCTCACTTTAGAAAGACAAAGAGCCTCAAACCATTCTCTCAGGTCATGGGAATGAGGTCTATATTGTTACTGGTTTTTGGCATATCAAATATGACACAGCTCCACTGTGTGGCTCCACCATGCGGGTGGGATACTCTCAGTAGAGGGTCTCAGTTTGTGCATTTACTGATAAACTGTGCAGGTGCACCATGGCCGCATACAGTGGGGAGAGATGGGCTTTTCTCTTAGGTGGAACTCTGACGAGCTGTGGAGTCCTGACTCTAAAGATGGTTTGCACTCATGGTGCTGGGGTTCCTTTGGCTTCTTGAGAGGCTCTATTGGGATGGCGGGCCAGGGCTAGAATCTGCCTTCCCTCCCGGACACCTCAGTATCAGCTGAGCACAGGGAGAGCCAATAGCAGCTCTGTTCCATGTATCTGTGTCTATGGTTCAAGTATACCTGGGCTTGAAATAGGCTTCGCTGTAGGGTGGGACTCTGATGAGCACTGCTTGAGATTGACTTTTCTCTTGGGTGGAGCTCTGATGAGCTGTGGAGTCCAAACTGTGGAGACCTCCAGCTGCTGAGGGAAGGCGGGTTCTAACCCTGACCTGCCATCCCAATAGAGCCTCGCAAGAAGCCAGAGGAACTCCCATACCATGAGGGCTAGCATCTACTGCATGGAGAACATTACAGCTTAATAAATAACTACTGCAGAAAGAAAACATATCTTGTTTCAATATGCCTCCTTTCTAGCATTCCTGAATAATGGAGAACATTCTAATATCATAGCTCCTTAAACACACATGGGGTCAAAGCACAGTTTAAGTTCATATATTTTACTCTCAGTGTCTCTCATCTAAGTTCATTTCTACTTCTCTCTTTTGCCTCCTCATCCCTTATCTCCTCACTTATGGATTTCTAGTTAATACATCTTTCTATTCTAATTGAAGACATGATTTATATTTGGCTAATGATGAGTATACATTCTTCTTTAAACTGTGACTCCAAGTTGCTTAGTCCAATAATCTTTGGGGTGTAGTACAGTTGTCCACTGGTGTAGAAAGATTTAGACCCACTCTTCGACCCTTGGTTCTGCCCGTCCCTGTAAAAGTATACAGGACAGGTGCTGGTCCATGGATATAAAAAGCAAGTAGAAAAACTTTGACTTAATCCAATTCAACCTTTCACCAATGCATTTTTTTCTGAAGCATTTTGCTTTCCTATATGTATATAGTTGTGTGTGCATTTCTTATTCTGTGTGTAGAGGTTCCTTAGAAAATAATTGGTGAGGGTATTTTGTTTGTGGTAAACAAGTGAATACCTCACATTTTATATTTTTTATTGAAGTTCTCTCCTGATGCCTCAGTAATCAGGATCTATGCATATGCTTGCTTTGCTAGAGAGTTTAAGAAATGCATTTTCCCTTTGCCCGTTCCCCTTGTATTTAATGCTAAGCTGGGGAAGGAGTTGAATTAGCAATGAACACATTCAATAAGTTTTGTTTCAGGCAGGGTAAAACATAAATAACTCTGTTTTCCTTTAATAGGTATAATTTTTAAAATTCCAACAGCCTTAACACAGTAATAGTGATGCAGAAAATATGGATTGGCCATAGTATTGGGAAAAAAAATTGCATTCTTACTTATCCCATTTTCAAATGTATTTCTAGCAACATAGTGAGGCACTATGGAAATGATCCTTAAGATTCAAGTTGTGTGTTTTAATGCCTTCAGCCACAATGGGTGTTTCTAATGAATAGGCCAACAATAATGAGAGTTCTTTTTTCTGTCTCTATTACCTTCTCCAAGAAATATAAGAAAATATTAAAGGAAATATAATTCTTTAAGCAGCAAGAAAACACAGGCCAAAGAGGTAGTACAGCAGACAGGGCAATTGCCTTGTAAACTGTAGGCCTATATTCAATCCTTTGTACCTGATCACGGACCCCTGAGCATTGTTAGGAGTTATCTGATTACAGAGTCAGGAGTAAACCCTGAGCACCTCCTGGAGTGGGCTAAGTAACATATAGTACCTCTCTTCTCCAAAAACAAAAGTAGTAAAATAAAGTCAACTAACATCTTAAAAAGAAAAACACTGTTTTAAAGTTAGCAGAATTTTCTAAGTGAAAAATTCAGAATGACTCCATAATAGAGGTCAAGTTTGGGCAAACAATTTTTTGTACAAATAAATATATTTTCAAGGCCAATTGCTTACTTTTACTGGATTCTTTTAAATACAATACCAATGAAAATATGTCTACCTCAGACATATTTAATCAACAATGACATCTGCATCTCTTTTTTTTTTTTTGTTTCATGACTATATGTAACTATTTTTAAAGATAGAGAAAAGGAATATCTTTTTTTTAAACAGGTGAAAGAATACAACACAAAGTAATTTTAAAGGATAAGAATTGAGGACAAGTGATAAAATACAGCAGGTAGGACATACACCTTATTTTCATCCTTTGAGTGAGATCCACAATACTTCATATAGTCCCCTAGCACCACCAGAAGTGATCTGTAAGTGAAGAGTTAGAAACAAATCCTGAGCTCAGTCAAGTATGGAACAAAATAAATAAAAATAAAACAGGATAAATAAAAAATTTAAATGAATCCAGAAAACTAAATAAAAAAATACTAAAGTGGCATTCATTAAAGTGAAGTCAGAATACTAAAAATAAGAAAAGGGAAGGAAAATCAGCTTTACTCTAGCAATTGTATTTGGGTAGGGTCAAAAGCACATGATAAACTCTGCCATAGTCTATTCTTATATCTTTTTCTCAATAGTGACTTTTGGTGGTACTCAGAATGCTGTATGCTCTATCACAGTTTCAGCTGAATGCAGGGTAAACTGCATGCAAACAAGTGCTTTACTTCCTCTACTATCTGGTTCAAAAACTATTCTGAAATGAAATAAAATTATATTTGAAATAAGCACATATTGTCCCGGAGCGATAGCCCAGCGGGTAGGGCGTTTGCCTTGCACGCGGCCGGCCTGTGCCGGCCCGGGTTTGATCCCCGGCATCCCATATGGTCCCCGAGCACTGCCAGGAGTAATTCCTCAGTGCAGAGCCAGGGATAACCCCTGAGCATTGCCGGGTGTGACCCAAAAAGCAAAAAAAAAAAAAAAGAAATAAGCACATATTAAAAGCAAATGTATAAGCAATTTAATCACAGGTTGAATGAGAATACACTACTGATGATTTTAGTCTTATATCATAAAAGTGACTGAAAATTGTTGAGAATTAAACTTACTGTAAAATTATGATTTTTTTTCTTTAACTTCTTCTTTAGATATGCTGCACCTACAACTCTAATCATTTTGTTGTGGTCAACAACATTCTCAATTTAAATGAATTAAAAAATAAACAGTAGTTTTCATAATTATAACTCAGTCAACACCATAGCCAAGATAATGAGCTAACTAACTTCTGACAAACTGAATGCCCTATATCTTAAAAGTTTCTGGAGAGGAGAATGAAACTACTCTTATTAGACATAACTGCATCATCAATCCTAGAGTGGGAAAACAATTGACTTGCAATAAAGAAAAGAGTCCATTTTTGTTGCTTGACTTCTAAGAAATTTCACATCCCGAAGAGGATGTGAAATTATATTCACAATATGCAATATAAAAAGAAAGCTATTATCTTCTTATCTTCTTCCTGTTGATATTTCTAATTTTTCAAACCACATGTAACTAATTTTTAAACTGTTGTCAGATGTCATCTAAAACTATACTCCACCTTAAGCACAAATACATTTCAAATTTGTCTGGCCTCCCTGAAACCCCCTTATATTCTACCAGTCTGCATAGACATCATTTAAACCAGTATCACTCCAGATTGACTTTATGCTTTCTCCTTGAGAAAGATGTTCTATGACATCTGTGTGGCAGTTGACAATGACATCAGTGTGGCAGTTGACAACAAGGTATTTCCAAATAAGAGGCTGTTGCAGGTTCATGGGATTTTGATCCTTCAATGTTCTTGGATGCTGGGGAGATCATTGACATGGGGTCTGACTATGAAGATCAGGGTGATGACCAGTTGAATGTATTTGGAGAAGACACCAATGAGGTTTCACAGAAGATTTGAGGAAGTGTAAAATTATTTTTATGATTGGTGTCAATCATAAAAATAATCATGATTGACTATAATTTTATATTAATAATATAAACAATAAAATAATACTAATATATTACTCGTTAATAATATTAATAATTATGTTGACTATAATTTGTCAATATATAGGTCCCATCACTACCATCAACTCAAAGACATGGGGCAGAGCTGCTACTGGCTCTCCCTGTGCCCGGCCACTCAGGAGGTGCCCGGGAGGAATGGCGAGTTCTAGCCCTGGCCTGCCACACCAGCAGAGCCTCGCAACAAGCCAGACAACCCCCACTCCATGAGGGCCTCTGTTTTCCACATCCAGACTTACCCTCATCAGAACTCCACCCAGCAGACCAGCCTATCACAGCCTGGCTCATCAAGATCCACCGTGCAGCAGTCTTTTTTAAATCTGGCACAGGTATGCTAATCCAGAGACTCACAGACATGGGGCAGAGCTGCTACTGGCTCTTCCCTGTGCCCAGCCGCTCACGAGGCGCCCGGGAGAGATGGCGGGTTCTAGCCCTGGCCCGCCACCCCAGCAGAGCCTCGCAACAAGCCAGACGACCCCCGCTCCATGAGGCCTCCGTTTTCCACATCCGGACTTACCCCTCATCAGAACTCCACCCAGCAGACCAGCCTATCACAGCCCGGCTCGCATGGCCCAGTTCATCAATAAATGCTGGATTTTTAGATGACTACAAGAGTATGCTACCCTCACGGCAGAGCCTGGCAAACTACCCGTGTTGTATTTGATATGCCAAATACCAGTAACAATTATAGACCTCATTCCCATGACCTGATGGAATGGTTTGAGGCTCTTTATGTTCCTGGAGCAAGCAGGTGCCCTTGGGCTCTACTTGCATGAGACAGGACATATATATGGAGATGTTACTGGTGCCCGCTCGAGCAAATCGATGATGAACGGGAAGAAAGTGACAGTGACAGTGATTGGCTTCAAAGGTTCCAGCAAAAGTTGTCCAGGTGGGAAGTCAGGTTCTAGCCCTTGCCCGCCCGTCCTGATAGAGACATGCAACATGCCCACACTATGAGGGCAGTCATTTTCAACATCAGAGTTCCACCCAAGAGAAAAGACAGTCTCTCCCCATTGCAGTTCATCAGTAAATGCACAAGGTGAGAGCCTACTCTTGGAGTATACCACCTGCACATCAAAGCCAGGCAGCTACCTGTGTCATATTTGATTTGTCAAAAACTAGTAAGAGTTATACACCTCATTCCCATGACCTGAAGGAATGGTTTGGAAAAACTTTGACTTAATCCAATTCAACCTTTGAGGCTTTTGTTGTCCTGGAGTGAGCAGATGCCCTTTGGCTACACTAGCATGTGACAGGACCTATAGAGATGTTACTGGTGCCTGCTCAAGTAAATTGATGAACAACAGGAAGACAAGTGAGTCAAGTGATACAAGTGATACAAGAAATAACCTTAGTTCACATCTTCTTGTTTCTGTGAATCATTTAAAACACATAAATTTTAAAACACAGATGAGTGAAATTGTGCTAGAAGTAAGACACATCAATGCACCTACTGATTGCTATTAGCAGACTAAAAGTCTATATGTGTTTCATTGGAAAGTTGAAGGAGAAACTGGAAACTCTAAGACCACCCAGTCTAACTCAGGATAGAAAATCCATTGAGGAAAGCAGGAAAAACTCTGTAGGACAGAATCTCCAAGGTGTCTTCAATGATGACTGACTCCATTGGAATAAAAGATAAAAACAAAATGAAATAATCAAATAGAATGACATCAAGCTAAAATTTTAAATATCAAGTAACTGGATCAAATAAGAGACAATCTCCTAATAGGGGGAAAATATTTACACAGAATGTATCAAATAAAAGGCCAGTAGCCAAGATATGTAAATCGCTCAATAAACTCAACTGCAACAGAATCAATAACTCATAAAAAATGGCAAGTTTATTAACAGATATTTCTGGAGAGAAAAAGTAGAATATAATATAAAGTTTATATATGAAAAACTATTCATTCTCATGGATTAAGTCAAATAAAGCAAGACCTTGGGCTCTCACTATAGACCTGAGTTTACCAGAAGTGGAAAGAGAGAGATCTAATGCATTGCAGTGGAAAGATAGTTGTACTTTGCTTGTAGGTGTAGTGTGGTAACATATATTTATTAGGTAAGAAATTGTATGCATAAACATTTTAAAATGTATTGTAAATGTTACATTAAAAGTTGTGTATAGAAGATTATAATATGCTTATAATTTTATTTGTTTTAAATTTTATTTGTGCAAATTCTGCCTATCTTAAAATATTATTGCTGAAATTTTCACTGTTCTGTTCTTAAAATGCTTAAAGAAACAGTATATCTGCAAATTGCTTTTGAGAAGTCTGGGAGTTCATTTTTCTTTGTTGTGTATTGGGAAGTGAAATGCTCAGCAGTACAATTTTTAAGGGCAATATAAAATCTTTGTTCTTTGTTATTTTCTTCCATTAGTGGCCCATAGATGCCAGTAAATATACAGTGAACAAAAACCAATGGTCTTAACGTCTTAACTATCTCTCCCACTCTCTCCCCCCACGCAAAACTAGTAAAACTGTGTGAGGGCATTCTGTACTTCAGCATTTTAAAACTCTTAAAACATCTAGGAAAAAAAATAAAACCATCCCCAATGTTTCTCAACTGTACAGTGTCTGGGTGTGAAAATATTGACTTAAAAAATCACAATAGCTATAATGTCTGAATTTAGTTTTACAGTTAATTTCCCCACCGGTGCTCCACTTTTGCATATAATATTACAGAACATAAATAATTTTAACATTGTAAAACAGTGCTGGCCTTTTACTACAATTTTAAACTGGAACTGTCAACCAATTATTATAGATGCATTTTTCTTTCCTGATTTGACATGGGCAGAAATGTAAAACGCATTTCCCATCAGTTTTTAGTTTGTTTTGTCATGCCTGTAGTTCCAAGTTATTATTTTTATTTTAAACAAATTATAAATGAAATGAATAAAGAGGAGACATAGATAAATTTAGACAGAACTGATAAAGTGGTAGAGATAGGAGATAAGGAATGAAAGCTGAGAGGAAGAGAGGGAAATTATTTGTAATTTTCCTTGCTCTTTCTAGTAATTGATTTTTTATAAATACACTACAGTTGATAGTATTTAGGGCTTACTCTTGGCTCTGAGCTGCAGATCATTCCTCGTAGACTTGGGAGACTATATGTGGTTCTGGAGATAGAACATGCTTGACCGTATGCAAAGCAATCACCCTGCCTGCTGTGCTATTGCTCTGGCCCACCACATATACATTTTAAAGCCATTATATAAAATAAGTTAGAGGAATTGCAATAAAGACATATTAATTTTTATGTATAATCTTTTATAATTTTTTTGGGGTACTATAGTAATTTTTGCCATGATGCTTTATTCCCTGCATGCAAGTTTTTAATAGAACCTGGAAGCAATCGTGACCTATTTATCATCTACTCTATTTATCATGACCTATTTATGCATCTACTCACACTAAATAGTTTACACCACGTTTTACTAAATAAATACTTGTGAAAACTCTGAATTTGTGGAGTAAAATATAGAAATGACAACAAAAGTATATGTAAGGGGCATTTTGACAAAGTGAGAAATCAAGAAGAGAAGTAGTGCTTGAAACATAATAGAAACAAATATAAATGATTTGAATGATAAAATAAGTTATTTTCAGAGCATATAATATGAAATAAATTTGTTATATGCCAAGGGGGGGAAATTTCATTTATGATAGGGAAGATATAAGGGCTACTGAAATAAGATCGCTTGTCTTCCCGTTGTTCATTGATTTGCTGAAGCTGTCACCAGTAACATCTCCATACGTCCTGTCACATGCTAGTGTCTGCTCCCTCTAGGAACATAAAGAGTCTCAAACCATTCCACCAGGTCATGGGAATGAGGTCTATAATTGTTACTGGTATTTGGCATATCAAATACGACACAGGTAGCTTGCCAGGCTCTGCCATGAGGGTGGGATACTCTTGTAGTCACCTCTCATCTCGTGCATTTATTGATGAACATTTATTGAATGTGGTATAGTTTAGATGCCAGAGCTGAAAACTTAACTTATGTAAATCATTTAAATATTTTATATATGTAGGTTTAAATCCTCAGCAGCAAATCAGTATAAATTGATTTCTGTTGATTTGCTTTGTTATAATTACATTCAGCATTTCTTGAAGATTTATTGAGAACAGTAATATGAAATAAATTTGTTTTATGTGCCAAGAAGGCAGGCTAGAGGGTGATATGGAGCCTTGTAACATTGGTGGAGAGAAGAGGGCATTGGTCGTGGGATTGGTGTTGGAACATAGCATGTCTGAAATAACTCTATTATGAACAACTATATAAATCAGTCTTAATGAAAAAAATGTAATAAAGTATATAATCCTATGAAATTTTCATCATTGGTCCCCATCTTTAATAAAACATGAATTTCTTGTTCCCAATTGTTATGTGCCCTTCCTGAAAGAATAATTATATTTTATAACCTTACATAACTCAGTTGTACTCAAGTGTCTTGGTTTTCTTTGGGCAAAGCAACATGTGCAAAAGAAAGCATCATTCCTCATTAGAAGCTATACAAACCTAAGTTCTTATCACTATCACTATCTTCCCGTTAATCATCTACTTGCTAGAGGGGGCACCAGTAATATCTCCATATGTCCTGATTCATGCTAGTAGAATCCAAAGGCATCCGCTTGCTCCAGGAACATAAAGAGCCTCAAACCATTATATTAGGTCATGGGAATGACCTAATATAAATGTTACTGGTATTTGGCATATAAAATACTACACGAGCAGCTTTCCAGGCTTGCCGTGCAGGTGGCATACTGTTGTAGTCACCTCTAAATAAAGCATATATTGATGAACCCCGCGGCCGCTAGCTGATACATTTATATTTCTCCCTTTTACCATAAGAAATATTGTGATATATGTTTTTGTTTCTACTTTACTTGTTGAAAAAAGAAAGAATGGGATAAACCTGCAGCTGACTAGAGAAAGATATTTAGAATGTATTAAAATATCTTTAAATGATAAATTTCTGAAATTGGGGGCTAGGGTTTCACTTACAATGCAGAATGTAAAGACTTGATGTATTGTTTTATTAGTTAATTTACCTACTTCCTATCATTGAAATCATAAAGATAAATAATATTTTTTCTGGTCAGATGGTAAGCTCTATATGCATAGCAGCATAAACAGAATTAAGAGCTGTTCTCTAAGTTAAACACATGACGAGCACATAACGCCCCAAAAAGCATGAATACAGGTTCCTAATAACAAAGAGAATCAATCAGGGGGAAATGAGGAGGGGTTTAATTTAGGAGTAAGAATTGCAATCAATTTTGGGTGTGTATGTTTGGTGTGTGCCTATGTACATGTGTGCATGTATGTGCAAATCACGGACAAACTAGTAAATTAAGCTGGTAAATAATACTGTAAGAACTTGGTCAAAGCTTTACATACCATGGTAAATATGTATCATTTTTGTTTCTGATCAGTTCTCTTTTGTAAAATAAAGTACAGTGTCTTTAATGTGGCCTTGAATTTCTGAATATTACTGATTCTGTTATTGTATATCCTGTTATACTAGGACTTTACAACCACAGTTCACAAATATTCATTTCTGGTTTCTTTGTTTTGTTTTGCTTCTATTGGGTCATAGTGGTGGGTTTCAGGATCTACTCCTGGTTCAGTGCTCAGGGATCACTCCTAGTGAGGATCTAGAGACTACCTGGTGTGCCAGAGATCATTTTTTTTTTTTTTTTGCTTTTTGGGTCACAATCGGCGATGCTCAGGGGCTATTCCTGGCTCTTTGCTCAGGAGTTACTCTTGACGGTACTCGGGACACCATATGGGATGCCGAGGATTGTACCAAGGTCCGCTGCACACAATGCAAAAGCCCTAACTGCTGGCTATGGCTCCAGCCCCAGAGATCAAATCTTGGATGGCCATGTGCAAGGCAAACATACTGGTTGCCTTCCAACTCTAGTTGCTCAGTTCAGTAATTTTCTTACTATCACACACATCTGGTTGAAACTTGAATATTATATGAATTTCTTATACTATAATAACCAATAAGGAAACTTGTGATCAGACCCAAATATCTGTAAATTTGGCAAAATATAAATTTTAAGTACAATTTAATTTTCTCAATGATAATATTTCATAATTGCATGATTCTTTTTGGAAATAAGTTGGTTCAGAAAAGTTCATTCAAAATAATTCAAAATAACACCATAGATACTCATTAAAAATATGAAAAATATATTTGTGTTCTGCATTACTTGTTTTCTTACTCTTTTTTGTCTTCTTTTATATTTTCATTGATAATTCAGGTGTTATTTATACTAAGGAAACCAATGCAAGACTAATGCTAGATTAAAGAGCTGTTATTTGTCTACATCTGTATTTTCATAGCAAGAAACATCTGGCAAGAAAATAGAAGTTAAAAATAAACAAATTTTACTGTTGTTTATGTTCATAGCAGCATTATTCACAATAGCCAGAATCTGGAAGCAACCAGAGTGCCCAAAAATCGATGACTGGATAAAGAAGATTTGGTACATCTACACAATGGAATACTATGCAGCTGTTAGGAAAAATGAATTTATAAAATTTGCCTATAAATGGATGGACATAGATAAGATTACGTTGAGTGAAATTAGCCAGAAGGAGAGAGATACAGAATGACTGCATTTATTTGCATAACATAAATATATATGTACATATTACGATACCAATATCCAAGGACAAGTGAAACATATCAGGAGGTCTTGTCAAAGGTGGAAATTATCACAAACGTGTGGGAGTCAGAGGCTAGGTAAGACAGAAAATGGAACAGTGTGCTAACAATTGTCAAGGGTACTAATGCCAACCTAGAACTGAGCATTAAATAGAGGCAAAAGATACACATGACAACCCTTTAATGTATGTTCTGTAATCCATAGTCTGGATGGGAAGGAAAAGAGAAAGAGAGAGAAAGGGAAAGAAATAAAGAACCTGCCATGGAGGAGGGCTGGGGGGTGGGGGGAGGGAACCGGGGACGTTGGTGGTGGGAGATGGGCACTGGTGGAGAGGTGGGTGCTGGAACACTGTATGACCAAAACCCAAATATGAACTTTTTTAATTGTATATCTTTGTAATTGTAAAAATAAAAAATTTAAAAATATTTATTCAATTGAGTTTGGATAAATAATAATTTATTCAGTTATTTTTATTTATAAATTATTGTATTATTTTATTTATAAATCATAAATAAAAGACTTAAAACCTGAGCAACACAGGAGGAAGAGAGTGGCATGGAATGCCTTCAAAAGAATTGAAGAAATAGGCCTGAGCTATAGCCCAGCGGGTAGGGCGTTTGCCTTACATGCCAGTGCCAGCTTGGGTTAGATCCCCGGCATCCAATATGTTCCCCAAGCACCGCCAGGAGTAATTCCTGAGTGCAGAGCCAGGAGAAACCCCTAACATTGCCAGGTGTGACCCAAAAAAAGCAAGAAAAAAAAAGCATCGAAGAAATAGCTAAAAAGACAAAGAACCTCTGGCTCCAGGCACATCTCTTCAACTCCACTGTTCACCCTGCATTAACATATGCCTCAGAGACCTGGGCCCTACGAAAAGCAGGAAGAGAATGCTATTGGGGTCTCCCAAAGAGGAATCAAAAGAGCTATACTTGGAATATCATGCCTCACTCAAGTGAAAGAAGGAATCGGAGCTCCGACCCCGCCGCTGTTCCAGAGTCAGGGACGCTGTCTCGTTTGACAAGGCATCAAAACTCAGATGAGCTGGACATGTAATACGATTTGGAGATGACCGCTGGACTAGTTTCGTTACTGAGTGGATCCCACGGAATGTCAAAAGATCACGTGGCCGCCCACCTACAAGATAGTCAGACTTCTTAGTCAAGACCCTGAATGATTGGTTTGAGGCTCTTTGTATCCCTGAAGCAACCAGATGCCATTGGGCTACACTGGCACGTGAAATGGAAATGTTACTGGCGTCCACTCCAGCAAATCAATGAACAACTGGATATCAAGTGATCAAGTAATTTATAAATCATTTATAAATCATTGTTTTATTTATAAATCAATTATAGTTCTTTTATTATTCAACAATTTTATTACTGTATAATGTATATTATGGAAGCAATAATTAAACTTATATTTCCAACTGCTAAGTGCAACATTAGACACTTTACTTTCTGACAGACTCCGATTATGTAATAATGAATAAAACAACTTTGTCTAAAATTTAAAATAGTTAAATTTCATTTCTTATGAATGAAGTGAGTGTCAAAAGACAGGTCCCTTTCATAACGGAAAACCTTGAATTCTATTAGAATAATTTTATTTTCTTTTTCTAGTGTGTAACTTGCCTGAACTAAAGAAATAAGTTGGGGCCAGAGTGTAGAAGAGAATTGGTAGAAACAACCTGAAGGTCGTGGAAAATCTTTTTGACAACTGCTCTATTTAAAGAGTGATGTACTTCAATATTTAAAAATATTAATATCTACAATTATTTTTTCAAGGAAATCATGCATGTCAAGGTGTAATTTATATCTCACACCGTTTTGTCTATTTTAGCTCTCATTTATAGAACTTGTGCTTCACAACCTTTTCATTAGTTGTGAAGAATGGCTTAAGAATGGCTCATGTGGGATAAGTTATTTACTCACAAATGCAATAAACACAAATACCTGCAAAACCATGATAGAAGACTTTTGCCACTTAATGTTGCTATTAAAAAGTTTTAAATAACATGACATATATCAGTGATATCATCTACTAAAAATACACAAATACATATAAAACCTTATACCTGCATGTGAATATGCAAATTTATATCTATTCATGTATGAAACTAACTGTAAGAATATATACATATCATGTGATATTAAATAAGAAAAATAATATAACCTTTAAAAATGACATTTTGAATTTCAACACTTTGTCATTTCCACTTTTGTCACAGGAAATGTTTTTTTCCTGGATGGTAATGTGTTATTTTGTTTAATAACAAATCTAGCTCGGCATTTCTATGCACAAGATTTTCAGGAATTTATGTTATGTGCTGATCTCATTATATCTGGGGCAGCTGTCACCAAACAATATCAGCAGTAAAAGTTATGGAGCCCTGACTGCTATGCACTGGACTCACTGTCTAAATGCACAGAACCTGATGTCCAGAAACCACCATCTGAACAGCAAAGGCATATCTCCAGATTCTTGGTACTGCAAACATTAATAGTATCTTGAACTATAAGCTGATGAGGATGCAGAAAAATTGGCCTCTGGGAATAGATGGCAGGTGGTAACCATTTCCACCAAAGTATTTGATGGAAGAAATGCCTACATGCAAATAATTTCTGAATTTGAGCCAAGACCTGTCTGTTCCTTTTGCCAGCTAACTATTCACTATTCAGTCTCCTCACCTGCTTTACTCTCTTGAGAGCTGTACAAGCACCACTCACCAGCTGCCCTGCTGGAGATGGCTCAGTTGTGACAACAGAAAACTAGTATCTAAGATCTATGCAGAGAAAGCAGTGTGAGCAGGTAAATTAGTTTAAATGCAAACACTTCTTCACTTTGATTCTTTGCATTCTATTGCAAGAAATAAATGTAGGTGACTGACATGATCAAAATTTCCTTAGAATAAAAACTATTCCATGTCTCAGAATGCAAAATGTCAAAATTTTAGAAGGCCACAGTGTTTTTCTAACTTTATATCATCTCATATACATATAATTTACACTTATACATTATATTTCCGTATTTTCATCTCATATACATATAATGTACACTTATACATGTGTACATATAATGTACACTTATACATTATATGTATATGAGATGAAAATACGGGAAAATATAAATTTATATGTGCATATCCAGGTATTAAGTTG
This sequence comes from Cryptotis parvus, assembly GCA_021461705.1. Taxonomy (NCBI): domain Eukaryota; kingdom Metazoa; phylum Chordata; class Mammalia; order Eulipotyphla; family Soricidae; genus Cryptotis; species Cryptotis parvus. The sequence goes on from JAJIBD010003572.1 coordinate 160,033, forward strand.
TGTTTGTATTTATGTATTTTATAGATTATGATATCATAGAAGCACACCATGTTATTTAATCTTATTGTATGTACAAAAAATTGAGTTTGATCATTAGTTAAGGCTAATTAAACTTCACATGTAAAAAGCACTGATCAACTAGTTTCATACAAAATAATTTTATTAAACATTTTTCTTTATATCTTGTCTTACTTTAAATTCATTTACTCTTTTTTTTTTCATTTGATTTTATTAATTTTTCTTGATTATTCTTTTTTCTCAAAAAAAACAATTTAGCTCTACAGCTTTCCATATAAAAGTAACATCTAAGGCCCAACACAAATAGCATAACTGACTAGAAAATAAATGCTCAAATCCAGTTCTAGATCTAGCCAATAAAAAGTCTGCAATTTTATTAATAGGCATATTTCCCCTCTCCATGCTAAGATGGTTTAGTGTCCGTAAGTTTCAACATCAGGAATCACATTAAAGCCATCTGAGGAGTTTCAAAAGGACTGATGTCCAGGACACACTACCAAATTTGATTTAACTGATCTTGAAAAGTTCCATAGAATCAATGTGTTTCACAAACCTTTAGGTGATTCTGACACAAATTTGAGAAACAAAGATATACAGAAATGTCTGCAATGCATATTGAGGCTTTATTTACTTTGGGGTAAGTCATGTTCTCCCTTGAACATCGAGCACTCTCTCTTTCTCTCCCTTCATATCTTTCTCTCTAAATTTCCTTCATTAGGGTCCAGAATCATAGTACAGCTTGCCTTGCACATAGCTAACTTGGATTGGTTCTCTGGAACAACATGCAGCTCTCTGATCCCCACCAGGAGTGAACGTTGAGCACAGGACCAAAAGTTAGCCTTGAGCACCACTGTGCATGCTATTACATCTCCCCCACCCCAATTAACTAAAAAAAAATCAATAAAAGTTATTTTTGCCTCACTATAAAATAAAAGTCATCTTGAAAAATCTAAGCCTCACTCTAAAATAAAAATCAATTTGGAAAACTTAAGCCTAAGAATACATTGAATAATTCAGTTCAGAGTGGACTAGGAATATTATTTATGGACTCAATAGAATAGTAGAATAGAATAAGTGACATTCCCTCCATCCCTTCTCTTTCGTTAGTATTGTTATTGTACTAAATGGTGGTGTCGAGGAGTGGAAAATAATCATCTTGCAACTTTGTTTGCATTATTTACACACTTGGTTGAGTGTTTACAGATTTTAGTTGTGAGATAACACACATTCTGTGTGCAGTGCTCATGGACATTGCATATTTGTGACACTGGAGTATGCATTGTGAAAGGATAGAACAGACGCTTACAAGGTAGATGTTTTAACAATGAGCTATCCCTGAGCCCTCAAAGGATTTGCTTTTTATAGAAAAAAAATAACTTCTGTGTTAAAAAAGAATAACTGTACAGGGTTTTATTTTTTGGTTAATAAAAAGAATTGTGACCTAAGTTAAAAAGTCACCTATGCAGGGGGTCGGAGCAATAGCCCAGTGGGTAGGGCATTTGCCTGGCATGTGGCCGGCCCTTGCCAGCCCGGGCTCAATTCCCGGCATCCCATTACCGCCAGGAGTAATTCCTGAGTGCAGAGTCAGGAGAAACCCCTGAGCGTTGCTGGGTATGACCCACAAAAAGCAAAAAAAAAAAAAAAAATATCACCTATTCAGTGGTACTTGGATTTTGAGCACACATTATTGAATTACCAATAATTTTGCAAACATATTAATGAAACTAGATTAGAAGCAAATCATTTTTAAAACTATACTTATACAGTGGTTCTAATATCTTAAACAGCATATAGTAAAACATTGTAAGATTAAGACAATAAGTTTTTTCCTTTCCTTATTTACCAGGCTCCAGGTATGTGAAATTATCTCACTGAAAATCATTACAAAGTGAAGTTTGACACTTTCTATGAATAGGAAAAAATAAAAAAATAAAATTTATTTCTAATATGTTGAATTAAACCCTTCAAAAGTAATGGTGATAAAGTGCCAACCAAATAATACAAGAGAAATGTATTAAAATTGAGAAAAGAGAAGCTGGATACACATTATTGCAAGTATGATGCTTCCATTGCACTGGACAGACCAGTTTTGCTCCCTGGCACCCCGTATGGTCCCCTGACCATTACCAGGAGTGATCCCAGAGCACAAAACTAGGAGCAGCCCCCTGAGCAGTGCAAGATGTGTCCCACAAAATAAACAAACAATAACAAAAATAACAGCAACAAAGAAATGAAGGACAGGGATTTGGAGAGACAGATACGTGACTAAGGCCTTTTTTTTTTTTTTTGCATATGGTCAACCCTAGATTGGTTCTCAGCACAAAAGTAATGTGTCAGTACAAAAGTATTGTCCCCTGACCATTGCCAGGATTACCCTGAAAAAAAAACAAAGATGGGAGTAGCTCCTGAGCACCCCTGGGTGAGG